>JADMNG010000037.1:0-320315 GCA_016097075.2 Sporothrix phasma | reverse complement strand
TATTTGCTTTAATTCAGCTTTACTAATAAATATCTTATTAAAAGATAAATATTTTTTTTTAAATATTTTTTTTAGCTAAAAAAACTTTTGATTTTAATTCTAAAAAATATAAGTCAAAATAATTTCTTAATAATTATTTATATTTATATCGTAAACAGGTAAATTTTTAATATAATTAGAATTAAAATAATAAATATTATTAGTTCATTCTTTAGATTCAGAAGGTCAATATTTACTTGGTTCAAAAAAATTTGCAGATTTAAGCGATACTAATTTATATTTATTATTAATATATTTATTAAATATATTACTTTTATTTAAATTTAATTGGTATTTTCTAATTTTATATTATTATTATTATTATTATTATATTATTTTTAATTTTTAATTTACTAATATTAAAACTAATTTATTTAATAAAAAAAATGTTGGGTATTTAAAAGGATTATTGTTATATAACTCACCTTTAGTCGTTGAACAATTTTATTTTTAACCTAAAAATAAACTTCGCTTCAAATTTACTTATATAAGTAATTCTTGAAATTAACCCAATATTATATCAATTATTTAGAATTCAGATCTAAATATTGAAGGACTAACATCCCTAGCGTAGCTTTTCCAATAATCCAAGACCTTTCCTTATTGCATCTCGTGATCCAATGCCCCGCTTACGCGACTGTAAGATTTGTTGTGAATCAAACAGTAAAGCAAGATTTAGCCATTTAGCTTGGTAAGTATTAAACATGATTATTAATAATTATAAATTATAATAACTATTAAAGATATTACTTATTTACTAATATCTTTTACTACAACTAATTTCACAATAGCGAAAATCTTACCTAATTATCATGTAAAACTATAAAATAGTTCCCCTCACAATAAAATATGATTAAATATAACAAAGTTAAAATAATTACAAACAATAAAAAATAAAATTAACTTATATAAATATAAGATATATTTTTAGATACACCTTTTACTCTTTAAGGGGTCTGTGTCCCACATAAACTGTCTTCTAACCACTGTTCCTTTTTAAGGTTTATAATATAAACACACAAATAAAGGTATTTCATTTTTATCTAATCGATGAACCTTCTATACTAAAAGTTGTTAGGATTATATTCAATAATTAGTAACAGTAAAGCTGCATAGGGTCTGGCGAGATAGGTCGTTTTATTTACTAAAATTTCCCCCTCTAAGAACCGTACGTGCAACTTTCATCGCATACGGCTCAAACATTTATTTTAAACTAATTTTCGTAACTAATAATTAATTTTCATTTTCATACAAGAAATCTAAGTTAAAATAATCTGTATTTTCCATTCATTCTGTATTATAATTTTACTCAAAAAGAGTATCTAAGTCAAAAGAGTCTGCTTATTCCTTTCAGCTTTCATTATTTTCAATAACTTTATCAGTTGTATTATTTATAGATTGAACGTGTTTAGTTCAATTTATAATATAATGTTAAGTTAAGAAAGGAAATTTTTACATCAAGTTTTTTATTATTTTGTTACTTAGTTTTAGTTATTATAAACGCCAGTTCTAAGTCAGCATTCTTTCAAATTAGTCATAAGACCTATTTTTATCATTACAATAAAAACATTCGCTTTTTAGAACATCCTTTACCCACTAATATATATTTAACTTCACAGTTAAACTTCCTTTTTTATAAAAGGGTATTATTGGGCTTACCTAGTTTACTTATTAACACTTTAATTATTACCTTAGGATTACACTATACGTAGGTTGATAAAAGACCCATAAATAAACAAACGAGAACTTGTTTATACAATCAACTTAATCTAGTGAATATTATTCTTTTCTCAATATTTTATCATTAGATTCCAGGTCTACGCTTCAAACGTGTATTCAACTTAATTATCCATAGTAATATAGTTCACCTCCCCTTAGGCACCCATAGGGCAGGATTTAGTAGGCTTCACACAAAAAAATTACTCTTAATGCATGCTACATGAACTCAAATAATGGATTATTTGGTGGGGTTTCACCACATTGCTAATAAGCACTTAACTAGTCGCACTCTCGTCTACCTAGAGGTAAACTGTATCTGCACAGTTATTCCAATTTCACTGAGTCAATCTTAGAGACAGCTGTTGTATCGTTACATCATTCATGCAAGACCGCATTTAACGGCCAAGGCATTTCGCTACCTTAGGATCCTCACGTTAAGACCGCCATTGACCGGGATTCTTCAAAAACCAAATAAAAAAAAATTAGTTACTATAGTTAACCTTCCGGCATCGGGCAGACATCACACTCAATACTTAGATTTATCATCGTTATGCAAAGTGCTTTGTTTTAATTAAACAGTCGTACAACATTATTTTATGCTTCTTCCTATATAATTGATATTAATCAATATAATTGAGCCCTCCTTATCCCTAAGTTACGGTAGTCAATTTGCCGAGTTCCTTTAAGATTGTTATCTCATGCGCTTCGTATTCTCTACTAGCTTACTTTTTGCAGTTCCTAGGAACGGTCGATATGTATATATATGTATATATATGTACATTTAATAATTATTTCCTGAACACTTTTCACTTAAAAAATGTTGTCATTGATAGTAATTAGAATTTTCTCATCGTAAAAACCTTAAGGTTAAAAACTTAGAGGCCGTTACTTAAATTCACCATAAGCTTTAGGCGAGTATTATTTACTTTTTAGTTACTCATGTCACCATTCTCACTTGAGTTATAATATAATTTTTTTAATATAAAAAATACCAATATTAACTCAACGTTCTGCTACCCCATAAATAATTATAATTATTTATAGACAAGGTATCGGTGTATTATTTAGATCCGTTAAATTTTCGATGCGTTTAACATTTAACAAGTGCTCTGGTACGAGATCTTTAAATTATGGCTGCTTCTAAGCCCATCTCCTTGTCGACTTAGAGAAAAACCTTCTTAATTTCACTTAATAATAACTTTGGAACCTTAACTCTTGTTCTGGCTGTTCCCTTTTGACATACAACCTTATCATTCTATGTCTGATAATTTAAGATTCATCTTTGCCATTCGAGTCCACAAACTCACCGGTAAAATCTTCACGATCCCCGATGTATACAAAATAAAATGTATTTTATTTTACATCTTGTCTGAGATTAAGTTCTGTACCTGCTAAGATTTAACATAAATTGCCTACTGTTATAGGTTTCGCAGAAAACCAGCTAATACAGTCAGAATTGTCTTTCACTATACTTACCACAGTTCGTCGGATATCTTTGCAACGATACTGATTATCTCTTTAACTTACTTTTAAGTAAATTGAGCTGAGATTTTTCTCCCTAAATAATAATACTTATATTATTATCCAATTAACGGGTAAGACTTATATTACATTTTCTTTCTTTGTAATACGATATAAATAGCTTGACTTATTGAATTTATATGTACATTAATACTTTACTTGCATCAGTCTTACTAAGATATTCTGTTATTTACACTAATTGCATTTTTAGTTGAAAGAGCTTTTTTTT
This sequence comes from Sporothrix phasma, assembly GCA_016097075.2. Classification (NCBI taxonomy): domain Eukaryota; kingdom Fungi; phylum Ascomycota; class Sordariomycetes; order Ophiostomatales; family Ophiostomataceae; genus Sporothrix; species Sporothrix phasma. The sequence continues at coordinate 316,807 of JADMNG010000037.1, read as the reverse complement.
TATTTTAGTCTCTACATCTAACACAAATCTCTCAATTTAATTAAAGATTCAGGTATATATTCCTGCTATATTAACAATATTATATAATCTTTATTGTTAATATACTCTAATATTCTAAATCCATAATTTAATATAGCTTTATCTATGGTTATGTTACTTTTTGCTAAATTATGCAACTGTAATAATCTTACAATTATATTAACTGAACTACCTATATAAGTGTTTCCATTTATATTGTTTATTCAACGATACACTTCCATTTTATTTCTATTGTCCACAAATTTATCTAAGTCTGCATTTTTATATATAATAACTGGTTGTAGTATTTAATAAAAATCTTATATGTCTTACCCTGCAATGTTTCCATTGAGGCATGACTATATCTTAAGCTATAAAATTAAAGCTAACCAGCTATAAAATTAAAGCTAACCACAGCAACAACAGCCGTCGCCCAGACTCGGCGGCCCAGCGACCGGAACCAGTACCACTCGTCCTCGTCCCACCAGCAGCACGCGCACCACCTCGCGAACCCGACCGGCCCGCGCATGGACCTCTCTGGCTCGCTCAACGACGACAACCGCCTGCCGCCGCTGTCGAGCCTTGCCAGCATCGGCACCATTGAGCGCCAGCCGTCCCTGTCGCCCGCCTCGTTTCTGTCGCCCTCGCGCAAGCGGTCCTTTTCGTCGAGCGAAAACGACCATGGCGGACCCGCCCCGACCTCTCTGCACGACAACAAGGCGGCTACGGCGGCATGAGCACAGGCATGAGCACAGGCATGAGCACAGGCAATGCACCAGGCAATGCACCAGGCAATGCACCAGGCAATGCACCAGCAGTGGCAACAACAACAACAACAGCGGCGAAGCCTCAAACAAGCGCATGTCCTCCATCAAGTCCATTCTCAATGCCCGGCCTACGGCAACGACGACAACTCGCTCGGCAGCATGGCCGGTCCCTACCCGGGCATCGGGGGTGGCATGACGTCCCACCCGTCCAGCCGCAACGACGGCCAAGACATGCGTCTCGAGAAGCGGGCTGCTCTTCAGCGCGAGGCCGAGCGCATGCGGCAAATGCTGGCCGACAAGGAGCGGAGCTTGCTGAGCTCGATTAGGGATCTGGCCGCTTCTCTCGCTAAGCCGACTCGAAGTGGTCTTATTTTTGTTTCTTTTTTTTGGGGGGGGATGATACCCTAACCTACTCTACGCAACAGCAGGCGTTCCCGCCTGGCATTTTTCTTTCCTTGTTCCATTCTTTTCTTCTTCTCTTCTTTTTCTTGCATGTTTTTCTTGCTTTTACCAATACAACCGGCGCAGTGCACTTGGGAATGGTTGATACCTGCATCAACGAGCAAAGGGACAAAATAGCCGGCACGGAGTACATCATCTTGGTTCGACAAAATAGGGAGGCGCAACAAAGGTCACAAAAGGTCAAAGCGGTCGGACAGGTCGAAATGACGATTCTTCGGGCTGCGAGAAAAGACTGCATCCCTCATCGTTTGCCCAAGAAGGGTCGCACTGTTGCCCATGTCTTGTGTTTCACGGCATGGAGGGGTCACGATGGGAAGCTTCAGTCTAGGGCAGACCTTTGCTACACCAGCGACTACAAAATGAAGACAAATGACAATGACAATGACATTGACAGTGACAATGACGAGCAGAGTGCTCGTGGTGACAGGGCAGGCAATGTACGGGTAAAACAAGTCTTACATCCATACCAACTCGATGCATCGGGTGCGAACAAAATTACAGTCTGGTTAGTCCACAGAGTATAACAAAGACAAATCAACTGCGGATGCACGAAATGTGCCCATCCACCCAACCCAGCAGTCAACACACCGGCAACCACAACAAGACGAGCCTCGCCCTACGCTAGGAGTAGGCAAGCCGAAAACAACCCGTGAACGACATTCGTCCAGTCTCCTCCCATCTTGTTTCGAGCTGGGCGACATCTCTCCTCCCCTCGTTCAGTCGCTCCACCGCGGCGGTCTACGGTAAGCGGTCCGTCTCTTGAATCCGCCTCCGCCCTCACATTGAAATCGTAAAATACACAAGAACCACGCCTGCCGCACCAAAGGGAGACCTCTCGGACAGGACCTCTTCCACCCGAGACCCCTCCTCTAGGCACACCGACAGATGGCCGCGTCTGTGCCTCGCACAGCTTCAGCTTCAGCTTTGGGGCGCTGTGGCCGGGTCGACTTGGCGTTGTGCGCGCATGGAGAGCGCCCCGGGCCGTACGTATTGGCTGTCGTCGTGGGCCGGCACTCGCAGCGTCCCTTGTTCCGCATCTTGGAGACGCGGCTTACACCTGCTCGGCGCCCCAGCCGGCATCGGCCTCGCGCATGTTGGCGGGCGGCTCAATGGACGGGACGAACTCGAGCACACAGTAGGCCAGGCCGATGATGCCGACAATGGAGCCAGCAATAATGCGCAGGGTGTGGTCGTGCAGCAGGATGGAGCCGATGAAGACGTAGACTGGGCGGCGTTAGAGGGGACGGTCGAGGACAAGAACGGCGCAGCTTCGCCAGGGAACGGGGGACTCACAGATGCCACGGCCGACAAAGGAGAAGAGGAACGACGCGTAGCGGGAGACCTGGGGCGGGATCTGGAACTCAAGGAGGGCGGTTGCTGCAGGGCGCACGTTAGCAAGAGGACGAAGAGGACAAAGAGGACGGAGAGGATGAAGAGGACGCAAGGAGGACCAAAGCAGCATGGCAAGTAAAAGGAAAGAAAAAGACGGACCAAGACCAAACAGAATCACGTAGACGCCGATGACGACGGACTGGCTGGAGAGTCGGCGACAGTGGTTAGCGAGCTTGCGCGCAACAGCAACGGCACAGGGCAGCGCGGGAAAAGCACGCTCTGGATCGAGTCCGGGATGGCGACGTACAAGGAGACGGGGAAGAACTGCGAGATGCCACCGAGGACCATGAGGACACCAACGCCCAGGTTGACGACGCGGCTGCGAAAAAGAGACGGACGTTAGCAGGCATGTTCCAGGTGTTGTCGTACGGCGCGGGATACGCGGCGAGACACTTCAATGCGTCCCCAAGCTGGCGCAAAGCTCACAAGATGTTGGAAAGATCCATGGCTGCTAGATGTCTTGGATGCGCGCGGCAAAAGGCGACGTGTTGGAGGGAGCTCAAGTCGAACGACGGGCTTGCAACGACGAGTCGGAAGAGAGTGCGAAGGAGCGAGAGATGAGTCGATGAAAAGTAGATACGTGGCGGCGTGCGTGCGAAGCTTGCGATGTTTTGGTCAGAGTAAGGCAGCAGAATAGGTTCGGGGGTCGAGGGAAGGGAACAAACAATGAGCAGCGAGAGCTATCCACCGTAATACCAGCACTTCGACCTGTTCCGGGGGACAACTGGCGCGGCGCAGCGCAGCTTTCCCTGTGGCGGCGGTGTCCAGAAGGGTCACAGAAGGCTAGAGGGGGCGATGATGTTTGGTTGTAAGTACCTTCTCCACTCTGTGCCAAGGCAAGGTGACACGTTGGAGCTGGACACCCGCTGTTTGGGGGCTTTTGGGCTCTTTGGGCTTTTAGGCTCTTTGGGCTTGGGGCTTTGGCACGTAGTGGAAAGCTGCGCTGCGACAAAAGGCCCCGCAATCAAAACTACAGGCGCCCACTGTTGGCGGAAACGGCCCAGAGGTCGCTCAGGTCATATCGAAACAGCGCAGTCCGCCCCTGAAACCCGAACAGCTCTCAACTCACCATTGACTACATGCGGCGACCACTACATCCTGTTGAGATGCGGTAGGTCGCTGTGCGCGTAGCTACCGACGTCCTCGTTTTCACCTGTTCGGACGATCTCGTGTCATGATGAAGACGTCAGAGCTGTCAAGTGTCGTCCTGCTCGGCCAGTAGCAGGCAGATTATCTACTTGCAGTTGGCAGAGTCTCCACACAAATAGAGGTACCTGCAAGCACCTCCACGTTGGACACCAGCCAGATGCCCGATTGGGCCAATCATAGGCCGACGTCATAAATTTTCAACGACCAAAAAGACATCAGGTCAACAACACAGGCTCAGCGGCGACGTTGACGACTTTGCAGAGCCCCTACCAACTCACAGCAGCCGACCCGAACGCGTCCCTCTCACACCCCACACACAAACGCACAATGGGCAAGAAGCGGTCAAGAGACGCGGCCAGCAAGGTCCACGATGAGGACCGCATGGAGGACTCTGACTCGGGCGAGGTGAGTCGCTAACTGATGCCGACCCGATGTCGACGCAGCCACGGCGCCGTCTCGCTGACCCTTGCTGCTAGGACTTTGATGTTGTCAATGTCGAGTTTGAGTGGTTCAACTTTGACCCGGAAATCGACTTCCACGGCACCAAGACGCTGCTGCGCCAGCTGCTCGACGTGGACGCCGCGCTCTTTGACGTGTCCGGCCTCGCCGACTGCATCCTGGCCCAGTCCACCATTGGCTCCACCGTCAAGGTCGACGGCAAGGCCAACGACGCCTATGCGCTGCTGACGGCGCTGAGCCTGCGCGAGCAGCGCGAGAACAAGGCCGTGGCGCAGCTGACGCAGTACCTGGCCGAGAAGGCGGCCGCGGCCGCCGAGAGCAACGCGGCCCTGGCGCCGCTGGTGCCGCTCCTGCAAGCGCAGTCGTCGGGCCCCTCGGCAGCCGGCAAGCCGCACATTGGCCTGGTCTTGTCGGAGCGGCTCATCAACATGCCGGCCGAGATTGCGCCGCCGCTGTACACGATGCTGATGGACGAGGTCGAGGCGGCCGTCGAGGACGGCGAGCCGTACCAGTTCACCCACTACCTGATCCTGTCCAAGACGTACGAGGAGGTGCAGTCGGACCTGGCCGGCATGGTGATTGACGAGGACGACGAGGACAAGGAACGAAGCGGAAAAAGGCCAAGACGTCGGGGCCTCGTCGCCCGCCGAGCCGTTTTACTACTTCCACCCCGAGGACGAGGTGCTGCGCAAGCACGCCGTGGCCAACGGCACGTTCCCCTACACCAAGATGGACGAGTCTGTGGCCGACAGCAAGCGCGCCTTCCAGGAGCTGGGTGTCAAGGCGCAGGGCCTGCTGATGCTGATTGAGGCGGACAAGCTGCCGGCCGCCATTGAGGCTGTCAGCAAGTATGTGCAGTCGGCGTGAGGTCCGGGGCGCGGTGTGGATAAAAAGACTTATAGACGGGACAAGGACAGCAAAATGACATGCGTTATGACTATCTGTTGTATGGGTGGTGATGTTTTTGCAATGATATAAACGTAAAGTGAATACAAATATGAATACCCCAATGTTTCAAAGCCTCTGAATATTAGCCAATCTTCTCAACAGACCGCTCCATGCTTGCAGAAGAGGCAGAATGGCACAAGATGCACAACCAAACAGCACCATGCTACATTGGGCTCCATCCCTGTTCTCAGGCACTACTTCCGGGGAAGCCACCGCAGCGCACCCACGGCCGCCGCTGCTACGGCGCCGCCGACCGTCACCGCCCAGAGCAGCGTCTCGGGCGCGCTCGACTTGCGCAGCGCCGCGTACCACGGCGTCGGCGGCGGCGTCAGCAGGCGCTGCATCAGGTACTCGACCTCGACGTCCTTGGTGACGGGGATGACAAACTTCTCGTACAGCTCGACCACGGCCTCGGCGTTGAGCTTGTTGGCCGACGAGGACGCCGCGGCTGCGGGGCCGTCGGCCGACACCTCCTGGCCAAACGTCTCGACCTTGCGGCGCATGCGCTGGAGGACCATCTGCTCGACCTTTTTGTTGACAATGGCCTCGCCCAGGCCCTGGCGGTCCTCGGCCAGGATCAGCGCCGTGAACTTGGCCTCGTCCGAGCGGAACTTGCTCTCGGCCACAAACTTGCCAAAGTGGATGCGCCGCGACAGCGCCTGCAGCACGGCAATGTCGCACGTCGCCGACGACCCGTAGTTTTCCTGCGTCTCGCCGCGGTCGCCGTGCCCAAAGTCGGCGCACACGGCCGGCAGCAGCGTCTCGACATAGTACTGCTTGATGCGGTCATTGACCACCACGTCATTGGGGTGCAGGACGTGCGGGTAGCTGAGCGGCTTGAGGATCGGCTTCTGCACGGCCTCGGGGAAGAACGGGTTCTCGTCGGGCGACTCGAAGCGGCGGATGCGCGACTGCAGCGCCTCCTGCTGCGACAGGTACCAGTCCATAAACGAGTACTGCTGGTGGCGCGCGCCGACGCCCAGCAGGCCGAGCGGCCATGGCAGCGCCGCGTCGCGGATCTGCACGGCGCCGGGCTCGTAGATGCTCTTGTTGAGCGGGAACTGGGCGCGCTCAATGAGGTGGAAGGTGATGGTGTCTCGAGGCGGCTACGCAACGTGGGGTTAGCAGAGAGGAGACGGTGAGGGCACGTCGGGGTTTCGAGGCGAAGCGGAGCGTGTGACGGATCCAGCTGGCCCCTTCCAACGCACATGAGCTGCTCGCGGATCCGGCCCAGGTCCAGGGCGTGCGACGGGTCGGAGAAGTCGATCGAGGCGTCCATGGCGGCGACGGAGTGGACGTGTGCTTCAGGGTCGTGAGAGGGCAATCTCGGCGTGTGTGGGCCACTGGACGACGTGCGCGCGGCCTCCTTCATAGGACCCTCACAAAAAGAAGAGGTGTGAGATGCCGCTGAGCCTAGGCCTCCTTCTTTTGCAATCTGCTCTGTCTGGCTGACGATCCGACTTTCGACGTTCGAGTCATGGTGGAGCGGAGCGGAGAGCGAAGCTCGACTGGATTTGCGCCGGCGCCGGAGAGCCCAGCCGCGGATTCGTTACAGGGGACTCTAATAGGCGGATAAGCCCCTTGTAGCATTGCACTATCCTCTATCCATACTGCACTGGACAGGGCTACGGCCTCCCCCTATTCAGGGGGCTCCAGGGCAGCTGTCCCCTGAAGAAGTCAGTGACGTACCCTGGAGGGCGGCCCACTACGTCGGTAGCGCTGCGGCCAATCAGAAGGCTTCGTCCCGGTGCAGGCTGCAGCGCCCTCCGATTCCACCAGGTCAGGCAGGTGCGGCTTGGCTGCTTTGGGAGGCGACGAGTCAGGCCCACTGAACAGGACCACTCGCACCTTCCCTTCCACGCATCAACCTTCTCGGCTCAGTCTGGCCCAGAGAGCAAATCAAAGGCGCCAAAAAGGGAAGCAGCAAGCCGCAGGAGACCAGGCAAAGTGGATCTTCACGCCTCTTGCCGTTCTTGTCTTGTCTTGGTCTTTCTCTCGAAACTGGACAGACGGAGGATCTGTCGTCTCTTTTCCCTCTCTATCCTCCCTTCTTCATCTCCCTGGCCGCCTGTGCTGGCCATTGCATTCGTTCTCGGCTCTTCACCTCGCTCTCGCTCGTATCGCACGCGTTGTCCACAACCCGGTGTGGGCGGAACCAATACCCGCATTTCTCCGGCCTCTCATCTCGCGCAAATCTTTTGCAACTCGCAAACGAGGCGAGGCATTGAGACGACAGACGACAGGCGAGGCATTGAGACGACTGACGACAGACGACCTGTCCATTGCCCGGCACCAGCAAGCCATTGACCCGACGCGGCACGCCCATCGACCACCGACTCGACCGCAGCACGATTCGCGGCACTGACAGCCGTATCGGACGCGCGGGGACACGCGACCTACGCCACGAAGCACCTCTCAAGATTGACTCGACAGGCCATCACGAGGGCGTCAGTACAAAAGCCCCGGCGACGTCATCGTGATTGTGATTGTGTTCGTAATCGTGTTCGACGGCAGTCACTCCTCCCACGGAACACGGCCATCCGCGCCTCGCACCCCACCACATGCCCGCATGGCCAACGACAACAGCCACCATGACTACCACGACGACCTCGGCGGCGACGAGGACACGTCCATCATCTCCGCCGCCGGCATCGAGGCCTTTGGTCGCAAGGTAACCACCACGGCCTCCCACCTCATGGGCCCCACCGACGCGTCATCCAATGCCCACTACCAGACGGCCATGTCCGAGGTGCACCGCCAGCTGCGCCGCCCACACGTCCAGCGCAGCGTCCTCGCCATGGCCCGCACCACCCCGACCGACCTGGTGCGCTCGCGCCTGTCCACCCGCGAGATCCGCCACCGCGCCCTGTCGTATCTTCCCGAAGACATGCTGCAAAACATCCCCGAGGACGACAACGCCTACTCGCTGTTCCAGGGCTTCCAGGCCACGTTCCCCGAGATGACAGAGGAGGGCAAGAAGCACGGCCTCCACGGACACGCACAAGGCAACGGCAGCCACCGTCGACGCTCGTCCCGCGGCCGCAAGATGCTCGACGACAAGCCGGCCACGCCCGACGGCCCCCACGCGCTGCACACGATGCGCAAGGAGAAGGCGGCCATGATGCACCAGTTTGAGATGCTGGGCATCCGCAAGAACATGGCCGGCAGCGAGATCCGGGAAATCGACATTAAGGTGGCCAACCTGGCCGGCATGCGCAAGATTCTGCTGGACCGGCTAGCCACGCTGGAGCACGACAGTACGTTTTTTCTTTTCCCCAGCAGGAACCTACGGCTACCATCCCCATCCGTTGCTTCTCTCTCTCTGCTTCCGCAGCTAACACTCCCAGTCATGGACCTGGAGGGCCGAATCGATATTGCGCAGGAGCTGGCCGACGAGGCCGAGTCGATGGCGGCCAACTCCCCACAAAATCCGACGTCGACCTCGCGCTGGAGAATGACGACGGCGAGGGCCACGAGGCGGCCGACGACGACGCCGCGGCCGGCTTCATGTCGAAATCCATCTACGACAAGATCCCCGCGGCCGGCAGCACCCCCCACGATCGACGGGCGGGCGCAGGGCGCCCAAGATGCTGCGGAAAAAATCGATGCCATCCTCCACGAGCACTTCCACCCGGGCACGAGCATTCGCGAGATTCGCGCCCACCAGGATGCTGTGTCGGCCCTTGATTTCGACGCACCGTTTGGCACGCTCGTCTCGGCGGGCATGGACGACACGGTGCGTGTCTGGGACCTGAATGCGGGTCGCTGCATCGGCCTGCTCGAGGGCCACACTGCGTCGGTCCGTACGCTGCAGGTCGAGGACAACATCCTGGCCACGGGCTCGGCCGACGCCACCGTGCGGCTGTGGGACCTGAGCCGGTCACGGTACGACCCGCACGGCAGCCTGTTCAGCAAGAGCGGCCATGGTGGTGCTGGAGGTGGTGGCGGCGGCGGCGCGGCGGTCGAGGACGACGACGACGGAGGTATTGCGTTTGAGAACCCCGACGATGAGCCTGTCGAGCCGCCAGCCGACAGCATGGCCGACTGCCCGCTGATGACGCTGTCGGCGCACATGGGCGAGATCACGGCGCTGCACTTCCGCGGCGACGTCCTGGTGTCGGGCTCGTCGGACAAGACCATGCGGCAGTGGGATCTGGAAAAGGGCCGGTGCGTGCAGACGCTCGACGTCATGTGGGCGGCCGCCCAGGCGTCGGCGAGCATCAACATCAACAGCGTCGCAGCCGGCACCACGGAAGGAACCTGGCGCCAGACGTCGCGCACACAGACGGAGTCGGCCGACTTTGTGGGCGCCCTGCAGGTGTTTGAATCGGCGCTGGCGTGTGGCACCGCCGACGGCATGGTGCGCCTCTGGGATCTGCGCAGCGGCCAGGTGCACCGCAGCCTCGTGGGCCACACGGGGCCGGTGACGTGCCTGCAGTTTGACGACGTGCACCTGGTGACGGGCAGCCTGGACCGCAGCATCCGGATCTGGGACCTGCGGACGGGCTCCATCTACGACGCCTATGCCTACGACAGCCCCGTCACCAGCATGATGTTTGATGCGCGGCGGATTGTGAGCGCGGCCGGCGAGGACGTGGTCAAGGTGTACGACAAGGTGGAGGGCCGGCAATGGGACTGCGGCGCGGCATCACGGCGGCCGAGGACGGGCACACGGCGCCGGCCATTGTGGAGCATGTGCGGATACGAGACGGCTACATGGTGGAGGGCCGGCGGGACGGCCGCATCGGTGTGTGGACATGTTAGGGGGAGAGGCACGCGGAGCCGGAGGAGCCGGAGGAGTCGGAGGAAGAGTGTGCTGCATTGCCGGGATAAAGATGTACATACGAAAACCATACAGGATCTGTTGGAGTGGCTGGGAAAAACTGGAATCCGGGAAAGGATGGCTGGAGAAGGAGGAAACACATCTGCATCACTCTGTTTTCATACTGTACTTTTTCTTTTCGTTTCTACGCCGTCTTTTTGTCTTCGTTCGCCCTTTTGTGCTTCCCGTTTGTCGTCGTCGTCCATGTTCGAGTGGTACCGGAGCATTTCGACATGTACAGCGCCATGTGCTGCATAGACAGGTTGCATACAGCCTGCTTGCTGCCGGAACAGCCCTTTTGCTGGCCCTGCCGCCATTGTGAGAGAGTGGCCTCGATCCCGCGTACTCGTATGTGGTGAGATGCTCACGTCGTATCACCCAAGACATGGGAGGTCTGGTCCACAGCAGTCGACCATCTCCATGTGCCAGGGCCTGATGCATTTCGGGTTGTGGGTAGATCTGTCAAGGCGCGAGGACACGGAGAGAATGGGTATACAGTAATATAAAGAAATAGCAAGAACCCGGCAAACGCAACGCAACCGCAGCGAGGCAGACTCGCCCCCGGAGGGGCGGACGATCGTTTGTGACAACTTGGGGTATCGACGAACAAAGGAAAAGGCAAGGCAAACGGGCCGACGAGGCAGGCGAACATGAAGCTCGTACCGTAAAAAAAAATGAAGAAACAACCCGAATATACGCCATCCGTAACCGCGCCAGGCTATGCATCTTCGTCAGCAGCGTCAGCAGCCGCCGTTGGCAGCTTCAGGCCCGCGCGGCACCGCATCTGCGCCGCCCGCGCCACGTGCACGGGAATGGCCACGCACAGGCTCGCGTCCAGCCATTGGTCGCCCAGCGACAGGTTGAAGTTGGCGAGGCAGCGCGGCCGCGGGTGCCGGCTGCTGCGGCTGCCAGCGGCGTCGACGACCAGCAGCATGACGGCGTGCTGCACAATGACGAACCCGTACAGCAGCCGCGGCGGACGGAGGCGCTGCTTCCCGTCCGCCTGGCCCGCGGCCTCGTACTCGGCAGGCCCGCATAGTGGGCCCGGTACCGCGCCACCCAGTCGCCGAAAAAGTCCCGGACTTGGCGCGCGAGGCTGCGCTTCTTCTTCTTGGTCTTGTTGGTCTTGTTGGCGCCGTGCCGTTGGCCGGGCCAGCGCCGCTCTGGCCGTGCGGCCACAAACTGCTTGGCCGCCATGTTGGGCATGGCCGCGAGGGGCGCGCAGCGGTCGAGTCCGGCGTCGGCCGCGGTCCAGGCAATGTACCGCCGCAGCTCGCGCTCGATTATGGCGCCGATGCGCACCGTGTTGTGGCCCGTCTGCCGCAGACCACTAACCCGCGACTGGAGGTCAAACAGGGCGCGCAGTGCCTTTGTTGCGTGGAACTGGCTGCCGTAGTTGGTGATGGTCACCGGGCGCGTGGGCTCGGCAGGGTCGGCCTGTGCGGCTGCAAACAAGGACGGGTACATGGGCACACCGAGAAAGTCGCGTGCCCAGGTCGCGGGCAGCAGGGGGTGGAAGCCGCGGAGCGAGAGCAGGCGGTGCAGGCGCTTCTCGTCGGCCGTCCACGCGGCATGGTAGCCTTCGATGGCAGCCACGCCCTGCTCGTAGGCCGCCCGCTCGTCAGCGTCAACAGACCAGTAGTAGTCGCTGTCGTCAGGCACGGCCCCACGGCCTGCGGCGGCGTCTGTCGTCGGCTCGGCCTCGAACAGCCAGTCCCAGGTTTCGTCGACACCGTCGTCCTCGTCCTCGCCCTCGTCTTTGAGGCTTTCAGAGTCGCAGTCGTCGGTCTCGGCCGCAGACGGATCGGCGCCGTTTCGGCCACCCAGGCTCCCAGGAAAGCACTGCGCTTGTTGTGGGAGGACAGGGTGGGGGCGGGCGTGGAGACCCGTACAGGGTCGTACCACCTACTGTCGTCCTCGTCCTCTTCCGTGTCCTCTTCGTCGTCGCCGTCCCGTGAACATCGTCTGCCTCGGCGTCTGGCATATCGGCATCAAGCTCTGGCTCGCTGCCTGCGACTTGTTGGCTGTCTGGAACTCTCGCGTCCCGCATCTCCTGTTCTCTCTGGAGGCGCAGGTTGTATTCGCTTCTAGCCACGACAATCCTGTTTGGAGCTGGGGCGGTGCCTTGTTCGTTTTCGTTTTCGTTTTTGTTTTCATTTTCATTTTCATTCTCAGATTCAATTCCGCTTCCGTTTTCAGTCTCGATCCCAATCTCATTCGAGGGTCTTGCTGGACTATTGCGCACGGTGTGTGGGCTCTCTGCCCAGCTCCCGTTGGTGTCGGGACTCATTGTCCCGTTCGACCTTGCCGAGGTTGACACTGGCTGCCGGATCACGCGGGTGGCAGGCTGCCCCGAGGCGGCCCTATCCATCTCCTGGTTGAGCGCCTTCCACCGCTTGGCGACAGCGGCCGCCGTGCGACCACTCTCTAGAGGCGCGGCCCTTCTCTTCCCGGTCGGGGTGCGGTCGTCGTCAAAGTGGTGCTGGGGTGGAGACGGTGTGTCGGCCATGCCAGAAACGGCCAGGGATGCCGCAGAGGCGGCTGACGGAGACGAGGACTCGGACGACGGCGAGCCGGCCGCTGTCTTGTCTGCATTGGCCGCCGCTTTTGCCTGCGCCGACGTATCGCTGAACACGGCCGACGGCAGGGTGCGCTGGGTGCGGAACAAGGAGAGAAGCGAGTCCATCGTTGTGGGCGAGCTGAGAAGAGACGAGTTGTGAAGCGTGACGAAAGAGCGGGACCGGCACGACGAGTCGTTCAACGGTGTTTCGCACAAGGTAGATATCCTTGAGGCGATGTGAGCTTATTTGTTTGCTTGGCTGGCTTCTGGCGGCTCTGGCGGTTCTTGCGGTTCTTGCGGTTCTGGCGATTCAATCTGCACGAGGGGATATGTGAAATGAGCATGAACGATTCACAGGGACTGCGATTCCGCAACGGCGAGGACAGTCGGCTCTTTTCTTGTAAACGATGCGCAAGAGGCTGGCATGTCCCCGACGTCGACACAAAAGAACGGCGCGTGCATAGGCGATCAAAGGAGGTCATCAGAGGAAACAAAGCAGAGAGAGGGAGGCCGTATTGTTTGTTGCAGAACACGCTCTGCCGATCCTTCGTTCTTTGTCTGTTGTCGCTCTCGAGTGTTCGCGGCGAGCCCGTTCTGGTCGTTTCATCGCTGGCGAACAAACGAAGCCTGCGATGCCAGCCTGGACGCATTCGGCGGTGTGCTGTTCAATGTCCGCTCTGCACGATGTGAGAGAGAGAGAGAGAGAGACGGAGAGATGTGAATTTGGCGAATGGTGACGGTGGGAGTGGAGTCCTTTTGTGTGCGTGTGAGCGTGTTGGTCGCTCCTTCCTGCCTACCCTTGCTCTCTTGTTCTTGCCCAAGGCCTCTTTGCCGCATGCGCTGTTTGGGCAGCAGCGATGGGCTGGTGGCATGGCATCTTACTCGTTCCGGACTGGGTGCACACGATGACGGCGCAGGCAGTCACCCCACCTGGCGACGGCTCGCTCCTGCCTCGTCTGCCGGCGATTTCCTGTTGCGTTGGCTGCGAAGGACAGGTCACGGGACCTTGAGATTTGCTTGATTTGTTTGTCGTTGGGTCAAGTCGTGAGAGTTGACGATCGTCAAGATGCAACAAGTCTCCAGCCTCAGCCTCACTCCACATCTCGAACTCCATCCGGTCGGTCGTGTTGACGTTCACTGACCGACTTACAGACTTACACGGCCGGAAGTGTTATGTAATCTAGAACACGGCGCGAACACGGCCGACACTCTGCACGGAGTCCTTTGCGTCTCGAATGCACCTCGACCGTTCCCGTGTCTCGATTACGATGCACTCCGTCCAGTGTCTCATTCCAAGTCTACGCGTACGCAGCGTCAGACACAGACAGTTGGCCTGCCGCATCTTGCGCCAGAGTCAGAGCTGTTCCAGTCTGTCCCCAGACCAGAAGACGACTCTTGGGCGCTCTTTGCTCCGTGTCAAACATCCAGGCGGCGCTATTCTAGAACGGAGCAGTGCCAACTGTGGGGTGTCTCTGTGCATCGGAAAGGCCCTAGAAAGGCTTCCAAGTAAAGCTCTGCGTTTCGTCGCGGAGAAAGGGAGAATCCAAGTACTCGTAAGCTTCCAGCCGCATCATCAGCCACCGCGACGCCTCTGTCCAGTCACTTGTCAATCGCTCCCCACGACCAGACGCAGGGCGAAAAGGACGCCGTCATTGACCGTTGCCTTGCAACTGATCTTGTCGACCACAATCGACCGCGCTTGACGATACAACCTCACATTTCGATCCGAGTCCAGTCATCTTCGAGTTGGACCAAATCCCTGCGAGACACGGACAAGCACCGCGAGCACAGACTACACGGACGAATCGACAACGTTACACACTGCAGCGCACCGCATCCCCATCTCGAGGCACCCGACAATTCGACGCGACACGATGGCTTCGGAAGCCACCGACTGGAGCAAGCTGACGGTCGTCCATCTGCGGGCGGAGCTGAAGCAGCGCGACCTGTCGACGGCTGGCCGCAAAGAAGAGCTCGTGCAGCGTCTGATGGACGACGATGCGGGCACGGGCGACGCGAACGGTGCGGCGGCGGAGAGTGGCGGCGATGTGGAGATGAATGATGAGCCAACGGAGGGGGCAACGGAAGACGTGAAGGCGGACGCCGAGCACGCCGAGCACGCCGAGGACGCAACAGAAGAGGCAAAGGAGGAGGCAAAGGACGAGACTGTACCTGAAGCGACACCCGCCGAGACAACCTCTGGTGCAGCCGACGACGCTCCTGGGCCAGCATCCACACACGAACCTGCAGCAGCACCAGCGCCGCCGCCACCATCGACTGTGCCCATGTCCGAGGTGGTCCAGGACGAGCAGAAGCGCAAGCGCCGGTCTGTTACGCCGCCGCCCTCGCGTCAGACTGAAGATGCTGCTCGCAAACGCCAGCGCGTGGACGACCAGGACACGTCGGAAGTGCCGTCGGAAGTGCCGTCCGACCTGCCCTCCAAAGAACCCTCCAAAGAGCCCTCCCACCCGGCCTCCGTCGCACCGGGTCCCCAGCCGGACACAGAGACAGACATGGCGGTCGATGCAGCCGCGCCGGCCGACGTGGTGGACATGCGCGACGCGCACGATGAAGCCGACATCGTGGCGGTCCCCCCTGCCATCCACCCAGCCACCACCGCCCTCTACATTTGCCACCTGATGCGCCCACTGCGGCCGTCCATGCTCGAGGACCACGTGGCTGCATTGGCCGCACCGCCTCGTGGAGGCAGCCATGGCGGCTCGCTGTTGATCCACACCTTCCTCGACCCCATCAAGACCCACGCCTTTGTCATCTTTGCCAACCTGGCCGCCGCCGCCCGTGTGCGCGCTGCCCTGCATGGCCAAGTCTGGCCCGACGAGAGCAACCGGCGCCCGCTGTGGGTCGATTTCGTGCCCAGCGACCTGGCCAAGAATGCATGGACCGCGAGCGGGCCGCCGGCGGTAGCGGCAACGGCGGCAGCCGCAGCGCGGCCAAGAAGTGGGAGCTGGTGTACAGCGAGGACGACGCTGGGAGGTCTTGACGACGCTGCGCGAGGTCGGCTCGGACACGCTGGTTCCCGGCCGGATTCTGTACGACCCGTCCGGCCCGCGGCACAACCACCAGGCGGGTGCTGGCTTTGGTGCAGGGCCGGACAGAGACGTGGACAGGAGCAGCCTGCCTGCACGGCGCTCGCCGCCGCCCTTTGACGCGCCTCGTGGGCCAAGGGCAGCGCCGAGGCCCGCTTTGGCGGCAGCAGCACAAGAACGACCATGGCGACCGTTTCGACCGTTTCGACCGTTTCGACGCGGGCGATGCGCCGCCGCCGCCGCCGCCGCCCCCGCGTGAAAAGCGCCAGCGGGGTGGCCGCGCCGGCGATGAGCCCTGGGCCCCGCTGGACGACGACGTCCGCACCACGCGGGCCGAGCCGCCGCTCGACTACCAGCTCGTGGCGCCCGATCTCGCGCGCCGCCGCCAGGACAGCATTTTGCTGCACACGCAGCCGCACCGGAACAGCAAGAACAGCAAGAACAACAAGAACGGCAAGGGCGAAACGAACGGCCCCTACCACAATCGCAGCCCCAGCCCTGGCCCGGGTCGCAACGGCGAGAGCCACTATACCAAGACGCACAACCGCTACACGTTTGAGCAGGGCGACCAGCTGGTGGACCGTGGCCCGGAGCTGTTTGACGGCATCCGGCCGCCGCACCGAGAGCGGGAACGGCGGCAGCAGCGCCGTGGATATGGAGGTGGAGGTGGAGGTGGAGGTGGAGGCGGTGGCGGTGGAGACCGGGAGGAGGAGGCGGTGGAGGCGGACTTGGTGGCGTCGGCCGTTGGCGCGGACGCAATAGGAGAGGCGGCAACGGCGGCAACGGCGGCAACGGCGGCAACGGCGGCGGCGGCGGGCGGACCTACGACGACTACCGCCCGGGACGTGATGGACGTGACGACCGCGGTGGTGACAGAGGAGACCGTCGCGATCGGCCCCGGTTTGGCCGCAACGATCGCGGCGGCAAACGGGACGAGCGGGAGGGCCGTCTGAGCGGCTACAACGACAGTCGGTGGTAGTAGGGCCGTTGATGTGTGGCACCGGCAAAGCGGTCGACAGAGCGCAGGGCCACGCTGGCAAGGGCATGAACAGTGATAGGAATAGGGAGCACAAGTCATGAGTGGAGTACGTGCGCAATGACACGGTGAGCATACCTGTACATGTACCCTATCGACAACAAAGGCAGTACTTTGTACAAAATACAAGTCAATGGTTTCCTTGAATGTCAAATGCATGCGTACTGCTAAACCTAAACGAGCTAAAATGAAAAGGTCAGGCCATACTTGTATGGCGCTGGGTAATGCAATATGCGCAGATATACAATGGTTCATAAATCGACATGACGGCAACGAGGATAGGACAAGGAACCGTCGACGAGAGCAAGAGACGCCTGGCTCGTTTCAGACCAGCGCCTCGCGTCCCGTCTGCACTTTACGCTCCCAAACTCCCACGCTCCCACGCTCCCACGCTCCACGTATTCTGCACTTAGTTCTGCACGGCCTGGACCAGCGGGGTCGGCTCGACGCCGACACGCTCGCGGTTCAGAATGTCGAGCAGCAGCTGCGAGGGGCGGTTGTCCTTGTAGACCTTGGCGCTCTCCTTGTACATCTTGACGTTCTCGAGGTAGCGGTCAAAGAGAAAGGCGCTGTCCATGGGCCGCCCTTGGCCTCGGGGTGGAACTGCAGCGAGAAGATGGGGCGGGTCTTGTGGATCATGCCCTCGTTGCTGCCGTCGTTGAGGTTGACAAAGTACTCCTTGAACTCGCTGGGCATGGTCTCGGCGTCGACGGCATAGCCGTGGTTCTGCGACGTGATGTGGCACAGGCCGGTGGTCAGGTCGAGCGAGGGGATGTTGTGGGCGCGGTTGCCGTACTTGAGCTTGATGGTGCGGGCGCCGGCGGCCAGGGCCAGCAGCTGGTGGCCCATGCAGATGCCCATGATGGGGACGGGCGACTCGTTCATGAGGCGACGCAGGTTGTAGATGGTCTCCTGGCAGTGGGTGGGGTCGCCGGGCCGTTGGAGATGAAGACACCGTCAAAGTGCTCGGCCACCTTGTGGATGGGGTAGTTGTAGGGAAGACGGTGACGGCGGCGCCGCGGCTGACCAGGCTGCGCAAGATGTTCTCCTTGACACCGCAGTCAATCAGGGCGACGTGGAACTCGGCGTTGGCGACTCGACGGCAAAGGGCGCCTTGGTGCTGACGCGCTTGACCAGGTTGACCTGGCCGGGGTCGACAAAGCTCTCGTCCTCGTCGGCGTCGTACTCGTCACCGACGGAGATGCGGGCCAGCGAAGAGCCCTGCTCGCGGAGGTGGGTGACAATGGCGCGGGTGTCGACGCCAGAGATGGCGGGATGCCCTCGCGGGCGCACCACTCGCCGAGGCTCTCGACGGCGGTCCAGTGGCTGTACTGCTCGGCAACGTCGGCGACGACGACACCAGCGCACTGGATGTGGGGGACTCAAAGTACTTGAGCAGGTTGTACTCGTCACGCTCGTTGGAGGGCACGCCGTAGTTGCCAATGAGGGGCTGGGTGAAGACGAGGATCTGGCCGCGGTACGATGGGTCGGTCATGGACTCGGGTAGCCGACGAGCGAGGTGGTGAAGACGGCCTCGCCGGAGATGTTGTTGTTGGCGCCAAAGGCAGTGCCGTGGAAGATGGGGCCGTCCTAGGCATGTTAGTGTGTGTTGCGTCGACGCCTCCTTGACAAGATAAGAGGGCGGTAACAGTAGCGTGAGACGATGCAGCTGCAGATGGCTGCAGCAAAGAGCAAGCCGCCCCCGCTGCTGACAAAAGGCCAAGGCCAGGGGTCTATGACATACACGAATGGTGAGGGTGGCATCCATCTTGCCAGCGGGCGAGAACGAGCGCTTGTCCATGGCGGGCATCTTGCGGCCCTTGCTGCCGTCGACGGGCGCGGCCGAGCTGTAGCTACGGAAGGCGACGCCAAAGGCGCGGGCTTCGCAGCCGCGAAACCGCCTGGGCCGGGCGGGCGAGGCGCACAGACATGCGAGACAGCATGGTTGCAGTGGTGAACGGGTCTGACGTCGAGAGAGTCTGAATGTGATGTGTTGTTGAGGAGCCGGTGGCTGTGGGTGGCTGTGGGTGGCTGTTTGTTTTGTGGTTGGTTGCGTGGATAGCGAAAAAGGTGAAGGCGGCGACAAGTTGGGGGGGTTTATTCTAGTCTAAAAGGGCCCTCCACAGATGATCTGAAGCGAAGAGCGTTAGCAAGGACACGAGGAGGGAGCGGAGCGGCAGGCGAGCGGTCGCGTGGTGACGTGGTGTCGAGGTCCGGGCGTCAATTGGGTGAAGCCTCACGATGAGGCTGATGTCGAGGCAGAAAAGAGATGGCACGAACCTGAGAGATAGTCCTGAGAGACGGCGAGTTAGCAGACGCTCCAGAGAGACCTATTGAGCGGCGTGGCCACAGAGACGCAGATACAAGTCCACGATGCGTGCCAAGCACGACACACGTCACGATGGAGACCGGAGACCAGAAAGAAGAGATCGTCACGACAAACGTCACGACAATGGCGGCTTACCTGGCAGGTGAAGATTGACGGGCGCCCGTTCATAAGGGCAGATTGTCCGAAAGACGTCTCAGAAAGAGACAGGAGAGGTGGAAGACGGGGTGGGAGGGATCATGTGGTCTCGATATATATTTTTCTGGCAGCTGCTGGTCGTGGTGGTGGTGTGGATAGGGGAAGGAAACGAAGAAACGAAGGAAAAAAGAAAAGAACAAGAAAAAAGCGAACAAGGCGAAATGCAGCGTTGGAGCAATAGCGGGCGAGGGAATAACAATAGGGAGCTTAGTGAGGGGAAATGGCATGGCAACGGGCAAAGACAGGGGGGAATTTTCTCTGAGATGCGGGTGACTCTTTCTCGCTCCTTTCAAAATTTTCCTGTTCCATTTTAGTGCTCTTTTCCCTTTTCGCTGCATTGTCCTCGCTCTTCGCTCGCAGTATTTCGGCCTATTGGCTGGCTTTGCGGCACTTTTCAGGCCTGGGCTGGGCGGCCAGGGTCCGCTAGACGGCCATTGGTGCGCTGTAGCCAACAGGAGGCACAGAATGTCCACAGTGACATGCGAGTAGTTGACGGCCCATCAGCTGTCTGTCGGGGGCCTACAAAGTACAAAGGACTCGTAGGGCAAGAAAAGAGAGGGGTCGAATTTTTCCAATTGACTGGTCTGGCCCTCTCCCGGCCGCCGACTCCGGCGTTGCGCCCTGTACGGAGACTCGAAGTCGAACTCGAAGTCGAACTCGAAGTCGAACTCGAATTCAAACTCACACTCGAACTCGTAGAGCAGCGAGCGAGGCTGCTGGTGCGTCGTGCACGTCCAGCCCCGGTTGTGCACATCACCGAATGGTTGAAAGAGGCTGCTGCAGAGAGGCCGATACGAGAGCAAACGGCCAGAGCACAGAGCGCCGGGCGGCGGCTCGAGGCTGGCCGTGTGTACTCGTATAGCGTGTGGTTGGTGGTCTGTCAGAGGCGTCATCCGTCTTAACCTTCAGGATACCCCCTACGAAGGTATACGATTGTTCATCATCTGCTACTTGTAGTCGGCTTACAACGGCAAGTGTTGGAGATTTCGCATGATGTGTATTGTGCTTCTGTGACTTGAGTACCATTTTCTTCTCCATATCCCAGTTTTTCTGCTCCCTCGACGGCTCCCTGCCGGCCGCTTCGTCATCGCACATCCATTCAGGTCGTTTCCAAGCATGCGTCTTCATCGTGCGGTGTCTGCGCCACGCATTCATAGCGCGCCCAGCTCCTTGAGCTTCGCAATGAGGCCGTCGACGTCCTCGACCTTTCCGCCGCCCTTGCGCGGTGGGGTTCTAGCCAGTTAGCAAAGGCGTCTGTCGACGTGTGTGAAACGGGAGCCACGCGGTATACTCACCCGTCACCTTGAGCGTGTTCACCCGCTTCCGGGCCGCCTCGTCCGCCAGACCGTAGTCGGCCAGCGTCTTCTTGCCAGCGGCTTCTTCTTGGCCTTCATAATGTTGGGCAGCGTGGCGTAGCGCGGCTCGTTGAGGCGCAGATCCGTCGTGATGACCAGCGGCAGCTTGGCCTTGAGCGTCTCCACGCCGCCGTCCACCTCGCGCACCACCTGCACGGCGTCGCCGTCCGCGGCAAACGTCACCTCGGACGCCTGCGTCGCCTGCGGCCAGCCCAGCAGACCCGCCAGCATCTGGCCCGTCTGGTGCGCGTCGTCGTCGATGCTCTGCTTGCCCAGGATCACCAGGTTGCTGCGCTCCTCGGCCACCACCTTCTGCAGCAGCTTGGCCACCGTCAGCGGCTCCAGCTCGGCCGCGTTCTCGTCCGTGTTCTTGCCGGCCGTGTCGACGTGGATGGCGCGGTCCGCGCCCATGGCCATGGCCGTCCGCAGCACGTCCTGGGCCTTGGCCGGGCCCGCCGAGAAGACGCAAATGTCCTCGACGCCACCGGGCGCCCGCTTCTTCTCGCGGATGCGCACCGACTCCTCCACCGACAGCTCGTCAAAGGGTTCATGCTGTGCTTGACGCCGGCGCGCTCGACGCCCGTCTGGGTCTTGTTGACACGGGGCTTGACCTGGCGGGGAAAAAGAACATTGTGTTAGTGCCTGCTTCGTGCGGGGGATGCTGCAGCGCCCAAGTGCTTGCGCGTCGTCGAGTATCGTCGAGCATCGTCGAGCATCGTCGAGCATCGTCGAGCATCGTCGCTCGGCATGTAAGCCGAAGCTGCTGCGCGGGGCAAAACGGAAAAACATACGGCATAGTCAATCACCCGCTTCACGGGCACGAGAATCCGGAGGGCAGACATGGTTGTCAATCGTATGCGTGGGTTCGCAACGGAGTCGTCAATGAAAAGGGGATCGAACGCAAGAAGTCGTGGTCGACGAAAGTGGGTGGGACGCAAACAGGTCGTGGCGCCGTGGTCCCAGTCCTTTGGAGTAAAGCTGCTTCGATGCCGCGAGCGCTAGAGCCATGGTTGAGCCAAACCGCGGCTAGGACCGGTTACCACTACCTCGGCCGAGAACGGAGGTCACGTGACCTTGTCCATGCGGCTCCCCAGGGCCGGCGACCTGTCTTTGCTCCGGGGTCACTCTAGCTGTCGGACCGCAAATGCTCAGTCACCTCCAATGCTATGTATTCATGCTCAAACGCCCCTCGCTAGCATATATCCAAAGAAGATCGCGGCCAATAGGCTCGTTGATGAATAGAATGGCAAAAAGAGATACAATACAGGCTACACACGGACTCGGGCGCACAAAGCATACGTGAAAACAAGGGACACAACCGCAGACGGGCGAGATCACCAGTCTTCCCACTCGTCCTTTTTGGCCGAGCCGGCATCCGCAGGGCCGCTGCTGCTGCTGCTGCTGTTTCCCTTGCCCATGGCCATCGTGCCGACCGTCGTCTTGCGCGGAGGCGCCGACGCCGCCGGGGTGTCGGCAATGGACGAGCAGTCGTCCCAAAAGGCCCGCTTGCTCTCGTCCATGCTCGGGTTCACAGCCCGGTACTGGCCGCTGCTGCCGCCCGCGGGGCCGCCCTCGACAAAGCGGCTGAGGCCCTCCTGTGCCGAGCGTGCACTCTGCTGCGCGGACCGCGCCACGCTGCCGCTGACCACTCGCGCCTGGGCGGCCAGGTCCGACTCGGCAATCTGCTTGGCAGTCGGCTGGATGTAGTCGTTGTGGACCGTCTTGGCCGTCTTGCTCACGGTGCTCGTGAACCAGCCAAAGCCCTTGGTCAGAGCCGCCACGGGGTCGCGCTGCAGATCGTCGAGCCCGGGCAGGCTGCCGCCGTGCGCAGCGCCCTGTGCGGGCGGCGGCGAGCTGCCAAAGCCCGTGTACTTGCCGCCCTGGCTCGGCGGCAGGTGTTCGGGCCGGGCGGCGTTCTCGGCGCCCAGCCGCGCAAAGTACCTTTCGTCCACCTTGATCTTGCCGCCACTGCTGGTGCCGGCGCCGCCTGCGCCTGCGGCTGCGGAGCCCCCGAGCGGACTGGCTGTGCGGCTGCCGCCCAGAGGTGTCGACCGCGACGACGTGGCCGCAGCCGCCGGCGCCGGCCTGGGCTTCTTCTCGCTCGGCACGTACTCGCGGCCCTCCACCTTGGCGCTCAGCCGCTCCTTGTATTCGTCGCCCACGTCGCCGCCGTACCGCTCCGCAATCGTGGCGTCGTCCCATGCCATGCCGCGCATGGTCGTGTCGGCGTGGCCGTCGAAAAAGGCGCGCCACGTCGCATTGCCGCCCAGCCGCATGCGCTCAATCTCGCTGGCCTTGAAGGCGTCCATGGAGATGGAGCGGACAAAGGAGATGTGGACGCCCAGGCCGCGGTGGACGCCGGCGCAGACGAGGCAGATGAAGATGCCAAACTTGGGCGACGCCCACTGTGGCGAGGGGGCGCCGCAGTCGCAGCAGATGTCGTTGTTGGCCTCTTTTTGGATGGCTTGGAGCTGGCGCAGGGACGAGCGAAGAGGTTAGATCAAGCTGGGCTAAGCACCTCACTGCCGAGATACAGAGATGCAGAGATACAGAGATACAGAAGCAGACGAGACATACCTTGGACCGCGTCTCCGGGTCGACCTCCCACATTGCTTTTGACGCCATCGTCGGCGAGTGTGTGGGCAGCCCGTGCCCTGAATGACGCGAGAGGAGGCGATGAAAGGGCTGTGGACGTCGATGTGTCTGTCGGGTATCACGAAACTGGGACAAGACAAGGAGGGGAGCGGAGGGGAGCCCCTTCAGTGCCGTCGACGTTGCAGCGACAACGTTGTTCGCTTCGGGAACTCTGTTGGCTTCTTTAGCTGTTCTTTGCCTGTATCGCTCGCGTTGCCGTCCAAGAAGTTGTGTCGTTGCGTGCTTTGTCGGCAACGCTGGTAGGGGTGCTGTTATGGATGCTGTCTTTGTGGGCTTTTCGTGTTCCGAGATTTCGACTTTGGGTCGCTGGCGCCGCGCAACGGCACAAATGCCATGCTATGGGGGGCAGGCCCGGGTTTCCTCCCCCCAAAGACCCGTTGTAGCTAGTGTCGTCGTCGCTGGCGTCGACTTGGGTCTGGCCAACGGGTCTAAAACGCGCCAACGCTGCCAGCTATGGAGAAACTGCTTAGCACTGTCTCTCCCCTAGAACCGGCCTGGCCACGGCCATAACGGAGCCCCTAGACCCACTTATGCTACGAAGTAGACGTCGACAGCGGCCGGCTCACCGAGAGACAGTATGAAGCAATACAATGCAACATTAGATAGGATACACTCTGAACCGCATCTGACTCGCCTGTCGCCTTGCATAAGAAAGACCTACGAAGAGCACTGCTATTCTCATATACAGGCTCTGTGTATGATAAGAGAGCGAATCTACGGCAGACATACACTGCATGCAGACATCCATCACATCATCACAGCATCACAGGAGCAACTTGGCTTGCCGAAATGACCAGCGGCGAAAAAGTCAGATAGAATCATAGCTAGCAGCATGCTGAAAAATGACACGGGCGTGTGGCGCGTAAACGCCCCAGAGTCCTCTATTCATGAACATACAACCCATTCCAGAAGACACCAGGAGATGTTTGCATCGCCGAAAGAGTTCACCCTCGAGTATATTTGGTTCCCGGCCCTTTTGATAGAAAAAGAGCTCCCTCTAGCAAAACGAGTTCACTTTATGAGACGAACTCGTCAAGCAGAGAGTGAGAGCTGTGTTGTGTTATAAAATGCCGTGCGAAGAGCAGCGGTGTGCGACATGGACAGAAAAACACGCAGTTGGATGGTGCCGGCCCGGGACAGGGAAACAAGTAGTGAAAATGTCCGATAACAATTTTGGGCACCGGCCACCATGGTAAGCTTGCAGCAGCGCTTCTGCTCGCGCTTGTCAAGTGCGCAGGAGAGCATTTAGGCGGTGGCAGCCGGGCCTCCGCCTCGACGGTCTCGCCGTTGGCCTCGCCGTTAGCCTCGCCCTCGGGGCGTTGGCCTCCTCGTCGGTCTTGTCGGGGCTGTCAATGGCGACCTTGACAGCAATCTCGCGGCCGTCAATGTCCTTGCCGTTCATCTCCGCAACAGCCTTCTGCTGCATCTCCTCGGAAGCCAGCGTGACAAAGCCGAAGCCGCGACCCTTACGTGCCTCGCCACGAGCCTGGAGCTTCTTGATCATAAAACGGGGATGGGGCGCAGGGCGATCTTGGCGGTCGACGGCTCGTACGCAGCAAAGAGCTCCTTGAGCTGTTGTGGTGAAAGATAACGTCAGCATTCGTCCTTGCAAAATGGTCGAAGATGCACGTGCAGGGCAGGGGTGGACATACAGCATCCTCCTTCAGGTCATAGGGCAGATTGGCAACCATGACCTTGGTCTTGGACGGGACACCATCCGCCGGGGGGCCACGCTCACGGCGCTCGCGGGGCTCGCGAGGCTCGCGGGGCTCACGGGGCTGGCGGGCCTTCTTCTCCTCCGTGCCAGCAGCCTCGGCGTCCGCGACGTCCTTGGGAGCGGCGTCGGCAGCAGCTTCGGTGGCAACCGCCTCACCCTCGACAGGGGTACCATCCTCCTAGCGTATGCGTTAGCTATGTGCGCACGACATGTCATGGCATGCGTTGTGAGGGTCGGGCACGTCTTACGTTCACGCCACCACGGCCACGGCCACCGCGGCCACGGTTGGCACGGCCACGGCCGCGGGTAGACTGGCGGCGGCGGGTGCCTCCTCGCCTCGCCGTTGGTGGCTTCCTTCTCGCCAGCAGCTTCCGCTTACGGGCCAGCTGAACCGAGACCTTGCGCTCGAGGATCTCCTTGCCGGAAAGCTCCGTGACGGCACGGTCGGCCTCGGTGGGGGTGGAAAGGTCGACAAAGGCGTAGCCAACGGGGCGCTCAGTGCGAGGGTTCTTGGGAATGGAGACGGACTCGCTAGATGGGAGACGTCCGTCAGCACAGAGCACATATGAGCAGAATGTACAGGGCATCACCAAAGGCCGGAGGAGCGGTGAGCATCCAAGGGCAGCTTACAGCCCGTGACCAAGCTATAAGCAATAGCTCCAAGAGCCATCACAAAGCAGCGCATACTTACACAAGGTATCCCTTGAAGAATTCTTTGAGCTCCCCTTCGGTGGTAGCGTAGGCGAGGTTGCCGATGTAGAGTCGGCGGCCCTCGGCAGCGCTGGCAAGGTAGGCGTCGTTGGCCTTGTCGTCCTTGCCAGAGATGTTGGCGCTGGACAGAGCGGTAGTCACGTCGGCGACGGCAGCATCAGAGACTTGGATATCAGCAGGGCAGACATGATGGGGCTGATTGTTTGGTTGATGGCGAAGAGCTGAGAGGCTGGAAGGTGCTAGAAACGAGACGACGGGGGAATGCCGCTGGTAGAGTTTGGCTTGAGTTTGATTTGGACTCTGAAGACGAAGGGGAGTGAGCAGGGTAGCTTGGTGCCCTAGAATACAGAGGGAGAAAGGGGAAGGCGGAAAAGCGACGAGATGTCAGTAGAGCTTGTTGTGGTTGATGATCTGGGGGTTGGGATGGAAGAGGGAGGAAGGTCGAAAAGGAGGGCGACGCAAAAATATACTCGTAAAGGGGAGGCGAAAATTAAGCCTACTGAGTAGTCGCGCGTCGCACCTGCTGTTCGTGCTGGGGTGCTGGGGCGCTCCTACTGGATCCCGGCCTTTTTGTATTTATTTTACCTATTAACTTTAAAGATCTGTCCCCTCTACTGCTGATTCCAGCAGGTGAAATAGGAAAGGCGGGGCGCAAGTCAGGACAGGGCCGTTTGTTCAAAGTAGACCACGTCACAATTTAAGCAGAAAGGTACAACGGAGCTCCAGGCTCTGAGCTCAGGGGCAAACTGAGGAGCTGTTGAATCGGTGCAACCAGCGAAGGCAACTGCGGCTCTTTCGCACGCGATGCTGTCGTCACTCTTGCCTGCGAGCAGTCTGGCTCGAGCTGCGCTTTCCTTGATACGATGTTAACCGTCTCCTCTTGTTTCCTATTCTGGCGCTTTAGGTCCGTTCCTCATCTCAAAGGTTCCGTTGCGTCTGGAAGTTCTGTTTGACGTTGCCCTTCTTCACCCCGGCTCCAGACCCCTTGACGCATGAGGCCAACGTCTGGGGTTCGCATTGATGCACTGACTGTCTTCATCGGATCCGACGTCCCATTGCTGCGACGTGGCAACGGTCCTCTCACGTCTCTCACGTTCGTATCGACGGGGCAAGAGAGGTGTCTGGCTCTCTTCCAGCTGAGAAAGAACGACTGGCGCAAACAACCGAGCGCATCTCCTTAAGGGAAGGTGCCCCAGGCGCAAGTCCACAAATGCGGCAAGACAGACGGTCCATGGAGACGCCCCAGAAAAGCGAAACCGAGCACTTTACCCGCAAGTAAACAGATTGCGAGTACACAGCACACGCCAAGTCGCGTCGGCAGCCTTGCTAGATCGTGGGTTGGCCCCACTCGCGGCGCGGCTACAAAGTACACATTGCCCACGACCACTATCGCACCCAAAGACAAGGCTGCCGGTTGAGTCAGCAGACATTGAGACGAGTTCCTGCAGCAGGATCGAGACGCGAGTCGCTGCTTCCTTGTGCTCGAAAGCTGCGGTTCGTTCCTGTAAACGTCGTACCGAGCAGCTTCCTCATTTGGTGTCTTGCTGTACCCTCCATCTCGATCGGCCAAAGAAAAGTCACCACTGGCCACATTCCCGGTCGCACCTTCTTCGAGCTGTGTACTGGGCAGTCCCGATTTTATTCTTTATATTCTTATTTTTTCTCTTCTTTCTTTTCTTTCTTTCTCTTTTTTCTCTTTACTCTCCCCTTTATTGTGCTGCCTCCCGTAAGAGACGTTATCCAATGAGAGCCGAGATCGGGCGTGTTACCAAAGTACCCCGCCATCAACAATTGGTGTATCAGGTACACGTCTCTTAGCTTGACTCAAGTCTCCAACGGACCTCAATTTTTCACCAAGAAACGTCGAATCAGAAACGTCACTTCAACGGACACAACAACCGACTCATCACCAACCGTTACACGGCGCGCAAGGCGATCGGGACGAGAGGCACATCTTTTCCCAACAGGCGGCCGAAACGACAGGCACCCGCGGCAGCTTTTCTGCTCTGCCCAGTCGAAGCCCGCCGTGTCGAAAAAGGCTACTATCAGAGGAGGTGCACGACCCGAGTAGCCTGCCCCCTCCGGCAGAGGCAATACGACATGTCGCTCTCAAATCGGCGCGTCCTCATCCTGTATGGCTCGGAGACGGGCACGGCCCAGGACAAGGCCGAGGAGATTGACCGGATGTGCCAGCGTCTGCGGTTCCACACGGAGCTGGATGCCATGGACAATGTCAAGCTGGTTGGTTCTGCGTCTCCCAAGTGAAGCCACCTTGGCCTGTCTCCCATCTGACCGGTGG
The DNA here is from genome assembly GCA_016097075.2 of Sporothrix phasma. Lineage (NCBI taxonomy): Eukaryota > Fungi > Ascomycota > Sordariomycetes > Ophiostomatales > Ophiostomataceae > Sporothrix > Sporothrix phasma. The sequence continues at coordinate 288,886 of JADMNG010000037.1, read as the reverse complement.
ACAGAACGATCTTCTCCAAGACTATGATCTGGTTTGCTTTGTCATTGCTACAACGGGCCAAGGCCACTTCCCAAACAGCTCGCGCACGTTTTGGAAGAACCTCCGACGCGCCAAGCTGCCGCCAAACTGCCTGCAGACCGTCCAGTTCACGACATTCGGCCTTGGAGACAGCTCGTACCAAAAGTGAGACTCGCAGCCAAACGGTGCTACCCAAGCGACTCTTGTGAGAATCAATGCTAACCATGCGCTGCAGGTTCAACTGGGCATCACGGCTACTCCACAGCCGCCTTCTCCGCTTAGGGGCAAAGGAGACCTTTGCAAGAGGGGAGCGGACGAGCGGCACGACGATGGGTAAGCCACGCCTCGGGCCCTCTGTGTCAAGGCCGCGGTCTACTGACACGTGTAAACAGCATCGACAGCATCTACCAGCCGTGGCTGAAGGACCTGAGAGAGTACCTGACCACCACATATCCCCTGCCACCGTCGGTGCAGCCCATCCAGAGGAAGGACCGCTTGCGCCCCGCTACACGCTGAGCCTGCAGATGTCCGAGGCAAAGACCACACCCCAGGAGGAGATTGCAGATGGGACAGCACCTGCGCCTGACTTCCCCGCCCCGGTCTTGCTTCCTCACCCCAACGCCAACGGCGCTGTCGTGGTCAGCAACAAGCGTGTCACGCCGTCCGACCACTGGCAGGATGTTCGGCTCGTTCAGCTGGACGTCACCTTCCCTTCCGTCCAGGGCGCAGCCTACGAACCGCTTCCCGGTGACCGGGTCGTCGTGTATCCCAAGAACTACCCGTCGGACGTGCAGAAGCTCATCGATCTCATGGATTGGGGCACGGTCGCTGACAGGCAGGTTGTTCTCGGTGCCAAGAAGCCCAACGGGCTGTACCCCGCTGCAAACAGCACGCTCCGGGATCTCTTGACACACAACATGGACTTCATGGCCGTTCCGTCACGGTCGTTCCTACACAAGCTTGCCTTCTACACCACCCACGCGGACCAGAAGGAGAAGCTGTTTGAGCTTGTGCAGCCCGATGCGTCCCAGGAGTTTTACGACTTTACGTCCCGGCCACGGCGGACCATCTTGGAAGTGCTCGCCGAGTTCGACTCCTCCAAGATCCCCTGCGAGGCGGTGCCAGACATTTTCCCAATCATCCGTGGCCGCGAGTTCAGCATCGCCAATGGTGGGAAGCATTGGAAAAAGACCCAGGCCACCAAGGTCAACGGCAGCAAGGCCAACGACAACATGGGCGCCGGTGCCAAGGGCGCAACAGCGGCGCCGCCGGACGACGCATCCGTTTACCGGATTGACCTTCTTGCCGCGCTGGTTGAATACCGAACCATTATCCGGAAGCCACGGGAAGGCCTGTGTTCTCGCTACCTCAAGCATCTTCCTGCAGGCACTCCCTACATGTCAACTTGAAGCGCGAGACGCCGCCGCCGAATGGGCGTGTTGCCGCCGAGCGACCATTGATTGCTATTGCAACGGGTACAGGCGTGGCGCCCGTTCGCAGCTTGATCCACGACAGGACGCAATTCTCGCCGCGGGCCGAGACTCTCCTCTTCTTCGGCTGCCGCAACCAAAAGGCCGACTACCATTTCCATGAGGAATGGGCCAGCTCGGACGATCTCACGGTACTCCCTGCCTTTTCACGGGATCCCAGGGAGCCGAGCCCGAGCCCGAACCGGAGGCAAAGCCCGAGCCTGCTCCTGAGGTGGCGTCCGAGACAGAAGAGGCCAAGGAAGCGGCCGAGACACCCGCTGCCAACGGCACAGGCGTCACAACTGGCTCAAGCAGCACAGACGAACCTGCAGCGCCGACAGAACCGGTCGTGGTGGTGTACTCGTACGATGAGGGCAAGAACTATGTGCAGCACATGATCCGGCGCCATGCAGACAAGGTTTGTGAGCTGTTGCGCAAGGACGCGATACTCTGCCTGTGCGGAAACAGCGGCCGGATGCCAAAGTCGGTGCGCGAGGCACTCCGTGACGCCGCCGTCTCGGGTGGCTTTTGCAAGGACGCGGACGAGGCGGAAAAGCGTCTGTTTGACGACAAGGACCCCGGCAGAATCGTGTACTGGGAAGAGACCTGGTAGAGACGGCGGGACAGCGAGACGGCAAGCTTGAAAGGATGGGCTCTCTGGCTGCTGCACACAAACTTTGCATTGGACATGACCATAATCTGATGATCGTTGTCCATCACGACAGACGACAGACTCAATAGGAACAATCACACGGTGCTTTTGTTGGTTATGGAACTAGACACAAAAAAGTCCATTCCTTGCTTCCGAACAGACACGACTTTTGATGAAAACAAGTAAAAGGAAAAAAACGCCTGTTCGGCCTCGACCGTACCATGGCAAACAAATGAAACGCCCGGCTCCGCTGCATCTCACACCGCGCATTGCTCTCCGTTTCACAATGAACACACTCAAAAGTAAAACTGCTGTTGGGCCTGTCCCGGTGGCGGCTGCGCCATAAAGTCAAAGTTCATGGAGTCGGAGCCCATATTCCAGGGTTCGGGGTTTTCTACAAGAAGCTGTCAGTACTCGGTCGAGAATATGGATCGTAGACAGGTAGACGGACCCCAGAAGATCTGGTCGTACAGGTCCATGGGAGACAGGTACGTAGATGTGTCAATGCCGAGGTCTGTGAGCATGCCGGGCGGCTGGCCCTGCATGCCGGCAAACATTCTGGAACGTGTCAGTGACTGGTACAAGGGGTGGTACGCCGATGCGGCATGCTGCAGCCAACTTACCCCACGTCGATGCCGCCGTGCTGCATCTCGGCCATGGCCAGCGCGGCGTCTTGGTGTGGGTTGACGCCGCCGGCAAGTTGGCGTTGCCGGGGGCCACAAGGGCGCCGACCTGGCCCTGGGAGAGCTGCAGCGGCGTGGCGGTGCCCGAGCCGGCCGCGCTGGAGACACCGCTCTTGCTCCCGAAGCCGGCGGCCAGCAGGTTCTGCCCGGCCAGGAGATGGCCGGCGCCGTGTGGCCGTTGGCGCCACCAGCGCTGTCGCCGTTCTTGCCCTGGCGGCCGCCACCGCCACCGCCGCAGCCGCGGCCGCCGCCTGGCCGGCAATGTGGCCGTGGTCGTAAATGTTCTTGAGGGCGGTGAGGGCGCGCGACAGCGGGCCGACAGTTCAATGTCGCGGTCGGTTCGGTGGATGTGCGTGGGCGGCGACGTCTTTTCCTTGGCGGCGGTGGCCGAGAGCGCGTCAATCAGGTCGCCCTGCAAGCCCCGCACTTCGAGGTCGGCCTTGGTCTCGCCCAGGATGCCGAGCAGGACGGCGGACGAGAGGCCGTGGTAGGTAAAGGCCCAGGAGCGCGTCGGAATCACAGAGAGCTGGTGCATGGCCAAGAACATGCGCACGGTCTCGGTAAGATGGATCTTGCACTTGTCGCCCAGCGTCTTCTTCTGCTCGGCATCGAGCGCGTTGCTTTCGCCGCGGCGCAGGGCCGGCCGGCAGCAGACGGACACGACAAAGGAGGTGTGGAGGCGGATGGCGTAGTAGTGCAGGCGGTCAATGGCGGAGCGGCAGGCTTCCTTGCTGCGCAGCTGGGGGTCATCTTGTCGCGAATGTCCTCGACAATCTTGCAGTTCTCGACAATCTTCTCATACGCGATGCTGGCGGTCTGCTCCGGGCTGAGGCGGTTGCCGATGAACTGACAGAGGTGGTACATGCCCTCGAGGTACCTCCAGCCGCCGACGGCCGCGGGGCCGAGCGGGATGGGCAGGGGAGAGTGGGCGGTCATGGGCGTCCTGTCAGTCAGTACGTGTAGCAGTACGTGTCCTTGTTCACTTCACGGGCCGTCGTCTTCGCCGACAGAGTCGCAGCTTACCGGTCAAAGGAGAGCGACGTGAGGCAATCGTGCCAGACAATGGTCCACCTGTGTGCATGTTAGATGGACATGGTTGACGAGGCAGTCGGCAAGGCCGGAGACGCACCAGAGGGTTCTCCGAAGAAGGTCCTTCTTGCGGAGGTCGGGGCTTTCTCTGCCATCAACAGGCTGGTGCCGATCCAGTCCAAGAGACTGGGCCAGACGCGTCGTGAGGCCGAGCAAGGCCACGATGCCTCGGCCTTCATGTCGTTTAGCAAGACGAAGCCCGTCATCAGCATGGCCTGTATGGAGTCGAGGTTGGGCCGCAGCAAAAAGTTGCCAACGCGCAGAAAGTGGAACGAGATCTGCATGTACGCTGCGAGTCCCGTGTCCGGATGTGATATGGCGAGTCGTGGTACTGCGAGCCCACGGCCAGCACGGAAAAGAGTATGGCCAGCCACGATGCGAGACGGGCTTGGTCGGCTTGGCCGCCGTCTTTGCATTCTTGGCGCGCTCTTCGAGATAGACCATGAGCTTGGTCTCGAGCTCGTCAATGTCGAGGACGAAGCCCAGAAGGGTGGGGATCTCCTTGTAAGCATGGAAGAGTCTAAATGTTAGTGCGTGCTTGGTGTCGAGGTGCCAGTCTGGCAGTCTGGGGTTGTGCAGGCCCAACCCACTTCATGACCTCACGGTCTGACGGCAGCTCGGCAGAGATGTCCAGGGTCAGCCGATCCAGATGCGCGACGACATCAGCGGGAAAGGCGCCGAGTTATCGAGCCCGAGAATGGACCGCATGTCTTGCCGTATGTATTCTACGCCCTCTTCCTGGTGGCTTGGCGATGCTTGTTCGCGGAGCAGCGCGGGATGCTGTTCTGGCCGAGATAGCGTGACATTTCATTCGCGTCCGAGTCGACTGGGAGAGCAGGGCTGTGTCAGTTGGGTGCAGGGCGGCGACGACGCAAGAAAACAGGATCGCACCTCGGATGGCATCGCCAGTAGGCTCGAGGCTCGTGGTGCGGCGGCCCTCGCTGCTGCTGGGCGAGATTGCCCGCTTCTTGCCGCTGGCCAGCAGCACGGCCGTTGCCGGTCCTGCCTCCGTGGACGGCGCGGCAGCGGCAGAGGTCGCCGCCGAGGCTGCATTCTTGCTCGACGAGGGCCGGTTGGGCTTGTACGAGCAGAGCTGCGCGTGGTCGCGCTTGACGCAGTTCTCGCACGGCTGCTTGTTGTCGCACTTGACCTTGCGTTGGCGGCAGGGCCAGCATGCAGTGCCTAGAGGGGTACGTTAGTGTCGGGCTCTAGCTGTCTCGTAGTTTGTGGTTCGAGCTCGTGGTTCGAGTTCGTGGCTCGTGATTCGAGCTCGTGGTGCGTAGTCTCGTGCTTTGGTGCTCTGTGATCTGCCTCCAAGGTCTGACGATGGGCTTGGCCGAAGAGACGGGAACGGCAAACGAGCGCGGCAAGGCCGTATCCAGCGACGGCATGGGCTTTGCTCGCGACGTTTGAATCCCAAGACAACAAACACCAGAAGCAACGTACCGTACCGCACTTTACGATGCGAGTGGATGATGCGACTGGCCTCCTCGGCCGTCAGGCTGTCCAGCTCGGGGCTCTGGTCATCCGCCATAGCTGTGCCGGGCTTCTGCTGGCTCTAGGCCGGCTCTTCTGCCTCGTGTGTCTCGCGTCTCGCGTGTCTCGCGTGTTCTTCGTCGATGAGTGACGTATCGGCGTCTCTCGGCAATGTGGAGAGCTCTCGCGGACGGCGCAATTGTTCGTGAGGAGCGGGTCGCGCACAGCCTTGTGCGCAGCGATTGGGAGATTGAGGCTGGCCGTCAATTTGCTCGTGCAGCAGGTGCTCGCAGGGGGTGGCTCAGAAGGGGGTGGGTGATTCACAATTGCAAGACGTTGAGCTGGTGAGAGGTTGACCTCTAAGTTGGGATGCCGATGCAAATCCGAAGCAACCGGCAGGCCGCAAGGAAAAAACGTGACTTTGCCGAGTGGATTATGTAAGACAAGCGGCAGCTTTTGCGCAGAGACTGGCGACGGCAACTATTTGCGTACAGTGTGAAGATACACTGTACAGGACACTGTGCCTCGCCGTCGTACACAATCGTCTGTCGGGTACGAAGGCCGACTTCTGGCTCAAGATGACCAGAGAACTGAGGAGTCGGACGAGCGGCTACCTGCATGAAGGCTGCACGAAGGGACAGAGACGGAGCACACTGCCAGACAGCGCAATGACGACGAGGACGGCCACCTTTCTGCGCCCGACAGCCTGTGACGGCGAGACTGGCAGCGAGCTGATCAGGCTGCAATACTACAGTCCTGGCCCATCTCGAGTCGGTTGAGGAGCCGAGCTGAAGCCAAGAGTCGCAAGGGTGTCTCGACGTGAACTTGGCGTGATGAGATGCGACGAATGTGAAGATGTGTGACGATATGGACCGGACTCTGCCGCAGCTCTCCCAAAGTCGACGAGGCGCCTTCCCAGCTGAGGCACAGTCCGTCGGCCAAAACAGAAGCCAAAAACCTCGTCAACAGCCTTGAATCGGTGACGTTCGCTCTCTGACAACCACCGCGAGCTTCTTCACCATCTCGCACTCCTCTTTGCGCCGCGGTTGGATCGCCATTAGGGTACCCGTTTCTGGAGCTACGAAGTAGGTGCCGTCTTTCAAGTCTGGCAGTCTGTCAATCTTGATGCCTCTTCTCACGTCCACTCGGGTTTCTATGGCTGAACAGCTTTCTTCACATCACGGTCCAATAGCCACCCTCGCAGGAATACTCGGCCCACTTCTGCGCCTTACAGCGGTTGCGCTCCTTTAGCTTCGCGTTTGCGCCGCTACTGTAGCGCTCCCGCCACCCACTCCCGCGGCCGACCCGCGCCAGATCTCGCCTCCAGCCCAACACCTTCAAGTTCCCGCATCCCCCTTACGCCAACTCTGCCGACGGCGTCGTGTGCCTTTCAGCTTCACGTTGGAGCGTAGCACGGGACAGGCCGACAGGCCGAGAGACCGAGAGACCGGTAAACCAATATACCATGGTCCGACGCCAGGACACCGGCCGCCGGCTGCTGATCCTGTGACGCCTGTGAAGCCGAGCCGGATGAGGGCGATCCGGGCCGCGGGCATGTTGCCATGCTCAACCAAATCTACAACCTGGGCGTGCCCCTGGCGGAGGCGCACAGTCGCCGGCTGAAAAAGAGCGCAAGGCCCGTGTCGACACCCACTTTCGGCGCCACAACAGCATCACCAACTTGCTGCGCTTGCACCACTACAAGGCGCCCCACCGGCTGGAGGCCGTGCTCGGCGACTTTGACGCCCAGGCACGAGACGAGAGCGCACGCTGGGCTCGCATGACGAGGGCGACCCGCCGCGTGGTGCCGTCGCCGAGACTGGATGGCCCGCCACAGGCCCAGTGCTTAGAAGACCAGATCGCCTTGCAGGAACTGCTGCTCGCGCTGCTCGAAGCCTCGAGAACAGCCATGGTCCAGCCCACGATCAGCCAGAGATGCAGGCTGCCGCCGACCATGGCCGTGCTGGCACGAGTGTGCCCCCTCACGACGACAGCCTGGCAGCTGATATCGACCGGGCGCCTGTACTCCCGCGCTCTGGACAGCCAGTCGTGCGGACCCGACCTGAACGCGAGGCCGCGGAAAATGCGGAAAGCGACGTATCTGTTTCCCAAGACCACAGACCTGGGAGCTCCGGTAGATCCTCGACTTCGTCTGCCATGTTTTCTGCCCTGGACTCTTTCGAGGGCCCCTTGATGGTCCGTTTGAGAGCCAGACCACGAACAGTGGCGACGCAGGGCCTGATACGGACCAAGGCAACGAGACGGAGGCATTTCCGGAAGAGGAGTGGTATCGGTCGGCGCTTTGCGCAGGCCGCCATCGCAGGAGTCGTTTGCAGTATCCGACGAGGTGCTCGAGCCCTGGATGGGTCCTTTGGCCTCTACGACGTCACCGCGGCCAGATGCCGACTCGCCATCTAGCACGACGTATTCGAGCATCCCAGAATTGGAGGACCTGTGCCTGTCGAGGAAGAATACGACGATGCCCCTGGGAGCGCATCCGGCACACCAGAGCCGTCCGGGTCTGTGGGACCGCCTCAGTGGCGTTTTGTAGTTGCTATTCTACTCTTACCGCACATCCAAGCACGTACACTAACAACGGGTCCAGCCTCGACACAGACTGGCTCAAGCAGGCCCCCTTTGCCATTATTGGGAGACTACGCGGGTGGCACTGCAATGCGGCGTGAAGCTTCAGGATGTCGACTTGACCTACTCGCCCACATGGGGGACCAGGCTACGTTTCGCGAAGCCTTCGCAGCACCCCGTGTTTGCTACCAAAGCGTTTCCCGGAGCAGTCCACACAGGTCGCCTGGACAGTGCTCTCAGCAAGCACACCTCGTATGGTGGGACAACTAGGGTTGTCGTGTATACAATTATGATGGGCTTCAACAAGAGCACCTCTGGGCCGCTGTATTCCATCCACCTGCAACCTCTCTCCACTGATCTCCCCCACCGGCTTGGCCGCCGCTTCGGCTTCGACCGCTACCTCGAGATTCTGATGCCGTCCCACCACTCGTCCACTCCGTTGGTGCCACATATCCTGCGCAACCACGACGAGGCTGTCCGAGAGGTCAACCATTGGATCACGCGCCAGCGCCACGAGTTTGCTGGTCGCAGCTGGCAGCCTTTACGTCAAGACGGACGGCTTCAGGAAGTTGACGGCCACCAGCCGGTCTGGCTTGGGTGAGGCTGACGATGCCATCCTGCTCAACAGGGTCTATTTGTTTGCAGAGGACGGCGTTGGCATCTCTGCCATGCTCAGTCGCAAGACGGTGCCAGCGCGGGTGCCTTGGCGGACGCGAACGGACAGCAGGGACCCCAACCAAGAACATGCGGCCACTGCGCGTGAGTCAGATGCTCGACTGGCTCCTGCAGTACAACAAGTACCCCGGCAACCGGAAGCAGCCGTACCTCAAGCTCTTCTCCCGCATTGCACTTGGCCTCAGCCGGACCCGGGCCACCGTCGTGTTTGAGCCTGGCCAGATGATACACCACGAGCAAGACCTCCTGTCGCCGACGGGCCAAGTCATGAACGACGGCGTAGCGCGCATGTCTTGAGCGTGGCTCGCAAGCTGCGCTCTGCGCTGGAGCTCGGCGACTTGCCGGTGGCCGTCCAGGGGCGCATAGGGAGCGCCAAGGGCATGTGGATTTTGGGACACGGAGGACACCGGCCGGGAGGACTGGATCGAAACGTACCTTCCCAGCGGAAGTGGCAGTGTGACGGTCTCGATGCCGACCACCGAACGCTGGAGATCCGCCACTACGCCTCCGGAGCACGGTCCGCGAGTCTCAGTCTGCAGTTTATCCCTCTGCTCGAAGACCGTGCCGTCGACAAGGCCCGCATGCGCAGCGTCCTGGGTGGCATCCTCGAGGGCAGCCTCACGCGCGACTTGGCGGAGCAGCGCGACGCTCTCGAGAGCCCGCTCCTCTTTGCCTCGTGGGCCTACGAAAATGCACGATACCGCAACGACCATGCGTCCAGTGCCAGGTGCCGTTTCTGGGCGGTCTTCCGGATCGAGACGAGGACACCATCCAGTTCCTGCTTGCCGGCGGATTCGACCCGCTGTCCCAGCGCTTTCTGTGGGAAAAGGCGTACAACATGCAAAAACGGCAGTGCGAGAAGCTCAGCATCCGGGTCGGCCGGACGGCTACCTGCTCATGGTCGTCGACTTCCTGGGCGTCTTGGAGGAGGGTGAGGTGCAGGTGTGCTTCTCGTCCAAGTTCCAGGCGGAGCCAGACGCGCAGCCCGACGAACACGGCGACGACGGCTCGTTCTCGGACACGCTGCTGGTCGGCGCTGATGTCCTTGTGGCGAGGTCTCCTGCGCACTTTACGAGCGATATGCAAAAGGTACGCGCCGTGTTCCGCCATGAGCTCTGCGCACTCAAGGACGTCATTGTGTTTTCGCGCAGAGGGCAACCGTCCGCTCGCAGACAGATTGTCGGGAGGCGACTACGATGGCGACATGGCATGGTCTTGCTGGGACCCGCGTATCGTGGACAACTTTGCCAACGCGCCCCCGGCGCCAAAGTACGACCTCCTGACATGGGCTACATGCGCAAGATTCGCACGAGCTGGACCAGCTGACACCGCCGTCCCGACACGCGGGCCGAGCACGGATCTGCCGCGCTGGTCATGTCCGACATGATTGAGCGCAGCTTTGCCTTCAACACAAGGAGAGTCTGCTCGGCAGCTGACGGTGTACAAGGAACACCTGTGCTATATGCGCGGCAGCGTGGCGACCATACGGCCAACGTGCTGAGCACGCTGCTCAGCAACCTGGTCGACCAGGCCAAGCAGGGCAACGACTTAGCTGCGGCGCTGGGCGACATGCGCGTGGCGTTACTTGGGAGGGCTCCAGAGGGGCGCGCCGGCGCCCAGGCGACCGGACAAGCCGGCGTACAAGTGCAACAGCCGCAGCCCGCGGGCCAAGAAGCAGGCCACATTGTCGACTTCCTCAAGTTTGACGTGGCCAAGCCCATCATCCGGCGCGAGCTGCGGCGCTGGGCGACATGCGCGAGGATATGAGCACGCGCGACAGTGCCGCGGCCAAGGACACGGCAACAGCTACTGGGATGCCGACCTGGCCGAGCCAGCAAGGACTTTGAGGCTCTCGCGGCCAAGTCGGCCGTTTGCTATGCATCTTTGAGGCGCTCAAGAGCGACATTCTGGCCATCCGCGCCCACTGGGAGAAGGCAAGCAAGGACTGAGCCAGGGCCCTGCCGGCCATGGTGGCGACACATTGGCCGACCCGGGCTTTCGGCAGCGGTTCCTCGAGCTGTACCAGCAGTGGTGCGGCATTACGTACGCTCCCAGACCTGTCGGCCGTTTGCTATGCGAACCCGGCACGGGATCGCCTGCTGCCGGCACGCCAGGGACTCGCCTGCGCAGACGAGCCCTCCTTCTCGCCGCGTCGGATGCGGATGCCGAGACCGTGCCTCGGATTTTGCAGCAAGGCTACCTGGCCGACCCCGAGTACAGCCACTGGCTCTGATCCGAGCCAGCCAAGCGTTCCGCATGCTCTACAACCGAAGCATCGTGTGGCGCCTGGCCGACGACAGCTGCAGGTCATCAAGGCGCTGATGACAGGCGCTTGGTGCGGACGCCCTGCTGGCGGCGGCCTCGCTGGAGCGAGAGGTGTTTATGACACCCGTGACGTTGCGGCGATGCTGCCGGACCGCAAAATCATCAGGCGCATGCGGCGCGCTCAAGGCGATCGACTACGAAGATGCCGACTCTCTGTATGCGGACGATACATGAGCATCGTGTCACGGGTACAGAATGGACAACACAAGACCGAGACAGCACAACCTCCTACAGCACGACAAAGTTGCACAAGACGATGGGAGCCCTTTGGACAATTGTTGCAACGTGCACCGTCCACGCAGCCTTGTCTCGCCTCGGGGCTTTCAACACACGTTTAGGGCCGGATTGGTGCGCCGACTTGGAGCGTTTGGCCGCTTACTATACTTTACTGTCACGCGGGTCGTTTTGTCTTTCCCTTTGTTTCGCTCGTGATGCTCTCTGTTTTTCTTTTCTTTCTCTTTCTACGTCCATCTAACGACTTATGAATCTATTGGCATTGGCATCTCATTTCATGCTTGAACGGGACATGATTTCTGTATGGAGTGGCCCCGTCTGTGGCCATTTCCCCTTTTTGCACTCATTAAATCAATCTCTAAACTGTCTTGTGCCTCCGGTTTGATGCACGGATCACTCGGCCTTCTTCCACTCTCCCTTCTTGACCAGGCTGCACAGGTCCAGCAGCACGATCGCCGGCCCAGTCAAAGTCCTCGAGCTCGAGGTAGACCTGGCGCTGAGGCGCACCCAGGCGTGGCCCTCGTAGTACGTGAGCGAAAGTACGTATCGTACGTCTTGGCCGCGTACTCGGTCAGCCAGCTGTGCAGCTCGTCGAAGCGGGCGGCGGGGACAGCCTCGGGGTCGCTCTCGTCCTCGCCGGCGGCCGTGACCCGGAACGCAGACGCACATTGTTGAGGCAGCACGCGCGGAGGTTGCTGCGCGGTTGTCCATGACCCGGTGCCCAGTGCGGCCACGCGTCGCTGCCCTTTTGCACCAGGTCGAAGCAGTAGTCGCGGCAGCGCTTCCGCCGCACACCTCCTCGCGGACTTGACGGCCTCGGCACGCACAGCCACGGGCTGTAGTCCATGGTGCCCACGGTCGGCAAAGAGGTTGGTAAAGTACGTTCTCGGGCGGCGCGACGACGCGGCCGACCGTTTTGTGAGGCCCGCGACGGACTGGTCGCCGCGCTGTGCGGGCAGCTCGTAGCCGTGCGACGTCGGCAGGCTCGTGGCAGCAGGTGCTGGTTCCGGAAGGGGACGTACAGCATGGCGCAGCCGCGCGGCACAAACAGCCACTTGTGCAGGTTGCTGACGAAAAAGTCGGGCGACACGTCGGTGGCCCAGGTGCGTCAGGTCCAATGTGGCCAATGGCGTGGGCGGCGTCCACCAGCGACAGGATGCGAGCGCGCGGCACGCGGCCGCCAGGCGCTCCCACGGCAGCAGCAGGCCCGGCGCCGAGACAATGGTGTCAAAGAGGGCGAGGCGCACGTTGAGACCGCGCGCCGTGGCGGCGTGGTAGGCGTCGTGCAGCTTCTGGACGACAGCGGCGTCGTCGTCGGCCGGGAAGGACACGTGGACCTCGACGGCGTGCAGACGGCCGGTCTGGGACAGGTCCTGCAGCGTCTTGCCGCACGCGCCATAGATGGGCGAAAAGTACAGGACAGCGTCGCCGGCGTCCGGGCTGGGCGCCGACCAGGTGGCGGCCAGTTGCGCAGCACGACATTGACGCCGGTGGTGGCGTTGGCCACAAGGACGAGCTCGTTGACATGCACGTTGTCGCCGAGCAGCGGCTGACGGCGGCGCGCGGACCGGCGGACAAGCTCGGGGCTTTTGACGCGCTTGTAGACCTCGGCCCGGGCCTCGTGGTCGGCGAGGTGCTGGGCGCGGACGGCACCAATGGCGGCAGGGATAGGTGCCGTAGGAGCCGTGGTTGAGGCTTGCGGTAGGAGGGGCAAAGGGAAGAGCTGCGCATGGGCTTGCCAAAGGCACCTTGTCGCTGCGTCGGTGGAGCCATGATGACGGACGGTGAGAGAAGGAGAGGAGAGGACAAGGAGAGGAGAAAGAGAGAGAGAGATGAGAGGAGAGAGAAGAGAAGAGAGAGAGGTCGAGTGGTGTCTGTATGACACGCTTTTTGCTTTCGACGCTCGACGACCGGCCGATATTTATATACTGTGCCGAGGGAGGTAGGAGTCACAAAAGAAGCGCCCAGTTCGATCAACGGATGTGACGCATCGATAACCTGACATGCAGGTCGTCCTCTACGAATCTGTTCTCGTCGCAAAGGCTACAGAAGCTACAGTTGATTCGACTAGCGCCCGGCTCACAGCCCTTGCTAGTAGAGTACGACATCCTTTGTACACGCCAGCTTCGCCTAGATATTCTGTCGAAACGACTCGTACAGCGTCTTTCCCGGGCTAAACGGTGCCTATGCAGCCTCTTGATATCTCTGACGCGGCGAGAGATGGGCGAGAGATTGACAGCGGTCCGCCCTCTTCCGTCTCCATATTGCACGACGTTGGCTATGACTGCGGAGTAGAGACCCTGCATCGGCCTCTGTGTCTTGCTGTTGTCTTCTCAATGAGTTGAAGGATCCAGAGGCCGCAAGTCTTCTCGTCTCCGATCATCGTCTCGATGAATGGCCATTGTTCGTCTTTGCGCACGACGACTGGACGATGAACGGCTGGACGAGCTGCCGTGCAACGGACCCTCTTTTTCCTCACTATCTTCCCCCAAAGGCTGACCCAAGCCGTTTTCGTATCTTGCATTGTCCTCTTTCTGCCGGCTTCTAGCCGCCTTCTGTCGCTACGATACACTTCCAAGTGCTTCTCTCTGAACAAGACATGGCGCCCTTTAGTGCACGCCCTTGTCTTGACATCCATGAGGGAGAAGCTGAGAGCGGCCCCGACGATGCGCCGAATACAGGTACAAAGTCGGGGGAACAGAAAGGTCAAGGAGTCACAGTCTCCAGCTCGGCCAAGGCTCTTTTCTTTTCTTTACTTTCCCCCCCTCTTTTGTTACTTATCTATCTAGGCCGTTCCCTAATCCCGCATGTAAGTTCCGTTCCTCCTCTTCTGCTGCAACTGGCAGACACACAGTTCCCTTTTGGCCCGGAGGCCGGACTTCCTTTCGTTTATTCTCTCTTTATCCCCTCATTTCTTTCTCCCTCTCATCTTTCTGCATTTCCACAATTTTCCTCAGACTGAGCTCGCACGGCTTGGCGACGAGCGGTTTTCACGACGCGAACATCGTGTGGGGTTTGGCGATAGGCTCGGAGTACGCCGGTAGACCAACGACTGCATGCGAGGACGTCGTTGGGTGCTCGCTGGTGATCTGTCGCCACGGTCTCGTCAAGACTGTCATGAAAAGCTGCAAAGGCCGTTGTTTGCAACCCGCTCCCAGACGTGCAGCCGTGCGTATTGCGACAGACTCGACGCCGGTCTGCAGCGGGCATATGGGCCTTCTTGCAGGTATATGTCTATGGGCAGTGACTGCACATACGGGCGTCGCATGCGCATCATGAGAAGCTCTGCACCCACAGAAAGCCGTGAAGATGCCACAAGGCATGCTCCATACTCGATGCGCAGCCAAGGATCCTCAGCCAAGGATCCTTGAGCGTGGCAATCTGCCTCTTCTCTTTGTCGGCTTTATCGGCACGGACAGCGATGTCTGCTGAAGGCTGACACATTCAAGCTGGGCTACGGCCCACTCTGTACGCAGAACAATCAATATAGTAAGCAGCCACGAGAGAACAGAACGAGAGAGAAGAAAAGAGCTGGTGTCTACTCAGTAAGACGGAGGAGACTTTGAGCTGCCACGGATCGCATGTAAGGCCACGCTATCAAAAGATAATTGAGTGGTTTAATCTTGACCATTGTGCCTATTTAGGGGCACGGCGGAGCTTCTTACCGCCTGTTCAACACGCCAGGGGTTGCGTCCAAAAGCGCAGGCTTCGTCATGCGATACGACGACCTGTATGTTGCTCATTTAATCCATTACCACACTAACTCCTGGGCCACACATTGTTGCATGCAGGCCTAGTTGGACATGTTGGGACTATTGAAGCAGTGCTGGTAGAACGAGAACCAAGAAGAATGGAGATGAGAGAAGAGAGAGAGTAGAAGAGAGAGAAGAGAGACGAGAGAGGAGAAGAGCAAGAGAGAAGAGACAGTGAGAAGAGGAGAGAGAGAGAGAAGAGACAGCTGGTGGGATCACCGTTCGGTTTACGTTTCCGCGCCTCTCCCGCGAATGAGGCAACGAAAGAACAGATGAAAAACGCGGGATATGTCTACGGATCAGACGAGCGCGTCAGGGGAGTTGCGCTCGCCGGACGACGACCAGAGAACACCTCCATCAGGCAGAACGTGCAAGACAACGAAACCTCGTATTTTCAAGATGCTTCCAACGATCCGCCCGACAAAGCCGGAGACACGTCTGCACCAACAGTCTCGTCTCAAATCGTGTCAGTTTGGTGCGTGTTGGTGCCATGTTGGTGCCGTGCTGATTGAGATCAGTCGAGAGTGAGGAGTCGAGGCCGACACTGAGAAGTCTCTTCTGAACCATCAAATCCACCAGCGTCGGCCTGCCCTCGTCATCCATCCTTTCCGTGCCATGCGCGTCGCAAGGCACGTCGCAAGCTGGTATCGGAGCCTCTTTACGCCCACGCAACATCGATTTGTGCCTTTTCTTTGTCTAATCGAAACTGTGTGGCAGTTCTCTGACTCGACAGGACGAAGCATCCTTCTCCTGTTTATATTACAGACCGGCACACGGCTGCATCGCCCTTCTTTTCTGCCCGGCGCATGCTTCGCTCTGTGCTGCGCTTCTGCCTCTCCCTGACGTGATGGATGTGTGGTGGCTCTCGCCTGGCAGAGACTACACGCACAATCGCATCGCTGACTCGCTCTCTTCGCATCTTGTCCAGACTACTCGTAGTTCAGCGTGAGCCAACCTCACCATAGCCGTCGCCTCCAACTGTCGACATCGTGCTGACTGGTATCGTATCACTGGTCTGAGGTCTCCCTCTCCGTAGGGAGTAGCTACAGGGCCTAATTCCAGTCCAAGTAGAGGGTACAAGAGTCTCGTCTCTCGGCCGTGTATTGGCGCCCACTTTCGCACAACACGCGCTGTTTCCAGGTACCCTATACCTGCCACGCGGCGCTCTTGGCTGCCGCGTCGCATTGATTACAGAGGGCCATGGACTACGTAGTTGAGAGGTACCAGAAAAGTGGGGAACGAGGAGGGAGTGGCTTCTTCCTTGGCAGCTGCTGTGCAAATACGACTGCATCGAATCGTCTTTTGTCATTTGTCTCGTCCTCCTTTTTTGCCTTTCTTCTCTTCTTCACTCTCCCCCTTCTCCTCAGTTGTCTGGCATACCCGCCGTCTCGCCTCGCTTCTCGACATTGTTTCTCCGCTCTTTCTCGCCGTCTTTCTCGCCGTCTTTCTCGCCATCTTTCTCGCCATCTTTCTCGCCAGTCTTTCTCGCCATCTTTCTCGCCACTTTCTTCCCTTTTCTCTTTCTCTCCTCTCTCTCCTCTCTTCTCCTCTCTTCTCTTCATCCCTTCGTTCGCATTGCCCACTTCAGCCCATCGTCTTCCCCCCCTAACTCCCTTTGTTCGCATCTCCCGTCTCGGCTCGCTCCGCTCGTTTCCAGCCCGTCTCTTCGTGTTTTGCTGCCATTGTCGCCTTTCCAGCAGCTGCGCGTTCTCCATCGACCGTTTCGTCCCGCTTCTCGCCCTCGCGCATTTCGTCGTCCCGTCGTCTCTTGGCCTCGTCCATCCGCCCTCGGTCGACGGCTCTACAACCTCCCACCAGCCCTTCTTCGTCACAGAGCATGCCCACGACACCGTAATCATGTTCAACCGTCGATCGGGTCTCGCGACCTCCTCCTCCTCGCCCTCGTCCTCATCTGGAGCATCAAGCTGCTGCCATTCGGCGAGTACCCGACCAATGCCTGGAACTCTGCCAAGGACTCCATCACCACCGTCGTCGGCGGGCACAAGTCCAGCGGCGCCGGCGCCAATCACGTCCAGCACTACTTTGACCAGGTCTTTAACGCCGAGGAGCCGCCCATCTTCCCCTTCCCCGAAGTCCGCGCCACCTGCGCGGCCGCCAACTGGGAGGCGAACGAGGCCTACCTCAACTGCGTCGCCATTACCGCTGGCATGACCTCCATCATGTCCCAGGTCAAGGTCTGCTTCAAGATGGCCATTGAGACCGGCTCCCACCTGCTGCTGCCCACCATGCCGCTGCGCGACTCCACCAACCTGCTCGACTTCAACTTCTTCAACGGCGACGCCTACATGCCCTACGACGAGTGGTACGACCTGGACCACCTCCAGCGCCAGCTGGCCGAGGCCTGCCCCAAGATGAAGATTCTCCACCCCAACGACATCGACCCGGCCAAGGGCGGCACCGTTGCCGTCCGCCGCAAGCTGCAGGTCCTGTGCTCCGACGCGCCCCAGTACCAAAAGTTTCACAGCTACTTTTGGGTCGGCCGGCCCTACGAGACCTTTTTCAACGAGCAGTTCAAGATCAAGATGGACCGCTTGGCCGACGAGGAGGCCAAGCTGGAGACGCCCGTTGTGGAGAATGGCGGCATCACCATTGTCGACGTCGATTCCGAGTTCCTCGTGTTCCGCGTCACCGACGACCCACGCGCCGCGACCTGCGCCTCTGGACCGAGCTGTCTCATCTGATCCGCTTCCGCGAAGACGTCCGCACCGTCCTCCAGCGCGTCGCCGAGCGCCTGCCCAACGCCGGCAACTACATGGGCGTCCACTTCCGCGCCGAGAACGACAGCATCTGGAGCAGCGCCGAGCACCAGCTCGGCGTCGACCTCGACGCCCTCGACCGCGCCTGGGACATGTTTGGCAGCTATGGCGAGGCGAAGCCCGTTGTCTACCTCGCCTGCGGCGACCAGGGCCAGATCGACATGTTCGCCAAGGCCGCCGCCGAGCGCGGCTGGAAGACCACCAACAAGTACGAGCTGGCCGAGCTCAACGGCGACACCGAGACCCTGGGCCTCATCAAGAAGATGGCGTTTGACTTCCAGGGCGCCATCGACATGGGCATCATGGTGCGCAGCCGCTTCTTCATGGGCGTGCAGGGCAGCGCCTTTTCGTCCACCATTGGCAACCACCGCGACGTCACCGGCCGCTACCGCGGCAGCTCCTTTGACGTGCCCGACGAGGGCGCGCGCACGCACCTGTTTTAACGACCTGGACGCCAACGAGTACCAGTGCTGTCTGTAGAGCGTCTCGGCCTTCCACTGTCTTCCTCTCTTCCACTCTTCCACTCTTCCACTCTCATGGAATGACGGCCTAGGTGGTGATGGATTCTGGCAACGCGCCACTCGTCTCTGTTCGTACAAGACGAATAACGACAGCGACAGGCTCCAGATTACACTGTTCTGGACCTGGACTACTTGGTTTTAATTTTGGGAAAGGTGCATTTACGTATGGTTCTTTTCTTGGCTCTACTTTCTTTTGGATTTTGATCTTCATCTTGGGGGCGCCTTTTTCTCTCTTCCTCTCTCCTTGCCTGTATGGCGTTCAGGGCCGGTTTCGTCTTCACTAGGATATGGAGGCTGCCTCGACAGCTCTCCGGTGGTTCTTTTTCTTTCGTTGTCCTTGACTTTTGTTTCTATCATCTTTGGACGTTTCGCGAGCCCCGAGCTTCTTTGTCTCTTTCTCTGCAGTCAAAAGGGACGGGACCGGTGGTATGGCAATGCAACTTGTTTTGGGAAAACACGGTACATGCGCTTCGTGATGTCATGATGCCGTGGTATCGTGGTATCGTGCCGTCGTCATAGGACAAGCACATGTATACGAATACAAAGACGGTAAAAGGATACAGGAAAAGCAAGGCAAGCTATGCAAACGACATCAGGGGGAGAAGGATAAACTACCTGCTGAATCTATGTGAAAGAGGGTGACTGAAAGAGAAGCCGGTCAACGCCGTAGGATGCTCTTGTCAGAGGGACGAAAGAACAAGAGACACGGCTAGGCTCCGGGTCGACGTCCGGGTCGACGCTGCCCACGCCGCCGCCCCCTGACAGACGCCGCTTGGTGGTCGCGGCATCCCGGAAGGCGCCCTGGCGCTCGAGGCCGGGCGGGCGGCAGGTCGGCCGCCGTGCTGAGCGTGCCCGCAGGGGCGGGTTAACAGCCCGGACGGGCCGGCTCCGTGCGTGCGCGGGGCAGGGCGTGCGTGCTTCGTAGACGGACATGTCGTTGCGGCAGACACCGCGCACCGACAGGCACCCGTCGTGGATCTGGCTGCCCGCGGGCGGGAGGTGGCGATGGCGGGCGACGAGGCCGGCGAGATGGACGAGGCCGCCACCTCCATCCGACAAACAGCCACCGCGCTGGTCCGAGCGCAAGGACGGCTCTTTACCCACAGGCAAAGGATCGCCGTCGGTCGAGGAGTAGAGAATGAGGCCCATGATGAAGCGTGTCGGTGTGGGGGGCGCTACCAAGGATGCACCACGAACCGGAGAGCTGCAAACGAGAGCAGAGGTAGTCGTGGCTAGTCTGGGAAGCAGACAGCGGGAAGCGGTTTGTGAAGGGTGATGGAGGGAGTCAAGACGCAAACAGGCAAAGAGGCAAAGAGGCACAAGACAAAAACCAAGAGTCTGGCCCATGGTGTCAGCGAACACGAGTGACAATCTATATCGCATCTGTCGCGAGCCGCCCAAGATGGCACAAGGCCACACCAGGCAGGCACAGGCCCATTCTGCCTTGCGCTGTCAAGACTGCCGTGTTTCCAGGTTCGATACATGCAAAAGGACAGTGCCGGCACCGTTTCGAGAAGGGTATGCGAGGCTCTGGTTGGCCTGTGCTGGTGGTGGGTTGACAGCTGGCATCCATTCAGTCGTCAGTCGTCCAATCGGCCAGTCGGCCTCGTCTCGCCATTCGCCGTTCGACGAGTCGACTCATGCTGGCAAAAGAGTGTCGTTTCCGCCAGTAATTGAATCGCATGGAGGCCGCTTTTGCCCTCGTTGGTAGCTGTCGCTTACCGGGTGGTGCCGTCTCTGCCGTCTCCATTTCCGCCTCTGCCTTCTGCCTTCTGCCTTGACAGCGCTCCAGCGTGGCCGTGTTATCGGATTGGCTGCATAGTACTGGCAGCGGACCCCTAGCGACCTCTAGGTGGCTCCTGTCACTAATTGGGGGTGGCGCAGTGGTGCCTCCTACGAGGCAGACAGGGCGGGCACAGGGCAGGCCAGGTGCCTAGGCCCTGGGGACCCATACCAAAGCGCCCTGGAGTTTGTGTGCTTAACGCTGAAGAGTCAGGCAATCCGCACGCGGCTGTCTGCCTCTGTGAGAAGCGCAAACGAGACGCAAGGTTAGATCAGGGAGAGGGCACCACATCGGATGTCGGCAGAATACGCCAACAAGAACAGGAACAAAGGGAACAAGCTCATTGTCGTATGCAAGTAGTTCTGTCGTCTTCGTTGTTTCGCTGAATGTGAGCTGTAAATACAATGCTATGAATGATGATTCTGGTTGTTCTTTTTGATGAGATTTTTTATTTTCACCCGCCGAAGCCCCCAAAAATACGACTGTCCAAAGTTCAGCTCCGTATGGCAAAGGCGTCCAATCTTGGGCAGCATCCCGCTGGGTCAGACTCTGGTCAAGCACAACATGGTCCGCGCCGGCGGCTCGCTGACGTGACCTCGGGCGGGGCGGCTGCTCTCTGCGGGCGTCGTCAACCTCGCCGGGCTGGCGGTCGACCATCCTGCTGGACGGTGGCGCAGTACATGTGTGGGACGAGAAGGTGTTTATGAAACACATCCGGCAGTGTTGCCTCTGCACTCCGTTACACATCATACCGGTCCAGAGGATCCTGCCGCGGCCGGTAGACGAGCTCGTCGAAGCGCGCATCCATGGCCGTGCCGTTGAGGTCCGACGCCGCCACGCCCACAAAGGCGCCCGTGAAGCTGCCGTGTACGTGATGCCCGCCGCACTCGTCCGACACAATCCACGCATCGTAGACGGGGCCCACAGGCGTGGGCTCGGGGTGCGCCTCGGTCGCGTACAGAAACTGCAGCGTCTTGCCGCCGCGGACCCGCGCCACCAGGCGCACTTTGCCGGTCGGCGGCAGGGGCACGCCGGCGGCCAGGGGAACCTCGAGGGCGCCGTCGGGGAACGAGGCCTCTGACGTCAGAATCTGCAGCTCGCGGGCGGGCTTTGCGTCGCCCCGGGGGAAGACGCCGGCATCGTCGGGCGTGGCCGCCGTGACGGTCAGGTAAAAGAAATTGTAGCGGCTGTAGTACACGGCGAGGCCGGCAAACTGACGCTCGTCCTCGGGCTGGTAGTCGTCCAGCACGGCCTCGGCGTCGTACGAAAAGTGTGTCTGGCGCCGGGCCACGAGCGCCTGCTCGAACCACGACCCAATGGACTCGCGGCCGTGCAGCACGAGCTGGCCGCCCGTCACGGAAAAGAGGCGCGACGGGTCGGGCAGGCGCAGCCACTGCAGGTCGGGATGCAGCTTGCACGCCACCGTGCCGTTGACGGCGCTGTAGTCCACCGCCGCCAGGTCGGCCTCCTTCCACGTGTACGTGGTGGGCTGCCAGTAGGCGCTCGTGGCCGGGTCGTCGTCGCGCGCGCCGGGCAGGTCCACGTACAGCGAGGGCAGGATGCCGTTGTCCAGGTACAGCCAGCCGTCGTCGCCCCAGTGCGCAGCCTGGATGCCCGTCTCGCGGCCCAGCACGCACCGCCGGTGCTGCGTCACCGGCCGCGAGCACAGGTGCACCACATACGGCTTGACCGTACCGTCGGGCTGGTCCACGTCCACCAGGTCGCCGTGGCCGGCGCGCTGCAGCGCCGTCAGCGGGTGGTCCTTGCTGGTCAAGATGTGCTTGTCCGGGTGGTCCTCGTAGGGTCCCCAGACGCTGCCGCTCGTCGACCGCGCCATGGTCACGGCATGGTCGTAGCCCGTGCCGCCCTCGGCCGTCAGCAGGTAGTAGACGCCCTGGCGCTTGTACAGGTGGGGCCCTCGACCAGCGCCAGGTCGGTGCCGCCGTAGATGGTCTTGCGCGGGCCCACGAGGCGGCCGAGCTGGGGATCAAACTCCTGGAGGACAATGCCGGCAAACGCCGTGCGGTTGCGCGGGCCGCCTGCGCGCTTGCGGTGGTCCCACAGCATGTTGACGTACCACTTGCGGCCGTCGTCCGGGTCGTGGAAGAGCGACGGGTCAAAGCCCGAGGCGTTGGCAAACACGGGGTCCGACCAGGGCCGGTGATGGCCGGGGCGTGCACAATGTAGTTGAGCGCGTCCTTGAAGCTGCCGTCCTTGCGCTTGACGTCCGAGTACACGAGCCAGAAATCGCTGCCGTCGTGTGTCAGACACGGCGCCCACACGCCGCAGCTGTCCGGGTCGCCGCGCATATCGAGCTGGGCGGCGCGGCTGAGCGGGCGACAGACGAGTGTCCAGTTGGCCAGGTCGGTCGAGTGGTAGATCTGCACGCCCGGGTACCACTCGAACGTGGAGGTGGCAATGTAGTAGTCCTTGCCGACGCGGACGACGGAAGGGTCGGCATGGAAGCCGGGCAGGATGGGGTTGCGAACGCGAGGCATTGTGAGGTGAGGTGTGAGGTGTGAGGTGTGAGCTGTGCGCGGTCTGCGACGCGATGCGATGCGAGCAGCGACAAGAGTCCGAGTGCTGTGCAGCTTCAACGAGCATCGAGCGCAGCGAGGACAGACGACAGAGTAAAAGGCAGCTTTAAGCCCAGCACCGCTGTCGGGCACTGAACCACGAACGCTCCTCAAACCGCTTGACGTCAACGTGGAGCTGTCTCTGTTGGGTGAGCTGTCGACAGCGGCTGTTTGCATTTAGCCGGCGGGCTGTGACTCGTGGAATTTGGCGCGCCACGGCGGCTTCCCGCAGTGGATGGGATGATGGAGATGGGAGATGCGGCTTGGAATGGACGACATCGCTGTCAATGACCCGCGAGCGACATCTACACACGTCAAGCTCTTGGGCTTCTGGGATGCCGAGTCTGTGGCCCTCGGAGCAGTACAGCAACAGCGCTTCCGTGTCACCCGGGTCCTCGTCGTGTGACGTCTACGGTTCTTCTTCCGGGCTCTTGTCTCTGTCTCTGTCTCGTCTCTCGTCTCTCGTCTCTCGTCTCTCGTCTCTCGTCTCTCGTCTCTCGTCTCTGCCTCTCCAGTCATCCAACACCTGTGCTTGAATGTTTGGCCAACTCTGCAACGTGGCTCTTGGCTTCCCGCGTCTCGTCGCCATTACGCGCTTGCCCACCAGCGATGGGGATTGACCGCTTCTTCGTCGCGTGGCTGTTCTCATGCAGCTGTGTCTGTTGTGCTCCGAACGCGAGCCAGAGGGCGAGCCAGTGCAGGGGCGAGAGGAAAAAGCAAACATGCAGTGTGCAAACATCCTCGTCGGAGTCGTCGCAGTCAGCCGAGAAGAGGGAATTAGGGGAATTGCTGGTGACACGAACACTGCATTTGTGTCCCCTTGACTTTGTACGCGCGAATATTCGGGACCCTCCGCTGCGGATCAGAGGCCTGCATGATGCATGATTCTAGCATCATGATTCTAGGACCAAAAACTTTCAGTCGTCTCTCCACTTCTATACTCTTCTTGCTGGCTCGTCTCTGACGTTGTGTCAAACAGGCTTTGACGACTCTGATCGAAGCAAAGTCCGACAGAGTGCAGACGAATGCTGATTTGTTTGTGAGCATCTTTGGATATGTCTGACCTTTTGGGCATTGGGAAGCACTGGCTGGCACTCTGGGCGTCTGATGCTGGGCTGACGGTGCATCGGCTGGGTCTAGTGTCGTATTCTGTTACTTGAGCACGACGTAGGAGTATGGCCGTGCGGCATGCTAAAGACCTTGGGGTCATCTTTCTTTCCAAGCACGACAGACACGGCTCGCTGTAAAGTCTCATTTTCATACTGAGCCCTGCCTAGGTGAGAGTACTTTGTGTCTGTGAGATGGGAAGAAAGCCAGAGATGTTTATGGAGGAAGAATTGAAGAAAACGACAACAAAAGCAACGGCGTCGTTCCTTTGTAAAACGTTGAGACAACACAAGACGTGGTTGGTGAGACATTCTGGTCAGACATACGTGACAAGACAGGGCTAGATGAAAGCAGGAAAAAGAAAGACAGCATAGAGTTGCCTGTCATACACTTGTACTTCGTACATCTTTTCTTCGTGGTCTGTACTTTGTACTTTAGCTCTCCTGTTGGTGCCTGAACCCCTATTGCGAAATTGGACGCTGCAAGGGGACAAGTGGATTTAGGTAACGGCAGAGGAGGAGCAGAGAGGCCAGAGGATGTGCCTGGACTAACACCAAAAGACGGCAAGATGTGACAAGTCTTCATTTGGGACGACAGTTGTGGCGGGTGGGTTGGTGGAGAAGGCTTCAGAGCTTCAGACGGACAACGGCTGACTAGCACCGTCCGTGCTGTCAGGACAGACCCGTCCAGCGCGGTTTGCTGCTTGTTTTCCTCTTGTTAGTTCCATGTTTAACGGCACAACGGCCTTGCGGTTGACAGGTCGACTTTACGGACACATCCAGCCTCCATGCCAGCCTCGAAGCGGACAAGCCCGGCGGGAAGCCCTTCGCGTCGAGATGTAAAATACAGTCAATGCAAGACGCTGGGGCCTCTTGTGTGGATCGGATGTGAGATGTGAGATGTGCTTTGGACGGCGACTGCAACTGCACCTGCAGCCTGCAGCCTGCAGCCTGCCTGCAGTCTGCACGGTCAGTCACGTAAAAACACGAGATGTTGTATTGTCGCGTCGAGAGAATCATCAAAGCACAGAGAGCCAGTGCTGGCTAGCACAAAGGAAAGAAAGGAAGGAAAAGGAAGGAAAAGAAACAGACGGTAAGAAAAGCAAAGAGCAGCAAAGCAAAGAAGAGAAGACGGGTTGAAAGGCACGGGCAAGGGGCTTGCACACCATTGACCCAGACGGCCGAGAACAGCCACACGCATACTTCTTAGAAAGAGTATGGCTTCAAAGAAACCCACACCACAGGTACGATAGAAGGCTGTCTCGCCAAGAAGGGTGATCAGATGGGAACGAAAATGAAAAAGAAGACTGCTGAGCGACTGCGTCGCACTCACGGCCAAAGGCTGACCCCTGCTCATTGAACTGGTCGGCTCTCCGCTTGTCCCTTTTGGTCCGTCTCGTCACTTTGTTGCCATTGTTGTCACTTGTTGTCTGTGCATGCTCTCCACATATTGGCTACTGTACCGGCTGTCTTGGTTGTCTCTTGGTCTCTCATGTCTCTGATGTCTCTTGTGTTTCTTATGTCGTCTTACAGTCTCGTCCATTTATGATGGCAGACCCTTGCTCGATTGGTTGATTTTTTCTGTCCCTGTTTTCTGTTTTGGTCCTTGTCTCTTCCTCTCTTCTCGTGGATCCTCCCCATACTGCGTACTCCGAGTTTCTTTCCTTGATGACCATGTCAAGTGCATCTTGACGTACATTGTTTGGTGCATCGTCTTCTTTCCTCTCCGCTGCGTCTTACATCACCCACTCTCGACTGGCTGCTAGGTAGTGGGAGGCGGGCAAAAGGTTGGCTCGCGACTACCAGGACATCCGGCACGACGACGAGAAGCAGCACCCTGGCCGACGATCTCTGAACGACCTGGACTCTAGACCGACCTTGGACTCTAGACCTCGATTTTGGGGAGAAGCTTGGAGCTTGCGTGGACGATCGGCAGCGGCAGCGGCAGCTGGGAGCCACAGCAAATGATCAGAATCAGACAACAAGCAAAGCAACGACGTCCATCGGTCGGGTCTTTACCCCCTTTTTTCTCCTTCTTTGTTCACAATTCTTCTCGTCCGTTTGTTCGCTACCCTGTTCCGTGGCGAGTGTATCGTCGGTTTCCAGACAAACAAGCTTCTTTGTACGCATTGCAAGCAACATGGTTGCCATTCAACAGGGTGATGGCCCAACCGGCGGCGAGGCGATCTGGCGATTGTTGACGGACGCGGCGCACGACTCATGGGAGGCCATCTGCATGCACCCACTACATGCACTGCATTCTTCCGGGTCGTCTTCTGAGCCGGAGGTCGAGGACGCCGAACTGAGGCGGCGAGCAGGCTTCCACAATGAACGGAGAAACCATGGACACCATGGACACAAGGAAACCATGGAAATGACGGCAATAGGGGCAACGCCGGACATGGCGAAAGCAGACCTACATCGTCTGAAGAGACAACAGCCAAGACAGCACCGGCAACGTCAACGACACCGACAAGTGCCGCCCCTAAACCAGCAAAGACGACATCCACAGCACCAGCGGCCGAGTCTGTACCCGCGACCGAGTCGACACCAGCGGCCGAGTCGACACCAGCGGTCGAGTCGACACCAGCGGCCGACCCGACAACAAAAGCAACTTCCACAGAGGCGGCGGCATCAGCAGCAGCAGCACAATCGTCCACACCGGCAGCCAACAACGACAGCAGCCAGCCCACGGCGGTAGCCAACAACAACAATGGCAACAACGGTGACGGCGACGGCGACGGCGACAGCGACAGCTCGTCAGAAAATCGGACATCACAGGTTGCCGGTGCAGGAAGCACCGCGGCTGCTACGGAGGGGCAGGCCGAGCCATCGGGAGCAGCAATGAGAGCAGCAACAGCGGCAACAACGGTGCCAACAACGGTGCCAACAACGGTGCCAACAACAGTGCTGCTGCCAGCGAGGCCGGTGCACCAACCGCAACTGCTGTCGCCGACGCCGCTGGTGCAACAGACACGGGCTCCAGCAACAGCAACACCGACGGCAGCGGCAGCGGCATCGCCGTCTCTGTCGAGCCCCATGGACAGACGACGACAACGCACAAAACGGCGCCTTCGCCGACAACGTCTGACGGTGGACGGGCCCTCGGTGCGGCCGCCACGTCTGGCTCGGCAGCACCGACGGGCACGCCCCTTTCGCCGGGTGTCCATGGCGGCGACGCGGGACCGGGCAGCCGTGCCGGAGCCATTGCCGGGGCCGTAGTGGCCCTGGTGGTCGTGCTGATGGCGGCGGCGCTGCTCTACCGCTTCCGCCGGTCCAAGGCGCTGCGGCCGCTGTTTGGTGCCTGCACGGGGAAACGCAAGGGCAGTGGTGGCATTGGAAGCGCAAGTGGCGTGGATGGCAAGAGTGGAGGTGGCTCTGGTGGCTCTGGTGCACGCATGCCTGAGAAGACGACCGTGGGTGGCAGTGGGGGTGCGCCGCAGCCCTGCGAAAACGTGCCGTCCGTGGCCGTGGCGGCCGGGGTCGGTGCTGTGGCTGCCGGCGCTCGTGCTGCAGCCACCGATGCAGCCACCTCCGCTTATAAAGACTCGGCCAACAACCTGCCACCTCCAGCGTACCCGCCGGCCACCGTGGCCAAGGGACCACCGCGATCGGTCGCGTCGTCGGTCGACAGCAGCGAAATGACTCCCACCCCTGGCTCGTCGGGCTCGTCGGGCTCGTCTGCATCGTCTGCCTCGTCTGCCTCCGGCGCCGCGCGTGTTCCTGGCGGCGCTGCTGTCCCGCGCGCGCGCTCAGCCTCCCGCAGCAGCTACCGCACCTTTCCTGCCACCGGCCGGGACGCCGTACCGCGTCTGCAGCCCGTGCCTCTGCAGCCCTTTGCGGCGCGGCGCAATGACAGTGGCGGCCGTGCCGTCGGCCAGAATCCTGCCGGCCCTCTGCCAACACCGCCGCCCACGGCCGTCCAGCCCAAGGAGATGCCCCAGTACGATGTGCAGCCACCAGTGCAGCCACCAGTGCAGCCACCAGTGCAGCAGCAAAGACAGCAGCAGGGTCAGGCCGTGCCTCGTCTTGCTGTCAACACGGCCGACGGGGATGGTGCCCACAGCCCGCCACCAGCCCAGCGCTCACCCATGTCCCGCACGCCAACGCTGCCCCTAGCATCGCCCTCGGCTCTCGCACCGCCGCTCTTGCCGGCAGCAGGCCATGGGAAGCCACCACCAGAGGGCATCCATGAAATCGCCAGTGACCTCCGAGAGAGGGACGCTTCGGATGCCGCCGACGCCGCCTCGTCTCTGAACCGCTCGAGCTACGGCAGCGTCGGCAGCAGCAGCATCGCCAGCAGTGTGCTCCTGTCGCCGTCGATGCTGCAGTGGCCCGTGCCGCCGCAGACACCCTTGCCACCGCAGACGCCGCCCTTGTCGGACCGTGACGGCCCATTCGAGGATACGCGGCCAGCACCGTCCGCACCTCCAGCCCTCTCTGGCAACAGCAGCGCCCGGCGCCTGACGACGAGCACCAACGGCAGCAGCACCATGGGACGGACGATGCCGGACGCGGGCGCCTCTCAACGGCCCTGCATCGCGGAGTCTGCTGCAGACACCAGCAGGGCGCCGGCCATCTCTGGGCGCCAACGTGTCTTCCGGGTACGGCCACGTTGGTCAGCAGCAGCAGAAGCCGTCTTCTGCGTACACCGCGCATGGCCCCCAGCAACATGCGCACCGCCCTCAACAGCCCCCTCCGCAGTACTCGTATATGTACCAGCAGCAGCAGTACCCGCAGCAGCACCGCCCACCCATGGGCTACACGCCGCCCCAGGCATCCGCCCTGACGGTCCACACCGACGGCCAGGCCACGTCCGTGCGCATCCCCATCTCGCGTACCAAGCGCCCCAGAGTCCTCGGCGACAGCAGATGGACTACTGCTAGGAGACGTCGACGGGCCGACGGGACCAAGTGTCGAGTGTCGACTCAACCTGTACGCTGCAAGATGTCAGATAGGATTCGAACGTGGGCCCGGAGCATCGAGTTTTGCTTGCGAAGCATCATGAAGCCGTTTGTAGTCTTATGATACAACGAGATAGTCATCCCTTGTATCTTCTGTTCTTCTTCTTTCGTCATTGATCCTGTCCACAGCGAGTGTCGAGTGAGCGCTCGAGTAGTTTGTAGACGAAGTAGAATCCCCATATGACTCGAACGCTGCCTAGATCCAATGGTGATGACTCCTTGCCCGATGCTCAGACGAGGCACCAGATCGTCAGATTCCCAGATCCACTGGAACTGGTGCATCAACCCATCTTTAGCGCATTGCTGCACTGTAAAGAGTAAAAACTCAAGTCGCCACTGAAGGGGCTGAAGTCAACTGACTAAGCAGGCTCAATCGGGAATGCCAGGCCCTGTGTCGCACCTTCCCCGAACCAACGCGGCCATCGGACATACCGGACAGGAAGCCGCGACCCAGACACGTTCCCAGATTGGACAAAGCAGATTGGCCTCTTTTGTCCTTTTGTTTCTTCGCTTTGCAGTTACATTTTGCTTCAAAACTCATCTCCAAACAAACCACAACCAGACCTCGACTCTGCTTCCCGACGGTGGAACACGATTCTCCTTGCCTGCACAACGCGCTCGCCTCTGACGAGATATTTCCATCGTTCGATCGCTCTTGTTATCTTCAGCCAACTCCATTACTTTGCCCAACGCGCAAAGTCCATCCAACACGACGCAACTTGCCATCTCGACCCTCTTTTCATCCATTCATCTTCTGATCTACTTGGTCCCTCCACCGTTTGATCCGACCCTTCTTCGGCCCACTCCCTCTCGCTCCCCTTCGTCGACGCGTCTCTCTGCTCGCGACGACGATTGTACACTGCTGTTTCCCCACCACCACCCACCCTCCAGGATCTTTATGCACCGCGGGCTCGCCGAAGCTTCAGAACACGCTGCCCTGCAACCCGTCTCCTTAAACGATTCCTCACTTGCCCAACATGGCCTCGATCGTCCCGTCTCGGACGCCGTCTCCAGCAGCCCATGGCGTCGACGCACGTCTGGCCGTCCCGGCCGTCGCGGCTGGCGATGGCTCCGTCGTCGACATCCAGGCGCTCGACGAGAAGCTCCGCCGCCTGAAGACGTCCGCCACCGCCACCACCTCCAACGCCAGCTCGCCTTTCCCTCCGTCGCCCTCCTCGCCGTCTGCATCCAATCGGACTTTTGTTGCCGGCCAACGCGTGGCCGAATATGAACGGGCCTGCACACCCGCCGCATTGCGCGCGAACGCGTCGTCTTCCAGGTCGTCAAGAACAAGTCGAAATCGTCGAAACCGTCTGCCTCGGTCCTCGGCACCGGCCGCAGCCTCAATGATTTCCCCAACGAGGTCTTGACCCACGTCTTCTCCTACCTGCAGCCGGGTGCCCACGACTCTGTCGCCCTCGTCTCCAAGCGCTTCTATGCCCTCATCACCACCCCGCATGCCTGGCGCATGGCCTTTGCGCGCTTTTTCCCGGGCCAAGAGGCTGCCACCCTAAACGGTGCGGCGGCTCTCCTAGCAGCCGCGTCTGACGGCAGCCACGGCGGCTACGGCGGAGAGGACAACAGCATGGCTGTGGCCCGTGCGGATGCGCGTCGCTTTGGCCGCTTGACAGCCCTGGCCTCGTGGCGCAGCGAGTACCTTCTCCGCACCCGCCTGTTGCGCAGCCTCATGTCTGGGAAGCCGGGCGTGTCTGTTGGCGTCAAGGGTGAGGGCCCCGGCAGCAAGGCCGTCGTTGGCCACGGCAAGAAGGCTACCGCCGTCATCACCTACAACTCGCAGCTGCCCG
The DNA here is from genome assembly GCA_016097075.2 of Sporothrix phasma. Classification (NCBI taxonomy): domain Eukaryota; kingdom Fungi; phylum Ascomycota; class Sordariomycetes; order Ophiostomatales; family Ophiostomataceae; genus Sporothrix; species Sporothrix phasma. The sequence goes on along the minus strand of JADMNG010000037.1, from coordinate 258,398 downwards.
GCACCGTCGACCACCTGCACGCCGCGTTTGCCGTCACCGGCAAGAAGCAGCCGCGGGTCGTTCACGGTGCCGCTGCCCATGGTGTCGTCACCTCTAGCAACCCTCCCTCGGCAAGCTCGAAGGCTGGGGCTACCGCGAGGAGTACGTTGCACCGCTGCTCGAAGACGTCAACCGCAGCCTCACGCCCTACGGCCTAGGCCCTGGTCGTGCCGCCATGCCAAACGTCATGGACGTCAGCAACTTGTACGGCGCCATTGTTGGCGAGGCCTTTCCCGGCGGCCGTGCCTTGACCCGCCCTACCAACGAACGCAGCCTGGCCTACCTTGACAACGCAGCACGGCGTCGCCGTCTGCCGACCCTGCTGAACGCCGTCGATGCGGCACCCGATCTCTCTGAAGTGCCCGCCGTTCCTGAAGCTGCGGAAGCCGTCACTGCCGTATGGATTGCCAAGTCGACGGCTGTTCCCAATGTCACCAAATCAATGGTCGGTTTTCTGACTGGCTCGTCGCTTGGGGTCGTTTCGGCTTACTCGCTTGATAAGTTCAACTCCTCGTCTCGCTACCCCTACTCGCAGCTTACGGCGCGATGGGTCCTGTGCCCTGGCGTCCCCATTGTCGCCATTGTCGGCGACGACAGCTACACCGAGAAGCGCCGTGCGGCTCGCCGAGTCTGGGCCGTCGCCCTCAACGCCCTCGGCGAGGTGTACTGCCTTCACGACGTGCCGACGGCGCCCCCTGTCGCGGCGACCGTCACCGTCGAGCACGACACGCTGGCCTGGCAGACGGGTCGCTCGGTCAGCTGGGACCTCGTCGAAGCCTCCCGCCGCACCCTGACGGCCGACTGGTTCGACGACAAGGTCGAATCGCTGCGCATTGCGGCATCGTCGTCCCCGCGGCTGTCACCCGACTCGGTGGGCCTTGTCCGGGAGCAGCGTATCGCCGAGGCCCGCGAAATCGAGCGGTACTTTGCCCTCTTGCCCGAACATTTTCGCGCCGTCTACGACACTTGGACATGCGTCTAAAGTTGCTGGTTGATTTTGCCGGCGGAAGCAACGCCAGCAACGGCAGCATCGCGGGCTCAGCCGAGAATCTTGTCGTGGTACGCAGCGGTGCCGAGCAACAGGGCCAACGCAGACCGCAGCCCGCCAAGGTGACCCGCTATACACGGCTTGTTGCATCTGCCGCTGCACCGTCTGCACCGGCTGTATCGGCTGCATTGTCTGTTTCTGCGACTCCGGCCACACCCTTGTCTCCAGTACCCTCAGGCACTCGACCGCCCGAGCCGTCGCCAGCCCTCTCCCTCTTCCACTCCGGCCAGAGCACGTCGACTCTTCCGACGCCGACAAAGACACCGCCGTCTCGTACTGGTGCTGCGGCTGCGTCTGCGGGCACGCCCGTCGTGTCTGCTGTTCCCAACGGTGACTGGACGCCGCGTCTGACCAACATGGCAACCACTACGGTCGGCTGGCAAGTGTCGAGCTTCTCGCTCAAGGGCAGCAACAGCACCAAGTCCACGGCCGACGCCGAAATCACCTGCAGCGCCATCGACCTGAGTCTCTACTCGGTCGTCGCGCCCTTTGAGGACAATCTTTTGCAGCAGCAGTCCGACGGCGTGCCAACGAGAATGGGCGAGATTCCTGGTCGGCGTTCACGCTGGCTGGCCGTCGGCACCAAGACCGGCTCCGTGCTTGTATGGAACCTGCGCGAGGCAGTCTCGTCGTCCTTGCTCTCGATCGAATCCGCGGCCGAGGACGCAAAGGAAACTGTCGTCTGGCCTCTGCGCATCATTCGCACCGACTCACCTGCCGTTACCAGCCTAGGTGTTTCGGCCCTGTACCTTGTCCACGCGCGGCAGCGACGGCCTTGTCCAGGCCTGGGATCCTTTGACGTCGACGAACGGTCCCGTTCGCACGCTCAATGCGCCCTCGTCCGGCCGTATCCCGCGCCACCTGACGCACCTGCGCGACCAGCTGACGCCCAGCATGTTCGCCTCGGTCGGCGCTATTTTCCTGGACCCAGATCCGACTGTGCTGCGCGGCGTCGTGGCGGTGGGCACGCTGGTGCGCTTCTGGTCCTATAGCTCTGCCATCCACAACGCCAGCCGCAAAAAGGGCCGCCGCCTGCGCCACACCAATGCCGAGGGCCAGCTCGTCAATCGCCGCCTCATGGGCGAAAAGGTTACGGACTACATCACGGCCGAAGCCGCCGAGATGCGCCGCGAGCAAGAGAGCGACGAGCGCCACCGGGCTCGTCTGCTGCAGCGCTTTGGTGTTGGCCTGGCCGGCCTGACCGACGAGGAAGCCATCCGGTACGCCGAGATCCTGTCCCAGGAGACCTTTTCGCTCGACGAGCAGCGCCACCAGGAGTTCCAGGCTCTGTCGCAGTCGGGCGACTCGGCCACGTCGTCGTCGTCTGACCCGGCTGCCCACGGCTCGCCCTCGCTCTCGGAGGAGGCCGCCAGTGTCAGTGGTGCTTCTGTCGACACCCTTACGCCCGAACCCAGCATGGCGGGGCGCAGCCCTCCGGTGCTTCGGCTGCTCTGAGTGGCACGAGTGACGCAAGCGGCAGTGGTTTCACAGCAATGGGCGCGTCGGCACGCTCGCCGTCCCTGTCGAGCCGTCGTGTCAGCCATGGCGGCCGCAATGGGCCCGCAGTGGTCGCCGAAGTGGCCGCCGAAGAGGACGATTTCGAGCTGCAGATCCAGCGCGCCATTCGTCTGTCACTGATGGAGGGCGTCAATGAAGAGGCGCCCACGGCCAATGGGGTTTTTAGTTCGGCGACTGCCGACTCGTTCCAGGCTCTGCCGCAGACGCCGAGCCCCCGATGCACGAGATCCAGGCCAAAGACAAGGGCAAGGGCAAGGCCAGGGCAAAGGCAAGGGTAATGCGACCGGCTTCGGATCCTCGCCTGTACCGTTTGCCCTCTCATCGTCGCCCGAAGACGACTGTGGAGACGGCCGCCGGAACGGCTACGCAACCGCTGGCGGGTCATCATCGGCTGCCGGTGCGTCCACGACACACACGCTGCTGCCTGAACACCACGTCGTGGGTGACAACGAGGACGACGACTTCCAGCTGGCGCTGCAGTTGAGCCTGCAGGAGGACGAGGACAAGAAGAAGGCTTGGGCCAGATGGTGGATGGAGGCGATCTGCAGGCGCAGTACGACAACGATGCAGCGCTGGCGGCGATGCTGCAGGACGACGAGTTTCCCGCGCTGGAGGTCAAGTACACGGGCAAGGGCAAAGGGAAGGGCAAGTAGAGAGGGAGGTGGAGGTGTGGACTAGTCGATTCTGATTTTGAGTTTGATTATGAGTTTGAGTTTGCTTTTCATCTTGTTTGCATTGTATGTATTTGTTTGCTTATTCTCCTTCGTCTGGCGACACGGCAACGACCTGATTGTCCATTTATAATGACTTGATCTCTTCTCGTCACGCTGCCGTCTTTTGCCTGCTACACCGCCCATCGTACAAACTGGCTGGCCTCTTCGCGGAGCTTCTCGTTGTAGACAGCGGTGGTCTGTGAAAATGACGATACGTGAGCAGTGGTCGGCTGAGGGGCGCTGGCTTGATTTGGCCGAGATGTGTGTGATGGACAGCCGTGACGAGCCAATAAGCCATTGTAGTGTACAGTTGTGGGCTGTCGCCATGGATGCGACGGCCAACAGGGCCGATGCAAGGAGAGAACCACGACAATGGCCGTCTCACATGCAGGCAGAGGTTTCAAAAAAAACAAAAGAGACAAAACAACCAGAAACTCGTCTTACAATACCCCCAAGACACCCAGCCAAACTATACCCAGTCTCAAACTACCGTGTCATCCTTGTACAAGAAAAAAAAGACTGGTGCCAAACACGATAGCAGCACCCGGCCGGTCACCCGGCCGTGGTGGCCGTGCGCACATCCCACCTCGTCACGTCATGAGAGCAATATGCTTGAGTTCGCTGCAGGAGAGAAGGCGTCAGTGCCGTTACGTGGTATGGGCCATCGCCATGGTGTTGCTGGGTAGCGCTTACTTTGGACCTGCTGGCCAACCTTTACGGGTGCATACTGTCCTGCGGCCCCTTCGTCCAGGCCTTGCGCCAGCTTGTGCGCGCGCGCAGGGCCTTTGCCTTGGCAGCGAGTGCGGGCAGTGGCGCCAGGTCGACGTCCGACGCCAGGTGCCAGAAAAAGGTGGACGAGATGCGAATGGCCGGGCGGTCGGGCTGTGCGGCTTTGCGAGCGGCCACGACGGCCTGGGTCTTTTCGTTGACGACGACCTCGTGGTAGCCCGCCTTGACGAGGCCGCCCGACAGGTGCTCGAGCTGCTTGCCGGCCTGGACGAGCAGGTGGCGGCCCGGCGGATGGCGACGGCGATGCGGCGGCCCGTATTGCGGGCCCAGACGTGGAGACCGGGAAAGCGCGAGCGGCCGTGGATGGTCAGAAAGTTGAGGTCGGTGTGGAAGCCGGCCAAGATGGTGTCGCGGTCGCCGTACTTGTCGAGATCGGACGCTGTCGGCGCCAGGAGGTGGGGCTGCGTGCCGGGGTGAGCACGCAAACGGGGCAACGGGGCAACGGGGCAACGGGGGCAAGAAGAGAGACAGCACAATGACTTACCCATAGCGGCCGGCCTCGCGAAAGGTCTCGGCGGGCAGACCGAACCCGACGGCTGCCATCTCGGCCACACCTGCGACTCTGCCGACGGTCAGTATCTGTTTTGCTGCACCACTGCCTCTCACGCTCAGTCACGCCTCTCCTCGGGGTCCTCGGCCACGCACGCTTCCTTCATGGCTGCGCCCCACTGGTTCATCACGGGCGTCCAGCGCGCGCGCATCGTCGCATCGTCGGTCGCGGGCACCACGTTCGGCGCATTGAGCCCGGGGAAAGCCGTGTCGTATGGCGGCGTCTCGGCCATGCGCCAAAAGAAGCGGCACTTGGGGTCCGGGTGGTGCCCGCCAATGTCGAGTGGCCGCTCGGCCGGCGCCAGTCGCGCAATCACGTCCAGGCACGGCTCGTCGACGGCGCACTTGGGCGTCTCGGTGTTTTCGAGCGTGACGCCGACCTGGTAGCCGAGCGCGGGCCTCTCGTCTTGCCGAAGCACGTCGGCCGGCTGGGCAAAGTAGGACTCGAGCAGGTCCAAGAAGGCGTCGTTGTCGGCCTCGGCGACGCGGTCGTCGTGCAGCACGAGGGCGCCAAACTCGACAAGGGCGTCGGCGGCGCGGCGGCACTCTGCGAGGACACGCGGGTCGTCGCGGGACAGTGTCCGGAAGAGGTCGAGGTCGATGATGGGGAGATCCATGGTGCGGCGTGAGGCGTGAGGCGAGGTGGAGGTTGCTGGAAATGGAGCTGGAATTTATTGCTCGCAGAGGGGCCGATAAGGAAGAGGTCAAATGAGCGAACATCAAATCAGAGTCCAGTCAAGACCGTTCACGTCCACGGCTGCCTAAACGTGGGCATCACACTTGCGCATCAACAAGACGAGGCTGTGTCATGAGGCCATGTTGAGGTTGGCTGATTGTCGGCACCGACGCAAGCCGCATGAAGTGGCTGTTGCACGTCGTTTGGATCGGGCGCCTCGCTGTCACGTGGAAGTGCCAGCCCAGGAAGATAAAGATACTACAAAACAGTACATCGCCAACACGAAAGAGCGAGAAATGCAGGTTTGGGTGATCATGTGACAAGCTTGATCTTATCATTTGTCTGGATTTTGTGCATTTCACCCGGTCACTCTCGGCATCTCACCGTCGTCGGTTGCGTCTTCTCGATGCGCATCGCCATGCTCACTGCCGTCGACTGTCCCGTGACCACCTCAGCCCTCCGACGGCTCCCGGCCTCGCTCCAGGCCAGTCGTAATTGGCGCCGTGCCCGTGATGGTGATCATCGGCGCTGCGGCAAACGGTACCGGAGCGTGATAATGCCGCCGACAACAATCGTCGTGGTCGCACCAGAAGCTGCCACGGCTGCTTGAGTGATATGTGTGGTGATGGTGAAAAGTAGCTCGGAATGTAGCCGACCTTATCCTACAAGGCCGTAGTGATAAGGTTACAACACATAAGAAACTATTTCAAGTGTAATACACTCGAAGAGCATTGTTTTCAACCTATACATAGACGCGTTGAGTGCTTGTGCATTCTTGCCAAGGGCATGTTCTCCAACTCGAGGTTTAAGTAAGCAACTCACTCAGCCTCGCACGTCACGAAGCTTCATCACGAGAGCGATGCAAACAAACTCCTGATACCCAAATGTTGGGAGCATCACTACTGCCACCATCTTCCTCACAGTCACTTTGCTCCTCCACAGTATCATGTTCACGCCTGCGTCAGTTTCGTGACGCCCGCCATGCTTGCCCTGCATATTGGTAGTAGGAACAATCGGCGGTCGACACCTCATTGACTTACAAAGTGCAAAGTTAGAGAGTGACTCTGTCTATAATCGCAGTATTTGGCGCACAAAATCACAACAATCTCCGTCGCACATGAACAGAATTCCGCTTCTCCACGAAGATCAACTAAAACTTACTTGCACCACAGTAATCAGGAGTCTGAGGAGCCCCCGTCAAAAAAAAGGACGCGCCCAATACACCAAGCCCGCACCCCAAATGCGACAATCCCCTGTCTACGGAGTACGTTGCTTTCGGCCAGGATGCCTTCGGCGACGATAGTCAAAAAGGGAGCAAAAAAACGTACAGCAGCGGGTATTCGCTGGTCGTCACCGACCCAACTACTAATCCGCCGATTACAGGTTGACTAGGGGAGAGCGGACGGGATCCCGTATTCTCCTGTATCTATGGCCGTACGTGGAAGATGACCAGGCTGCATCATCTTTTATTCCGCCATCTGCAAGCGGTTGTGAGCAGCACGACGTTGAAAAGTGTCTGCAGACGCTCCATGAAAAGGCAGCTAAATGCTCGTACAAGCCGTGTTTCGATTGCCTATTTAGGTAATTCGGATTGGAGCATATCGTCATATCAGATCATGATTTTGTCTACCACGTCGGCCAAACATCGCCATCGTTAACTGCCGTCATCGAAAAGTCTTGGTCTCGTGCTTGCATTACAGCCATCTTGTCGTCGGTCGGAGTCCGAGATCGATGGCCTCGGGTCGTTGAGATGGATCCAACTACGTTGCTCGTTACGCACCTAGTAAGACGGTAGCATTTAACACCGGCATCCCAATAAGAAGATACACACCGCTTGGTAGAGAAGACAATGATCCACGAACAACTCGTTGTCATCTTCAGGTGGTGTGTTGCAGCTGACCTGAACTGAAAGCTCGACATGGGCATGCCCACACACTTCCAGTAGCCAAAAAACTATCTAGTAACTGGGATGTACCGTGATGTTATATCTGGGCTCAGTCAACCTCTCGCATGTTGAGGAAGAGTTGTAGCACATGAGTCTGGATGTTTTCTCTCCCTACCTCGCTGCTCCATCTCACGCCTGCCTCGTTGCAATCTACCCCAGTTCTCTCAAAATTTCCAATCAAAATCATAGGAGCAATAGCTCAGGTGGGAGAGCGTCAGACTGAAGATCTGAAGGTCGTCGGTTCGATCCCGACTTGCTCCAAGCGTTACTTTTTGCATCTCTGTAGCACGGTGGGCCGGTCGAGAGTGGAGCAAGCTGACCTCTTGACCCTTGCTCTCTTGCTCTTTTGACCCTTGCTCTCTTGCAACACGACCCACAAGCCGTTCTGCCATCGCTCACCACACCTGTCCATAAAGATGCCACGATCGGGGCCGTCCCCAGCAACGCAATCTGTGCGCCGCACAAGTAGCTGGGATTCTTTATTGATCGTACGGTACCCCCTTTCATGATTTGACCCTCGACAACGTACGACGATGGCCAGCTTGCGATGCCGCGCGGTTCCTCGATGCTGCCACAACCACCGTGATAGCTCTCCAACATCACCACGGCTCGGTGCAAGCTCTCGGACTTGCCAAGGCGGGCCCGAGAGATGCGCCACCAAGGGACAAGACCTGCTTCGAATGTGTCTTTTGGGTGTACATTGTGCTTAGAATCCACAGTGCAAGTCCATTGACCACCTCCCAGGAGCACGGCTTCTCATATCAAAAGATTGAAGTCTTAAGCTACGATTGTTTGATGAGTGCAGAGTGTAAGCTCTGGGAAGGAGGCTCCAGCGCCACTGTGTGGAAGGAGCGCGGCCGAATCAGCTGACAATCGGTACGATTACGCACATCCAATGTTTGGGCAGGAAGGTGGTCGGCGTGCGGCGGTTGCTCTTGCTCCATCTTCGCGTGTCTCCCGTACGGAAGGAGCGACTTACACCACGACTGCCTATCTTGGAAGCCCTGCTGTTCTCCTTTTCCGCCCATTTCCTCAACATCTCATATTTCATATCTCATATCTCGTAACTTGTTAACTCGTTGTAGTGACTCCCACGTCTCTTTCATCCCCTTTCTCATTCTGCCTCCTCCAAATCCCCAGCTTACTCACACACTACTCGTCTCGAAAGCTCTGCTCACCTCTCGCGTGCCTCACTCGTCTAACCCTCATCCATAGAATATGGCTCTTGCGGAACAAGGAGGTGGGAGGTCAGCAGAACAAGGTGGCCACCAGCTCCGGTTCCGTCTAGAGCACAAGACCTTTGCACGCGCCAGCTGCGCCGGCGGTAGGCGGCCAAGACTAACACAATACGGGTGCAGACAGGCCATAGGGCCAGACAGAACGAGGTACGAGCAGAGGTCCTGCCCACCCGCAGCCTTCTTCAGCCCATCTGAATGAGGGCCTTCTTTGGCTCAGCAAGCGGTTGTCAATTGTCGTTGGCTGCTCTCTGACTCTTGCTCTTACCAGTTCATCCCTGTCAACACCTGTCATACTCCGTACAGGGCATCACTTTACAAGCTTTGACCTCGCTTCGACGGCCCTTCTGGTCTACTTCCGCCTTCTTTCTCATTGCCAACCCCGGTTCAGATCGTCGGCACAAACAGCCGGATCTTCACTGCCCCTTCACCCTTGCACCCGCCAGGGCTGGGGCGCAGACTCCGCTGACAAGCCCACACAGCTCACTTGCGAATGGCGCATACGGTCAAATACGGCGTTACAATGAGGGCGACATTATTGCCCCTTATCAGCGGCGCAGAAATCCGCCAGCAACAAAGAGGTGAGAAAACAAGGCGCAAAGATGGCCGATGTTGCCAGGTGATGGTCGGCGAGAACCCGATGTGTTTATTTGGGGATGTGCGACGTAGGAGCAGCCCGGGTCAGACAAGGGCCTAGGCGTCTATGGTGCCAGCGTTTTCGTTCTCTGCCACTTTGCCAGCTTCTGCATCTTCAGGCCCCTTCATTCGCCTCTGTCTATCTCCCTCCAGCTCTCTTTCTTACCCCCCATGACCCCCCATGACCAGATCTCGGGGTATACAGACAGTGCCGTTCCTTGCAGTGAAGGATGAAGGAGCGTGCGACAACGCTACAAGTGCATCAGTGCAGCCGTACGACTATGAGAGCGCAAAAGGGCAAGCCACAAGTTATGGGCGGGCCATCTGAGCCACCCATTTCGTTGTCAACAAGCCTCACGAAAACAGGGATACCCACCTTGCATCAGTTCTGCGCGCCTGCACGTCTGCTGTGCACGCGTTGTGCCTCACAACTGGGACTGCTCGAGGCAGCTATTGCGTCCCAGAGACCGCTTACTCCGTGCAGAGTACATGCACCGCAACCCAACCGCTTTTGCTAGTACCACGGCCAGCTACGGCAACGGTTCGTCAACTGCATCGAGCTGGTCATGCTCCCGTGCACTTTCGTCTGTTCTGTCTTCCGCCGCCCGGCCTCTTCTGAGTCTCTTTCTCCTCTCGGGGAATGGGCAAGGCTTACACGACAGCCCCATCTCGTACTTTATTTGCAGTTTTCTTGCTTTATTTCTTACGACATTTCAGGTCTTTCTTTGCCGAATGACAGTCTGAAAATGTGCCTACCGACTGACTATGTTACCGCCAAATACCCGGTCTCCGACTAGAGCCTCCTTTGTGTTGAAGATTTAGACATGCGGGATCCCAAGAGATGCGGACATGGTACATATGGGGCTCGGGGCCATTGCAGAGCACATGCAGTGAAAAGAATGAGCCCATGTCAAAAACCAATGCGAGCAACGAGAGCGGCAGAACAAGCGACCAAAACGAAAAGAGGATGAAAGAAAAGCAAAGCATTTGTGGTACCGACAACGGCAATCCCAACCAAAATAACGGCAGATGACGGGCCTCCAGCAACCCCGGAATAAAGCTCTTCTCCACACATGCTGCAGGCGCAAAGCAGCAAGCGCATATCTCGTCTTCTTTTCTTGCTTCAGTTGTCTGTCCATACAAGAGACCATCAGCGTCGTCCACAGACTCTGCAGCTGCCACTGCGGATTGGCTGCAAGACTTCGATATTATTCTGCTGTCGCCGCTTCGACGAAGCCCGTGGTTGGCTCGTTCCACTCGTCACTTGCTGCATCCTCTTGTGTTCTTGATGCGGTGTGCGTGGCCGCAGCCAGCTATCCCACCGCGCCAGTCCAGAGCTGAGACTTGCTGCGATGGTCAAATGGTCTCCAGCTGGCCTTCGTGTTTACTGGGAAAGTGGTCATTTTTGCCCCATCTTGATCTCCCACAGTCTGCTGTATATTTCCATCGCCGATATCTTCTATCAAAGACCTCGTCGGGTCCTGCGAGACTTATTCCACAGGTCCTGACTCGCCAGCCTTGCAGCACAAGACGTTTACCTATTCCGCGTTTTCGTTTGCCTTTCAAGGCGACCTTGTCTGAGCAAAGATAAATGACTTTTCCTGTCCGGAAGACCTCAAGGAACGTCACACCAAGAAAGACGGCACCCTTCCGCCTCCCAGCATGATGGCATTGCCAAGTCCACTCGACACATGGAGCGGAACAAGACGTGTGTGCTGTCCTCGATGAGCCTCCACCTCCGGCGTGTGGCAGACGAAAGCACCCTGCAAGACATTTTTTCGGTTCTGTCGGGCTGGCTTAGCGACCCTTTTGGCCCATGAAACCGGGGAGCTCGGAAGCTCCCTTGCGACGTATTTGATCTATCTGCCGGTCACTTCATTTTCCAGAACCCTCGACAAACTCTAAAAGATGGGGGGTCGCCACAAGACAACGAGAACCAAGAACCAGGAAACTGAAAGTGATCCTCGCACCCGTTTACGAAGATGGAGTAAGACATACGGGAAAGGCGCTTTCTTAGTCCTTTTCTTTCTTACGAGCACACACATTGACACGCTCTGCGCCGCGCATGGCAAGCTTTCCCTGGCCCGCGGGACAGCTAACAGGACCTCTTACTAGGCTTGTTCGTCCTTTCTTCCCATTGAACTTTGCGTCCATGGTGGCTTGCGGCTTCATGTACTCGAAACCCTTGTTTTCTGCTTGTATTGTGCAAAGGCTGTTTTGTGCCTCTAGCTTGGGCCGCTGCAACCTACTCCTTCGCTGTCATATCTTTTGTCGGTATGGAACGTTTCTCGCTGTCTAACGCGATGCTCCAAGCCCTATCCATACGAGGCCCTTTGCATCATGGAAAAGATATATCGTGTCTGCTTTGATACCGCGCCTCCGGCCTGTCATGCGTCAAGCCACGACCCACCGTCAGATGTTACAATGTCAAGACAGACTCACTTCCACCACGATTGCGTTCTAGCTTTGTTCGTTTCACCAGTCTTTTCTCTGCATCACTTGCCGCCTTCTCTCACCTGTTTTTGTTCCATCGCTCTCGCCGGCCGTCAGCCTCGGACCCGGTTTCCACATGTTATCAACATCATCCCCCTCACGTTCATATCTGTGTTCCCCTCCCTTTTTCGCAGTTCTCGTTTATTGTCCCGTGCCTTCCGTTCATTCTCGTCCTCGCGTCCCTTCGGAAGTCAGAAGGAGCCTTTACACCCTCTCATGTCCTGTCCCTTTCAATCTCCTGTCATCCAGCTGGATATCGGGGTGGACGCCATGATGTCGACAACGGCTTACGATCAAGACTGAGTGGGGGCCCGAGTGCCTGTGCGTGCTCAAACTCTTGGCCCCATGGTTTTGTTCTCACTCTTGGCTGTCGACACTTTCCGTTGGACAAATTTGGCCATTCACAGTATGGAGTGCATCTACAATGACAAAGGTGTATTTGTATCTTGTGGCTCCTGGATCTGCACCAAGCACAACAAGCATCATTTGTACAGACCGTTGTGATTTTCCCATGCTTGTTTTACACTCCATTACTTTGATTCCGCTTTCGGTCCCCATCTTTTCCATCTTTCTTCACTCTCACTTCTCCGTTCCCTCTTCCCTCTCAATTCTTTTCTTTACCAAACTCCTGTCCTACTACCTCAATGAAACTTACTCATTTCAGTCCTTGTCCGATCTGTACATCCCACCCCAATCTACAGAGTTTTTGCAACGTCACGCGCGCCCCTCAGCTTTCCTTTCCTCGTTGATGCTTCGCGGTGCTCCTTGCCCCTGCGTGACTCCATCCCGAGCCGCGCCCTGCCTGTTGTCTTTAAGCTTTGCACTTTCTTGCACCGTTCCGTCTTAACCTCTTGCTCTCGGACCTCAGCCACCCATCTCATCTATTTCTCTGCGCTTACACAACATTCTTGTCGTCAACCCTTTATACATGTCTGCACAGCACTTGTTCTACGACGCCCCCTGCGCAATCTCGAGCCGCCTACGCTCATTATCGCTCTTATCTCCACATTTCGACCCTGTTTGTGCACAGTCAGAGAAGGGAGTGGCAGAAACCGGGCCCTTTCGAGCCCCTGGATGCATCTGCGTGGATGCCACCACGACAGAAGTAGACTGCTATCCTGCGCCCCCGGGGGAGGGGCAAGATGGACTAGGTGTGCTCCGGCGGCTGGCGTACCTTCTCGACATCGACATGTAGCCTCTTCTCGCCGGCATCATGGGCAACAGTCCCGAGGCCGTCTCTCATCTCACGTCCGTTGCCCACTTTTTGCATCACGTCGCCATGAAACAACAAACTATCGATTTCCTGCATCTTTCTTGCATCATCAATTATCGTGTCCCCCCCTCCCTCCCTCTCCTTCATCGCCCCTTTGGGAAATCCCAGGGACTTGGACGTTAGAAAGCAAGGCAGCTTTCCAGCTAACTTTCCACTTACACCGTAAAGACCGCCCATGCCGTGTCCGATGCTTTTGTTTATGGCGGCTCATGCTTGCTCATGGTTCCGAGAGTGAGGTTCTTTTGTTGTCCCGTCAGCCTATTGATGTCCTTTTGCCCCTTTGTTCATCTGACCACTCGACCCCCATCTTGCTGTCCGCTCCCCTGTTTCTTGCTTGGATGCCTGGTCTGAGTACCTGCAACCGGGCTTTCAGTGCCACGAGCTCGGTCTTTGCGCTTACTTTCGTCTCTTTGGGCACCAAGACGTCACATACGCCTACCATCCATATCTACTTATGCTTTCCCGTCTATCTCCTTTGCATCTCACACTATGGCTAACGCTTGCCTGCTCCTTTGCGGTACACCCCGCTTGGCGTACGCACAAGCGCAATTCGCCCGTTCACGCTGCTATCTTGAGATGCCAGGGGAAAAGGGGAGCTCGTCAGTGCGGTTACCTCTCGCGGGATGCACTTCTCGGGAGCTGAAGTCTCATTCCGGTGTCGATGATGATGACGAGGCCGCCAGAGAGTTAGAGTCCTGACTGAAATGACCGCTGATCATGAAAAAGATCTTGTCATATTGCAAGCCTAGCCCCTCCCCAAGAAAAAGACCAAGAAGTACCAACAAACATACAAAGAAGGAGGCACGTCCTAAAGCATGTTACGACCATTGACGCAGTAGCATCAAGGGGATATCCAGAAATAAGGGCATGAAATACTCAACATGGCGAAAAAAAATAAGAAAGCCGATGCAAGTCCACACGGCTGCTACCATAGCCTCTGTGTCCATACGATGACCACGTGAGATTGGGATGCGGTCAGATACCTAGGAGCAAGCCACATACAGGTGGAAAACGGGCACGATGCGGAGCTCGGGGAGGGGGTTGACCGGCCTGATTGTTTACCTGGCCCATCTGTGGAAGTCCACCTTGTTGTCTTTCTTATTCCTGTTACAGGATAGAGCTATTGTCTCTCTGCAGCAAGGCCTGCATGTGAACATGGTCTGCAGCTCAGCTTTTCGGGTATCTTTCTTTCTTTCATCTTTCTTTCTTTCTTTCTTCCCTGCAGGGCCCATGCCGAGTATATAATACGATTACATCCACTCTTTCTTTCATCCACATTGTCTCTTACTTTAGATCATCACGCTCTGCTCTTCGACACCGTTGACGATCTTTTCCTCTTCAAGGCCAACCGACCGGCCTTGTTGTCTTTCGTTGCATTGTTTACCTAGCTACACTCCTTACATCAACCTGCATTTGTCCATCCTTACCCTCACCCTCATCATCACCATCACTATGCGGTCTCTCTTTTCTGCTCTGGGCATCGTGACGAGTCTGCTCGGGCCGGTCTTCTTGCCCAGGCTGCGCCCAGTAGCCTGCCTGTTGCTGCTTCTGAGCTTGTGTCGCGAGCCTCCACGTGCAACACGCCGTCTAACCGCGCTTGCTGGGACAGTGGCTTCGATATCAACACCGACTACGACGCCACCACGCCCAACACCGGCGTAGTTCGTCGTGTATGAAGACAGCAACCCCGTTCCACAACTTGATGGGCATTCTTACTAACCATCTTCAAGTACAGCCTCGTCATTACTGAGGAGACAAACTGGACGGTCCCGATGGTGTGGTTAAGGAGCTCGCCATGCTGGTCAACGGTACGTACTCGTAGAGACCGACATGCCCGACTGGCATCGGCGTCGACTGACAAGCACAGGCACCTTCCCCGGTCCCGTCATCACTGCAGACTGGGCGACATGCTCTCCATTACGGTTATCAACAATCTCAAGACAAATGGGCAAGTTACCGGGTCTACTTCTTATATGTTGTATCTCTATATGATGGCCCGAATCTAACGAGGCAGTACGTCCATACACTGGCACGGTATGCGTATGCTAAACACCAATTTGCAAGACGGGGTCAACGCATCACCGAATGCCCCATTCCCCCAGCAACTCCCGCGTTTACACGTTCCGCGCCTGGCAATACGGCAGCTCGTGGTACCATTCGCACTTCTCAGCCCAGTACGGCAACGGCGTGGTCGGCAGCATCCAGATCAATGGTCCGGCTTCGCTGCCGTATGACATTGATCTTGGTGTCTTCCCCGTGACCGACTACTATTACCGCACGGCGGACTGGCTTGTGGACTTCACCAAGAACAATGGCCCGCCGGCCAGCGACAACGTCTTGTTCAACGGCATCAACCTGACCCCGTGACCGGCAAGGGCAAGTATGCCAATGTCACTCTGACGCCCGGGAAGCGCCACCGCCTCCGCATCATCAACCTCTCGGTTGAAAACCACTTTGTCTTCTCGCTGGCCAGCCACACCATGACCGTCATAGCTGCCGACTTCGTACCCGTCAATGCCATGACCGTCAATGAACTCTCTGTCGGTGTTGGCCAGCGCTACGACGTCACGATCGATGCCAGCCAGAAGCCGGACAACTACTGGTTCAACGCAACGTTCCCAACCAACGCCCAGTGCGGCAGCTCCGTCAACCCGGCCCGGCTGCCGTGTTCCACTATGCTGGTGCTAGCGGTGGTCTGCCAACCAACCCAGGCTCTGTTGCCACCGTGACTGATTGCGCCGACCTGATCAACCTGACCCCGGTCGTCAGGCGCACCGTCCCCGTCTCCGCTTTGTCGCAGATGCCAGCAACGAGCTCAACGTGACGCTCGACTTGACCGATCCCAGCAAGCTCTTCACGTGGAGGGTTAACGGCTCCGAGATGGTTGTTGACTGGGAGAAGCCGGTCGACGAGTACCTGATGGCCGGCACCACCGACTGGCCGGCCAGCGACAATGTCGTCGTCGTCAACAAGACCAATGAGTGGATCTTCTGGGTCATTGAAAACGACCCCCTGATTGGCATTGCCATCCCATGCACCTGCACGGCCACGATTTCATGGTCGTGGGCCGCGCCGACTTCAACCGCCCGGCTCCTTTTAAGGCGTCCGACGTCTATTCCTTCAACGGCAACAACCCTGTCCGCCGCGACGTCACCATGCTCCGCCCCTGGGCTGGGTCGCCATCGCCTACCGCGCCGACAACCCGGGCGCTTGGCTGCTGCACTGCCACATTGCCTGGCACGTGTCGGGCGGCCTGGCCGTCCAGTTCGTGGAGCGCCCGGCTGACTTTAGGGCCGGCGTCTCTGCTGCCGACAAGGCGGCCTTTGACACGCAGTGCGCCAACTGGAGGACCTACTACCAGCAGGCCCCCTTTAAGCAGCAAGACTCGGGCCTGCGCAAGCGCGGCATGAACGCCCGCTATATTGGCAGCGGCACGTTCCGCGAGCATTAAACGTCCACAGAAACAAAGACCTAACTCTTCTGTTCTCTTGTTTTTCCAAATCACGGCTTCTCGACTCGTGTCTGTTTGGCCAGCACAGACTTTCTTTTGATTTCCCCTGTCTCGGCATGTCCTCCTAGGCCATCCTGTACATTTGTTGAACCTCTTATATTATGTGCGGCGCTCAACATATTTCTGGATCCATACGTTGGGTGTAACAGGCAAGCAACAAAACAAGCATGCCACCAATACATGGCTTAATTATGGCTCTTGCTTGGGAGAAAGCCAAAACGAGACGCGAGAGAGCCAGTCGAGTTGTTCAGCCTGTGGACAAACGACCCACGCCGCTGGAGTGTGTGGCTTTCTCGGTGTCGGCTACATTCATATGCTCATTTTGTCTATAACAACAGCAGTGCCGTGTGCCATCTATCTCGATTAGACGAAAAAGGGATATCAGGTTGGTAAAACACGACTAGTTCAACGCTTTGTTGGGTCCCTATTATCTTATATCTGGGGAAAAGGGGTGAAGAACTTGAAAACACGCAGACAATGGCAGCATCATTTTACGAGAATGAAGCTGCCTCACGCAGCATTACCTTTTACTCGGTCGATCCATATTCACCTCGACTTGACGTCTTCAAGGTGTACATCCGTGCGGAACATAAAGTTCCCCCAACGTCGCAATTCACAAATTGACATCCTTTCAAACTACCACGATATTATGAGCCAGCGGCAACCGATGGAAGTCACCATCTGTAAAGCAGAAATCATGTCGTGAAGTCGATGCAACGTTCTCAAACAGAATGTATGTGGTGGGCAGTGTGTATCCGGAGACATTGTCTTCTCCAAGTTTCCCTTTTTCCACATAAACAATAGCCGGAAAGCTGAAGGCGAGTACCGATACCCCTGCTGTGTCAAGCAAGTGTCGCCGAGGACGTATCTACGCCCGGTCTATCTAGTCTTTTGTCCCCGGTCTCAGCTTCAGAGAGTTCCCATGAATGAAGCCTGGAGCTTTTCTTTTATTCTGACTGTTATTTCTTTCTCCCTTTCAAAGCTTCCTAGGTTGCTCTTCCTCGTCTCCTTTCAATTTCAGCATACCTCGCTCCTCCTTTCTTGAATACCGCTTCTTGCACCGTCGTTGTTCGCATTGTTATTCCCATCTCGACTTATCTTTCTGTCTCCAGGCACGAGCGGGTTGCCGGCATGCCTCTCTTTGCCCAATCAACGCATCTGTCCCCCGTTCGATGGCTTCTACAGCATTCTGTTGCGCTCGCCAATTCATTCTAATCAAGGGCAGTTCCATCAAATATGAATATGCAGACGTGGGAGTTGGACAGGGTTTACCCGGCCAATGGAGCGGGCAACAGAATGCTCGGATGAACCAGTTCATGAGAACAGCAATCTTATTGTTCCTTGGCTTCTTCGCTCGGGGTTCAGTGACTTTAGGCAGTAGACAAGTGTCAGCCCGGTAAGTGTTGGGGGTTGGGGAACTGATACACCCACTGTACAACGTACCACAGGGCTGAGCCCCTCCCCCACCATCTCACACTCTTCAGCTTAACTCCGGCTTTCTCCAGAGGACGCTGAAGACGTTTTCCGTTTGTCGACTGTTTGATATATCTGAGTAGTCCCTCTCCCCAAATTCCTCTGAATCGCCGTCTTCCAACAAACAAATCAAACACAAACAGCCAGACACGTCACGGCGACGGACCACGAAACCGCAATTCAGGTGTCGACACGCGACCGCCAACACGCGACCAGCTGCCCGCACCAGCCCAACAGTTTGCCGGTCTTCTGCACAAGTCCTATCCGCTCTACGCCCCAGGGAGTTTACAGCGGGCGACGTTTTGTTGCGCTATCCTCGTCCCGTGCTTAGCAGCGGCCCGAAGACAAAAGGCTGCTTCTGTAATAGCTCTGCTCCTCTCGCCTCTGCCCGACCTTTGCCTAACCTCTGCTTGCCGGCACCATTGCCGCTTCTTCGTCTTCGTACGCCCTCTGCCTCCAAGCGCTTTTCGCCCCGTCGTCGCCCACGCCCTGCCATTACCCGATCTCCCTCGTTTGCCGTCGTTCGCCGCCGACCACCACTCTCACGACTACCCAAATCAAGCGGCAAAGTTTCTGAAAACTTGGAGCCTCTCCAATGCTCGACTCTCTGCTCCATCGCAGCGCCAACCTCTCGCTCGACGCATAGGTCTTCCGCCGTTTACGACTTTGTGTCGACCTGCCTCCCCCCGGCTTTGACCACCTTCGATCGCCTGGCCGGGTCCCGCTCTCGGTCTCGAAGCTCCCCGCCTCTCCCGCCCATACCCTTGTCGTCCCTCTCCTACCTCTTGTCACGATGCGGCCAGCCGATATCCAGCTTCTGTTCGAACAAGGGGCCTCCGGCTCTGGTTTCCCGGCCAGAATGGCTCTGCTGCATCCTCCGATGGCTCCGGCAGGCTGACGGCCGCCGAGAAGGCACAGCGCGTGGCCAGCATGCAGCAAGTCTTGCTCGCCGTGCAGCAGTACTGGGTCGCCGGGTCTCCGAGCATGGACCTGGCTGCTGAGATTTTAGGAAACGCCAGCCGAGATGGTAAGAAGACTCCTGTCTATACCACCAGCGTGCCATGCACCTACCGGCCAAGCTCTACACGCTTCCACGCCATACTGACACATCACAGCCTCGTGGCGCAAACCCATAGGCGAGTCCGGCTTGCTCGACTTCTTTCTCGGCATCGTCTCCGTCGACGGCCTCAGACAGTCTCTGATGATTCACACCCTGCGCCTGATTGGCAACTCCTGCGCGGACGAAGGCGAGTGCACATCCTACGGTGGGACGTGGGACGGCATAGCTTTACGGCCCCCTGCGCACCCTACTCGCCATTGCGAGCTTCGTTGCTAACGCCATGGCCAGATGACAACCGTGCCCGCGTCGTGGCCGGCAACCAGATCGGCCGCATTGTGTCTCTACTGGGTGATGACTCAATCCTGGCCTTTGTCATCCCGGTGCTCTACAACATCTGTGTCGACTACGGTAGGTCTGCCTCTTGCTCGCTCGCACCATGTGGCGCTCGTCTGTGGCGCTCGTCTGTGGCGCTCGTCTGTGGCGCTCGTCTGCTGATCCCTCTGTGCAGAGCCCGCGCAGCTTCAGGCCATCCAGGCGCACCTGAGCCGCGGCCTTGTCTCTGTTGTGTCTGGCCCGCGCCTGGTCCAGTGCCGGGCCTTTTTGAATATTGTGTGCAAGCTGCTCGGTCTGCTTGTCGCCAACGAGCCGGAGGTGGCTGCCGCGGACCCTGCGACACCGCATACCTCCTGCAGCTGGCCATAAGCCCCGAGAACGCTCTCGATATTGAGGAGTTCAACATCCTCATCTCCGTTGCGCTTGCATACCTCACCTATGCGCCTTTCCAGGAGGAGCTCATCCGCCACAACAGCGTCCAGGCCCTTTTGACGGCCTACGCTGATTCCTTCACCCGGTACGATGTCTCTCAGCTCGACCCGGAGGACGCGGCAGACTACAGGGCCCTCGCCAGCCGTTTCATGCACATCATTGCCGATGTCGTGGCCCTGCCGTCCTTTGAGAAGCAGTACGCTCTGAACTCGATCCCCGTACAGATGCTGCAGTCGTGGGTCTCCAACGCCTACACCAATGTCCATCTGAAAACCGCCGGGTGCATTGCCCTTGGCAACTTGGCTCGGTCCGACCAGTCCAGCACCTACTTTGTCCAAGAGGTCAAGATCCATCTGCCGCTCATCCAGCTTCTCTCGCAGCCCTACGCGAGCATCCTCGACCTCTCCTCCGACGCGACCGCTGGAGGCTTGTCTCCCAGCTCCCAGCTCATCTACTCTGTCCTCTCCTTCCTCAAAAACCTCTCCATCCCCGTCGCCAACAAGCCCATCCTGGGCACTCTTCTCGACCAGCCCGCCAACATCCTCCCTCGGCTGTGGACAAGCACCGACAACCAGCCACAAGTCCAGTTTTCCGCGGTCTCTCTGACGCGTCTGCTCATCCTGTCATGCCCTGCCAACGTACGGCGCATCTGCGCACCGCTGTCGCCCGACCCAGCATCACCGGCTCATGACCGGAGCAATCTGCACGTGCTCATCTCCCTCTTCAAGCGCACAGAGGCAGAAAACACAAAGACGGAGGCAGCTCGCGCGATTGCCACCGTATGCCGCGTGCTGCACACCTCGTCCGGCTCGGAAGACGTTCTGCCCGAGGACTGGGAGCCCAGTGACGAGACGTCGCCTTACACGGGCTCCGTGCAGACCAACAACAGCGGCTTCTCGTCGTCTGGGCCGTCTCCGAACCCGCCTAGTGTCCCGGCTTCTGCATCGGCTGGCCAGGACGACTCTGCTGCGCAAGAGGTGTCTGCGCTTCCGGGCCGCTCCGCACGCGTACGGCGCGCCCGGTTTCTATGCCGCCCACGTGGACATGTCCGACTGCCTCACCTACCTGGTGACGCAGGCGCGGTTCCCCATCCTGCGGTCCGAGACCTGGTTCGTATTTGCCGTGCTCAGTCGGTCCACCGACGGTGCCCATCTGGTCATGCGCGCCCTGCAGCCGTTTGAGGCTTGCCGGGCCCTCGTGGAAGCCGTGTCGGGCCGTGACCTGATTGAAGGCCACCGCCTGCCGGGCGGCGCGTCGCTGCTGTCGGATGACGAGCTGCTGACCATGACGGACTCGACCGGAGCCCCGTCTGTCTGCCCGACGTGTCCGACCAAGACAAGGTGGGCGTCGCGGCAGGCGGCATCGTCGCAGAGACGCCGTCGTCCCCGGGCGCCAACCTGGACGGCCTCGGCCTGGAGCCGCAGCAGGTCGACCCTGCCCAAGTGGCGAGCATGGCCCGCACCGACCGCGAGAATGGCCTGGTGCTGATTGCCGAGATTATGAAGAGCTACGCCCACTTTTTGCCGCCCTTCCGCCGCGGCGTGTTCGAGCAGCTGCTCCAGACCGGCGGGGCCCTCGTCGTGAGTGCGCGCTCCGAACAGAGCACGGACGTGGCCGTGTAAGTTGTCTGGAGGCTCGACATTAGCAGTCAGGAGTACAAACTGTACTTGTGGCCGGATTTGTCAAGCAGATTTGTCAAGCAGATTTGTCAAGCAGATCTGTCAAGCACCGCCCCTTGTTCATGTACAGTAGCATACCCAAAACACGTGTTTCAAATAGCGATGCATCTCGACAGCCCTTCCAAGCAATAGCAAATATACCAACTCGCCTTGCAACACTTGCCGTGCTGGCATGTGCAGACGTAGACAGACGCCAGCGTCAGCACCACTCGGACATTCACATTGTGTCATTATGCGCATGCATGGGTGGTTGCCCATCTCGCACGCCTGGTTTGGTTCTTTTATCTCTTTTTTTGGATTTGGTTGAATCATGACTCCCACCGTTTGAGTGAAATAAAAGGATAACAAATAAAATGAAACGACCCAAGAAAAAAAGACAAAACAAAAAAGTACCGGTGTAGACACCCTTTTTGTAGGCGGCGGGAGGGCTCCTCGTCTCGGACGAGGGGGTCTCGGGGACAGTGCAAAACGGCCACCATGCATGGCAGACGCACGCCGCAAACGCTTTGACGGAGCGCGACCTGTCTGCCGCGACCGCACACCTCCCCTTGTTGTCGATGGATGTTCATCGTCCCAGCCCCTCCCAGACCCGCTCCCGTCTTCCTTTTTGTTTTTCTGTCCCTTTTCCCATTTTTCCCTTTTCCGGCTCACATCCTGACCGAGACATGGACCTGGCTGCGGCTCCGTGCGGCACACCAGCCACACGCTACATCCTCTGCTCGTGGCGGAGAGACACGGTCTATTTCTTGTTGGCCTCGGCCTCGGCCTTGTCCTTGACCCGCTTCTCGCGCTTGCCCTGCAGCTTGGCGTCTGACCGCGCCTTGCGCAGGGTGGCGTAGGCACCGGCCTCGTTGGAGGGCAGCTCGCTGGTCTTGATCTCGGTGACGCCGGCCGTGGAGCCGACAATGGGCAGGGCGGAGGCGATGATGGAGGCGGCCTGGCCGGCGGGGATGGCAGGCTTGGCGCCCTTCTTGGGGAAGACGAGCAGGCGGGCCTTGTAGGCCTTGAGGCGGGCGACGTTGGCGGCAAGGCCCTCCTCGGACAGGTTGGCGCGGCGGTGGTCGACCGAGATACCGATGGTGGGAGCCAGGAGGCGGGGGACACCAGCAGCCTAGACGGGTTGGTTAGACATGAGCGGGACAGGACGAGGGCGTACAGAGGGCCCGCCTGCTCGGCGATGCAGATGCAGATGCAGACGGCAGTAGAGTAGAACTCACCTTCAGCTCAGCCAGGGTGAAGCCACGGCCGGCACGGACTTTCCGGTTGTACTTGATGCTGGGGCAGCGGACAATCGGGCGCAGCAGGTCGACGGGGCGGGGGCGATGGCGGCGGCCTTGGTCTGGCGTGCGACACGGCGGCTGTGCTTCTTGCCGGCCTGTAGTGGGAGACATGTTAGAGAGTGTGCTTCAGTCACGTCGCCGTCGTTATCGTGGTCCGTCTCCATCCTCTCTCTCTCTCTCTTCACGACTTCAACGTCCGGACAGCACGTCCAAGGTCCACATGGCGGTCCCCATCTCGTCTCGCCATGCCATTCATTTGGTCGGTTCCGCCTCAATGCAGTGCTGTCCAGGTGTCGTCGTCGCGTTCGAGTTCGAGTTCGAGTCGTCGTTGTCTGTCCTCCATCCTCCAGAGTCAATCCGTACCTGGTCAAAGTGCGTCCGCACGCGGCGCTGCCAATCCTTGCGGAAGTCTGTTGCAATCCAGTCAGTCCATGGTTCCTTGCGTCGAATCGCAAATTTCGTCCACCATCTCGGGTTTCCAGCAAAAGTCAAGGGGAGGGCTCGACGAACGGTTGTTGGGGATCTGGTTGTTGTGCTTGATCGCCTGTAGAAGAGAAAGAAAAAACGTCAGTATGCCGGCGGCCAGGGCACAATGGAGGCGAGAGTCGTCGCGTTCGAGAGGGCATTCGTACCATTGTGTCTGTGTTGTCGAATCACCTG
This sequence comes from Sporothrix phasma, assembly GCA_016097075.2. Classification (NCBI taxonomy): domain Eukaryota; kingdom Fungi; phylum Ascomycota; class Sordariomycetes; order Ophiostomatales; family Ophiostomataceae; genus Sporothrix; species Sporothrix phasma. The sequence goes on along the minus strand of JADMNG010000037.1, from coordinate 235,056 downwards.
GGGAAAAGATGAGGCGTTGTCGATTGTTGTCGTGATGGTGGTTGGAACGGGAAAAAAGTCAAAAAAGAGACTCTTCGTTGCAAAATGAACGACTGTGAAAATCCGAGAGGGCACAGAGAGACAGGGCCAGAGAGTGGGCACCACACAGAGTGGAGAGGGAAAAAATTGCGGTAGTGCAAAAAATTCACGACTAGTTTTCCCTCCTTCTGTCTTGCCTTTGGGCCACTCAGGCCCCGAGAGTCGTCCGGGTGGAGTCTCGGCCAATGGGACGCGAGGACGCAGGTCCGTCGCCTCTAAAAGGACAAAAGTGGGGTGAAACCAGCAGAAGGGCTAGAAAGCCCTACGGAAAATTCACGTGTAATTCGGTCATGGGCAAAATGACCCTGCACGTGGTGATAAGAGGTGATCGGGGGGCTTATCGCAAGCATATCTCGTATTTGTCCACCGTGACTTTTCCACGGCAATGGCTTCTTAAAAAGAACCCGACACCACTCGCTATGTAAGAGACTTCGTGATGCAAACCACAATGTCCCAGGAACGCCTATGCGAGGAGAAACAAACGAATCGAAAATGGAAAACAAGACAAAAAAGATGAAAAAAGAAGAAGAAGAGAAGAGGTGCAAGACCCAAAGGGCCGACGACGTATCAAAGGACGCAAACAATGCACAAAAGGTGGCAAGTCAGAAGAATGAGACACATGCAGGCGGAGCGGGCGCCTTGCTTGGCCGAGCACCGCAGTCGGTTCCGGGCGGCACTTGGCTCCGCATCCGGCGTAGTCGAGGGCGGCGTGCAGCTTCTGCAAGGCGTTGTCGAGGGACGCAAGTGCAGCCAGGAGGCCCGGTCGTCGTGCCACTCGCATTGATGACGGTGGCCTTGACGGTAGGCTGGTGAACAGTGGTAGGCCGCGACGGGCACCGAAGCTGTTGCTGCCGGCATCGGGGATGAAGTTGTTGGCGTGCTGCTCCGCCGTGGGCTTGCTAGGCAGGGCGTGCAGGAGGTTGATGCAGTCACACGCGCCGGCGAGGAAGCACAGCAGGTCGGCAAAGCCGGCGCCGGCAGACTCGGCCAGAAGCCCCGTGGCCATGTTGCGGCGGCGTCTGACTCCGTAGTCGTAGGATACGTTGCAGAGGGGCCATGTCAAAGGTCGTGGCACGGGCAATCGTGCTCAAGGGCAGTGACCGTGGTCCGCTCGAGTGGACGGGATCGCCGGCCGATGCCAGCCTTGCGGAAGAGAAGAAGAGAGGGGGAGGGAATAGAGCGCGAACGGAAACAAAGACAAAACCAAGAGCAAAAGCCGGTCAAAGCATTGCCGGCAATGAAGGCAGATGGTCGACTTGATACAAGAACGAAGCAACATTGTCTTTCATCGTGCGTGCCACACGATGTCGTAAGAGTACGTCTGGTCTAGGAATCTGGTTGGCCTATTGACTCGAACGCCGTACGTCGTTCATCAACACCCCATCGCTTGGCTCGGGCCAACTCATTTGCACTATGACACGCCGTCACATTAAGGTTAACCGTGCCGGTCGCCCACTTATTATGGAACTATCGCCAGTCTGCCAGACATTGTGACACGGCTGGAGCCTTGGGCGGTGCTCAGACTCTTCGCTTGTATCGTGAGTCTGTTAAATCGGTTGAGATCAAATGTTACTGAATGGCTTTGGGGTCTCTATTTATTTAAATCATTTTCGAGCGATTGACTCATAAACAGGTCGCAGACTATTACAAGTAAAATAAACAATAACATAAACCAAATCAGAATTGAGGAGGCCAAAGTAAATGAATACCTACCATTTGCAAGCGTCCTCTGTAGCCACATGTCAATTTGAGCGCTGCATCGGCAAAGACATCGACTTTCAAGCCCGACGCGGCATGTTCAGCATCCATATAGCCACTCAACGATATGACCGATCGTGTCTGCACAGCTGGGATGAGAGTCCTTCTGGTACTTTGACTTGGCCAAACACCGGCCCATCGACGGAAGCGTCATAGAGCTTGGGCCGCCGGCAATAGCAGTCGTAGACCAACAAGCACGACCTGCGAGCAGAATGTGTGGTACGTCTTTGCATAGTTGAATGAAGAACGTATCCTGCACCGTGGCCAATGGCTTGATCGGACTCCATATCCCAGACTGGGTGTCAAACGCATACCAAGTTGATCCTGCCCCAAAATCAAAATCTCCTCAAATCAATGTGCAGACAGCAATTGGTAAAGGGCAAAGGGCAAAGGCAAAGTTGAACATAAGAGGCCGGGAAAGACCTAGCAGGCGTAGCCAAGATGGAACGAGCCTATTCATCCGAGATGATGACAAGAGCCCACCTCGTCTGCTCGCTGTCTATAGGATACGACGCTGAGAGGAGACACGCGCTCGTGCTGCTCTCATGAGATACCTCTCTGCCACATCGTGGGATGTCCTGCGAAAGCGCCACGAGCCGGGATAGAGTGCAAAGGTGCATGGCAGCAGACTCTGCACAAAGAAAATGCGCCATCGTAGGCGGGAGACAAGACAGATGCACGCTTCGGGGCGTTCAGAGGACAATCCTGCGTGTCAAGTAGACAAGGTTACGGGAGGAATATTGCCTACCTGGACTGCCATGCCAGCTGCTCTTGGCAGAAGTCAATCAGACCCCGTAAATGTGCAATCACGTCCCGGAGAGGACAGGGTGGGAGATGAGCCTTTACGTCGACGCCTCCACGGTTGACCACGGTTATTCTCGTTGCTCTCTCTGGCTCTGCCGTGACCGGGCGACAAGGCTTGGCCGGCATCAACACGCTGGCCTGGGCTCCTCCCAGCTGTCAGTTGGGAACGTCAGCATCCTGGGACAGATCCTGGACCTGACCTGGACCTGGACCTGGATCTGAGTGGACGCCGTCTCCAGGGCAGGGCCTTGGCCGAGACCAGCGCCATGTTTTGAAACGCGCCAGCGCGGAAAGGGGATAGGACAAGTGAGAAGGTGAGACGTGAGAGCACGCGGGCAGACGAGTAGTCTTACGAAGCACTTCGTTCAAAGTACATTGGCTGTCCTAGTCCCGTACGAGTATTGCAGAGTTTGGCGCCTCACAGACACCTCACGACCCTGTCGCAAATCGTCTCTTCCAGGGGACGTCTTGGGAGACGGGTCTCAGGGATTCCGCAGGGGATCCCGCAGGGGTTTGCCTTGTGGCGATCTTGAAATTGCACGGAGGACAGGCGAGGCTGGGCATCCTCGAACCAACGGCATCCATCCATCAGAGGCCATCTCTGCGACGTACCTTGTACTTTGTGGTACGACGTCGAGCCGTGGCCAGACCACAGACACAAACGCCTGTGTGTTTCTGACAGGAAGCTCTTCCTGCTGGTCCACAGACGGCGGCTTGGTGATGGACGAGGAGCGCCTGAGGGCGAGTGTGTTCCGCCGCTGCAGGCTGCCGCTGTACAGAGTCAGAGTACGAAGATGCAGACGGCGCTTTGTGCATGTTCGCTGCCAACATGCCGTCGTTGCACAGGTTTTGTGCCCAACGACGACTGCTTATCGCAGTGCAGGCAAACGCCGCAAACGCCCACGCTGCCGCGTCTTCGTCGTTTTCGTGCAGCCAGCCCGGGCATGCCCTTAATCTACGAAAGCAGCTGTACTGCTCGGTCAGGGTCAAGATGGCTCAATGATGGCTCATGATGGCAGGCCGATGACACGCCTCCTCTCTCACCCTTGCTCTTCTCACCACCCGGCTTGGGGCGAGTCCGGGGTGAGACCGTGCAGGACCACGGCCAGCAGCGAAGACGGTTGCTGGCAGGCTGCGGCGGCAGTTTGGCCACGACAGGAGAGAAGAGACAGCCATGAGGGGACCATTGCGAAGCGTATAAGTGCATCGTACTTTTGTTTCTTTCTTCCTCCTTTCTCTCCCTCTTTCTCTTCCTTTCTCTTTCGTCTTCCTCTCCTCGCCGTTTCTTCGTCCATCCTTTCGTTCTTTGGCTTCAACCTTTCCATTCTTTCTAGCTGTGCTCGTCTCCTGGCTGACTCTTGCATCATCCTTTCTTTTGCCGTCTTCCTGTTGTCACCCTTTGATCAGCAGCTCAACATTCTTTTCTTACGACGGCGTCCTTCTCTTCTCGACGTCCTCCTTGTGCCTTTCACCCGGTGTGAACACTCTTTTGCCCAATGCTCGACGGCATTTCCACAGATGACACAGGCCAGCGCTGCCGCATACATTCGTTCAAGCCGTGCCATCACCAACCCGCGGCCTCCCTAGACATTGTGTCTTCCGGACCAGCACGTCTCCCCCCTCTGCCCGTTAGCTCCTGATCAACGGGCCGTTCCGACATCGATCCGTGTGACAGCCTCACTCACCATGCTCTCCCCCTTTCCACCACGTCTCTCGTAGCCCTCGTGGCCGCTCTGGCGTCGATGGCGCCGGCCGCCTCGGCCAAGGACGCGCGGACGTTTGCCGTCCTGCGCTTCCACGGCGACGGCCGCTGACCATTGGCCGCTCCGACCCATTGTCAGCCCGGCGGCCCCGCGTCGCACGTCCACGTGGTGCATGGCAGCAACGCCTTTGGCAACGCGGCCACGGCGCGGTCGCTGCTGGCCGACGCGACCTGCAGCACGGCCAACGTGGCCGCCGACAAGAGCGCCTACTGGATGCCGCAGGTGTTCTTCCACGAGCCCAGAACGGCTCCTTTGAGCCGGTGCCGCTCTTCTACATGAACGTCTACTACTTCTTCGAGGCCACCAACGACGACATCAAGGCCTTCCCGTCGGCCTGCAGATGGTCAGCGGCAACGCCATGGCCAATACGGCGCCCGCCACCGGCAACACCGTGCTCGACCCGGCCCAGGGCCCATCCAGCCCGCCCAGTTCACCTGCCCACGCGCCAGCTTCGACCCGCCGTCCTACCCCCCGGCTCGGACGGCTCCATGGCCGGCATCCAGGACACGGGCAACAAGGGCGCCGGTGCTGGCTTTCCTTTGCCGAGTGCGACGGCTACGCCTCGCCGCTGCGCGCCGACCTCACTTCCCCTCGTGCTACGACCCGTCCAAGTCCCTGACCGACTACCGCAACAACACGGCCTTCCCACGGCCGCCGGCCAAGGCAAGCCGACTGCCCCCCGGGCTGGCTGCACCTGCCGCACCTCTTTTACGAAATGTACTGGAACACGCCCCTCTTTGCCGACCGCTGGGACCCGGCGCCGCCGCGACAGCCAGCCGTTTGTGCTGGCCAACGGCGACGCCGCCGGCTTCTCGCTGCACGGCGACTTCTTGGCCGCCTGGGACACGGACGTGCTGCAGCACATCATCGACACCTGCGACGCCGGCGACGCCGGCATGGACAAGTGTGCCGGCGTCGAGACGGTGCTGACGGGCAACTGCCACGTCGACAACCCGACGCCCGAGACCATTGACGGCGTGCTGTCGGCGCTGCCGGGCAACAACCCGCTCTTTGGCTGGCAGTACGGCACGGGTGCCGCAAAGACGCCGCCAAGAACGCCGCCGCGCCCTCGTCTTTGACGACCACGACCTCTACCCCCTCGTCTTCGTCTTCGCCGCCCGTCGTCGACAACCACGCCGTGCCCAGCTCCAGCGCCAAGACCGGTGTGCCCTCGTCGTCTCCTGTCTTCTCGCCCTCGTCGTCGCCTGCCGTCGCCTCGTCCGGGCTGCCGCTGTCTCGGGCACTGCTTCGTCGTCTGTTGCCGCTGCCGCATCCTCTTCTTCTTCCCCTGCCTCCTCTTCGTCTTCTTCTACCATCGCTGCGCTCTCTTTATCTTCCTCTATCATCGTTCGCGCCCTCTTTCGTCTTTCTCTACCATCGTCGCGCCCTCTTCATCTTCCTCTACCATCGTCGCGCCTCTTCATCTTCGTCGTCCTCTGCTGCCGCGGCACCCGTCTCTTCGTCCGCTCCTCTGCCGCCGCCGCCCTCGTCCCCGTCTCGCCCGTCAAGACCGTCGCCACGGATGTGCCGCCCCGGCCAAGACCATCACAACCGTCACCGTCACCGTGACCGTCTATTCGACGTCCGACGTTCACCATCTACCAGACGGCCCTGCGCCCCTGCCGTGCTTCGGCGGCCGCGCCCTACCCGACGACCGGTGGCGGCCAGGCGCAGCGAGCACAAGCACCGCCATGCCCATGCCCATGCCCGCCGTCATTGAACGGGCGAGGCCTTTCTCTTCTTTTTCTTTTTCTTTTTCTTTTTCTTCTTTCTTCTTCTTTCTTCTTTTCTCGTTTCTTCTTGTGTTCTTTTATACATCTATACACGATACACGACGTCTTTTAGCTGGACTGAACAACAGTAGCGCACCTCTCTTTTCTCTTTTCTCCTTTCTCTCTTTCTCTGCCATTTCCATTGTCTTCTTACATTGTCATTTTATATGCAATTTTTTCCAAACTTCACTTTTCCTTTCAAGCTTTTTTTATAAATGCTCCTTTTACCCGGCCAAATTCTACCGGCCAGATTCCGTTTGTCAATCCGCTATGCAAATGCAAATGACGAGATACAGTCAAATTCAAATACTCAGTATGCGTACATGTACAGCTGTCTCCGGCCAGCAGAATCAATCGTCGAAGCCGCCCCAATCGTCGTCGGACTCGTCGTTTGTCGCGTCCACGGCCGGCACGGGTGCCTCTTCCCGCTGTTGGCCTTTTGGCCTTCTTGGCCCTTTTCTTGGCCTTTTTCGACTTTTTCGTAAGGGGCTCGCCATGGGTGTCGGCTGGCGCTGAACTCTTTTCTGCTGGTTTCGACGTCGCTCCTTGTGCAGCCCCGTCGTCCCGGACAAGCGCAGCACAAAGAGCACCATCATATTCGCCCCGGTCGTCGTTGGCATACGACCGGATACACGCCTCTGCCACAGCCGTAGGTCGTCGTCGTCGTCGTCGTCGTCGTCGTCGTCGTCGTCGGTCTCGTCCCGCGGCACGTTCTCTGCACACTTGGGATCGCCCCGGACAGGCCACGCTTGCATCCCTGCCACTTGCTCGTCACGCCGCAAGAGCCGCCAGTGTCCGGTTTCCCGACCGCCGCAGCGCCCTCAGCGCCCGCACAACAACCTGCTCGTTCTCCTCGCATGGATCGAGCACGTCGAGTAGGTCACGCGCTGCGCCGACGGGAACGCGCACGCATGCAGCGAGAATGGCCAGCTGGAACGCGGCGAGTGCGGCGAGGCGGGCCTTGGGGTTGGCGTTGGACGGAAGGTCGTCGAGGGCCGTTGTGGCGTCGGCTGGCGTGTCGTCGTTTGTCTCCTTGGCAGCGTCCGTCTCGGCGCGCGCTTCCGCTTGTTCTTGCTGTTCTTGGCTGGTGCCGTTCGGCTCGCCTGCTGAGAGCCACCACCTTGGGCGCCTTGGGCAGGTGCAGCTCGGGCATGGCGTCGCGGCCGACGATGCCGCTGCCCGAGCAACTGGATCCAGCAGCAAGGCACGCACGTCGCGGAACGCTCGGCTGTCGGGTCGACCTTGAGAAAGTCCTGGCCGGCGTCGACGGTGGCGATGCTGACACTGCCCTCTTTGCCCTCGTTGCCGTCCCCGGCGCCGTCGCTCAGGCCCCTGCCTTCTGCAGCATAGTTTGCAGCGTCTTGCTCCGGTACCTGTCCTTTTCAAAGGCAAACACGCGGCGGTCCGTCAATGCGCTTCCTCGCCCAAGAGGGCCGCAAGTGGCTCGTCTTGTTGCCCGGTGCTGCACAGGCGTCCAGAACGTGACCGCCGCCGGGCACAGAGGCCGGGTCGAGCAGATAGGCCGGGAAGCACGAGGCCTTGTCCTGGAAGATGATGGCGCCGCGCTTGTAGGCGTCGCAGCGGGTCAGGTCGGTCGGGACGGACGAAGACGCCGACGAAGACGACGGCACGGACACCAAGGGCACAGCCAGCAGGTTGGGCACGTGCTCGTCGACGCAGAGCCGCGGCCGCTGGCGTCTGGGCAAACAGGTCTGGGAGGGACGCCACCCGCTCGTAGCCCGCAAACGTCGTCGCGAGCTGCTGCTCCAGCGTCGTCTTGAGCGTGTTGACACGCACCCAGCGCGTCGCCGCCGCGAGGGACGATGTCTCCGATACGGACGCCGCAGCCGCCCGCTCGACTTGGTCTCGCAGCGCTGGGAGCGAATGCGCGCCGTGTCGCAAGCGTGCCCGCGTCAGCTCGGCCGCCAGCCGCGCTTTGTGCCGCTCGACGGCCGCGCGCAGGCCGTGGTGCGCGGGCAGCTGGATGTTGCCGTTGCCGTTCTTGGCCACCAGCAGGTCGTGCACGAGGAGCAGCGACAGCACGGGCGTGAGCTTTGCGCGGCGCTCCTGCTCCAGCAGCCCGGCACGGTCAATGACCTCGCTCAGCACGGCGCTCCATTTGCACGACTCGGCCGCGAGCGCATAGATCTGGGCCGGCGGGATGGCGCTGGTGCCGCGCCGCCCGCTCTCCTGCGCCTCTCTGCCCTTGGCCGTCTGCACGTCCTTGGCGTCCTTGCTGCGCGGCCAAAGATGCGCGTCTTGAGGTTGCCGCCATCCGAGGCCGGGGCAGTCAGTGCCGGCGGCAGCCTCGTGGTAGAGGGACATGGCGGAAGGGGGCGCAAAGGTGCAGAGAGTGCACGTGGCGGTTGTGTGCTTCGGACGGGTTGTTGACGTTGGCCTGTCGAGATGCATGCACCATAATTTTACGCTGACATAATCAGCACACGACTGCACGTGCTAGCACCCACGCTAAGATCTCCCAAGGTTCTCTTACAGTGTCTCAGAAAGACGTACGTATTATATAAGCAGTGTTAGATAAGCAGCGTATGTCAGAAAACAGTATGGCCATAAGCGAGGGTAAAACTGTGTGTCTACTGAGCAAGTGGTGATGAAAAATAGTGCACATATCACTTCATTCTCGTGATCTCTGTACAGGTAGTTGTGCTTCGTGTTCCAGATAATTTTGACTTCTTGAGAGTGCTGAGAGACACCAATTTAGCGAAAAGGTTGGGCAGAAGAGCACATTGCGAATGGTGTAAATATTGCGTTGACCTGAGGGCATACGGAGACGTAGCGTCCTGTGGGAGCTGTGACGAAACAGGGTAACAGGCAACGTATTAACTATCTAGTCTCGCAGGAGGTACAGGTCGGACAGGCGGCGGCCTCCGCGGCCGGGGTCTCCCAGTACGAGTCGAGGATCTCTTCAACCTCGTACTCGTGCCACGCCCTACTATGATCGTCCCGATCCGCCTTTTAAGCTTTGTGTCTCCGGGCGGAATGAACTCTGGATTCATACAGTGCCTAAGGAGCAGCACTCTGTACGACGAAAGGCTGCCTTTCAGCTGCGCAGCTCGTGCCGGGCGTCGTTTGGCGGGTTTGTCCTGTTCTCGGCTCTTGGAAGGGCGTGCTGTGGATGGCGGCCCCGTTCACGTTTCTTCTTCGACCGCCGCCCGGTGAGATTACATGGACGTCGCAGTGTTGCTGATTAGGTGAGGGCGCTGGTGAGGCTGAAGAAACCTCGTACAGTGGGCAATCAGTGGCCAGCACGATGTCGACCCTAAGCCTATTGAGGCGTATGATTGTCTGTTCCATATGAAGTGAGAGAATGTGTCGAAGCGCAGATGCTCGCGATTCTTACCACTTAAACACGTTAGCCACTAAAAGCCACAGGACAGTGGAGTCCAGCACTTGCCTTTGGGTCGCATGCGAGGCCTGATAGATAGCGAGGGCGAGACTCTCACAGAAGTCGGGTCAGCTGCAGGAGCATGGGACCATGCTTGATGCGACCATATCTCATGCAGGAAGACAGTAGAGCGGCTGAGGCAGAGCTAGGATGCCCTGGCTTGTGTTGGCTGAGCCTCCCTGGGCGTTCTTCGTCTCGCACAGATACGCCGTAGGGTGGTGGTGGACGTCTTGCCAGCCAGGCTGAAGATGGACGACGCAAGAAGAAGAAGATTCCCCTCTCTGGAGCCGGCTCCTGTGGCTTTCCTCTTATTCCGCTCTTCTCTTCTCCTATCCTTGGTGCTCCCGATCAAGCCTTTCTCAGTCGGCATCTGGGAATGTAGTGCGTGTTCTAGACTGAAAGTCTCCCGATAGCATACAATTGTCAACAATCAAACCACCAGCAGCACGAAGCACCAGCCTAGACAGCAACGACATTGCACGACACTTGTCGTCTCAGCGTCACTGTCATCTTGTATCTGTCACGATAACCCCCCCTCCCCTCCCCCCAACTCGACATCCGTCTGGCAGGTTCGTTACGATACAACACACACGACCTGGACCATCGCGTCGGAATCGTGCCGTCGCCTACACCGAGGAACGGAAAGGAGCAACGGTCTGGAAAGAACCGCCCAACGGCACCCGCCTTCCTCATGTCGGACGTTCCGTCGCTCACGACGACGTTCGTGCCGGCGTCGTCGTGCATAATCGACGTCTATGAGCTCCAGGATCCCGACATAACATGTGCTATCGGCACAACTATCGTGCCCTGCGAGTTTTACCATCTCGGCGTCGACAGCAGCGTGTCCGACTGCCTCCCGTCCGGCTGGGGCGCGGCCTCGACCGACTACTTCTCGCCCGGTATCTGTCCGTACGGCTACACCGAGGCCTGCGCAGCGGCCGTCGGCGACGAGACACGCGCAACATGCTGTCCATCGTACGTTTGACCAGTCCCCGGACAGTCCCCGTCCCGTGCCCGTCCCCATCCTTTTGATTCTTCCGTCACCATACTAACAGCCCAGCGGCTACGCGTGCCAAACGGAGACCAAGTGGCCGTGGTACTCGACCGACCTGTGCACCTACGCCATGTCGACCAGTAGGGTGTTTGTCTACACCACCAGCATCATCGGCGCCGGCAATGTTGTTTCTACCGTGACGGATGCCCAGGGCATCAACGCTTTTGGCGTCCAAATCCGCTACCAGTCGACGGACTTTGCCTCGTCCACGTCACACCTGCCCTCCGAGTCCAGCTCGCCCTACGTCTCTGCTGCGCACGGCAGCGCGGACGGCAACACCACGAGCAGCGTCGACGCGGACGACAACGCGGGCGGTCTCAGCACGGGCGCCAAGGCCGGCATCGGTATCGGCGTTGCCCTGGGCGTGCTCGCCTTTATCGGTGTCGCCGTCTGGCTCTTTGTCCGCAACCGCCGCATGGCCGCCACCGCCGCCACTGCCGCCGGTCGTCCCTCGGGTGGCGAGACCGGCGGCTCGCCGGCCTCCTTCATGGGCCACATCTCCGGCCACAGCCCCAACTCCGGCCACGCATACACGGCCGTATCGACGAGCGCCACGCCCGAACTGGACCAGGGGCAAAAGCACTATTACGCGACCGGGGCATCGACACCCATGGTTGAGGCGCCTGGCGAGTCCTTGTGGACACCACCCATTGAACTGCCGGCCGAGAACCGGCACTAGCACCAGCACCAGCACCCGCACCCGCACCCGCACCCAAGACAGGGCCAAGCCCGTCGGCGAAGGACGAGGCAGCACAGCCGTCTGTTCGAAACGCGAGTCGTGAAACAGGTGCCGGCGAGGAAAACGAGAAGACGAACCCGAGAGCAGGGCTTGCTCTCGATGGTCGGCCACGACGGCCGCTTTCGGAATTGCCTCGTACCGGGAGACTTTTCCACGAGCCACGTTCTGGTTGGTCGGCAACGGCGTGTTGCGCGTAGTTTGACATCTTCTGCTATTTCGACTGTATGTTTTGCTTGCGTTTGCTGCTCATTGACCCATCGCACAGCGTCCTTTGTTTTCCAAAATTCCCACCGTACGTAGCCACTCCAGCCAGTGCCATCACATGAATTTACGTTCTTTTAACCATTGCGCTCAAAGTTGGACAAGGTGGACAAGTGCCCAAGTCAGACAACATGCAGGAAGTGATTACCCCTCTCTAGTGCACATTCAGACCGTCACGGGCCAAAAGACCAAAAGACCAAAAGACCGAAAGAGAAAAGAGAAAAGAAAAAAGTAAAAGGAAGAAGAGAAGAGGAAAAAGGGAGCAAGGAGCAGAAACAAAAGGGGCTCCCGTTGCATTGGGAACTCTTGTGTCGGTTCCCGGCGCGGCTGAAACGCCTCGGGGTCTTTCCGCGCGGCTTCCATCGGCTATCCACGGCATCGCCACTTTTCCGTCCGCCCATCTCGAGATCGCCCGTCTCCCTACCCCTTTCTCCGTTCCCCAAGTTTCGGAACAGGATCTGCCTCTTATGCGGCTTTCCCGCGATTTAAGCTTGTTCCAAGGTCAAGTCTCCTTGTCCGGCGTCCCCTCGTGGGTCGGGCAGACGATGCAAGACGACGCCAACGCCGGACCTCCACCACGCTTCCCCAGATTGCCAGGTTTCCCCAGACGCCTTGCCTTTTCCTCTTCCTGTCTTGTGCCCCTTGCTCTCGCCTCGCCTCTCGTGCATGCGAGTACGCGTTGATCAGTTCCCCTCTTTCTTTGCATACAAGTACGGCTGGCTACGGGACGGCACTGTCTTGGCAGTCTTCTTCATGTCCCTCCATTCCACGGGAGTGCCATGGCGACCCACGCAAACTTGCTTCTGCTCGATTGAAGCTGTATAAAGGTCTCCTCCAATTCCGACTCTGCAACAAATACGCCAATGTGCATGTAGATGAGTTGGGGGATTGACTGAAGTGAGACTGGGGACGCTACAAATGTTCAGGACGCTTGTCCTGTATTATGAAAATGGCCAACAAGGCCTGTGCCTCGTCTCATGTACGGATGTTGAAAGGTGCGGCAGCCTTATCAGCCATAGTAACGTGTACCGGCCGGAAGCCGCCCATCTTCCCAGCTACAATTGTTCGGCCGTGGGCCATGCTTGTAACGAATGGCGAGCTTGCACGGCAAGTCATGGTTAAGCAAGAGTCAATGTACCCATGTAGGGCATCTCGTTGCTGGAATCGGCTTGGCCAAATACCAGTCTTCACATGTAGCGAATGCAGGCATGGACGTCGGCAGAGAGATGGAAGCATGCATCGTGAAAGGAACGGGGACTCTCAAACTGATTAATGGCCTCGAGTGGTGGCTACTAGGGCGATCACCGACGACGGAGTGATGTATCTTACAAACGGCAAAAACGAATGACGTTGGCGAAACATGATTACAAATCGTCTCTGTAACAAAGACGCCGTGACGGCCTGTTGCGCGTTGGGCTTTGGGTCGTTTGTACTTTGTCATGGAGTTGGAAACTGAGAAGATCAAGGACGAGAAGAAATCGCAGTGAGACGGGGAGTAGTTGCAGAGTGAAGGAGTTGAAAAAAAAAGAATACGAGTAAAAGGGTACAAGGGTAAGAGTGGAGATGGGCTACATTGCTTCAATTTCTCGCAAAACATTTACGGTCAGCAGACATAGCTCGATTGGCAAAAGAGCTGATAAACCACGGCGGTCGCCGCAGCTGAGCTTTGCTTTGCGGCAAAGCAAGCGAGTTGGAGATGAACGGCAAGATATCTGTGTCCATTATAATCATACGAGAGTCAAGTTACAGGCCAGGCCGTCGTACTGTGCTAGCTGCCTCTGGACTTGTGGCGGCAGACGAACTAAAAGGAAGCCTCCCACGAACCAAGAAGAAAAAGGAGAAAACTAGAAGAAAAAGAGAGAAAAAAGGAAAAACATAAGAAGAAACGAGACAAGCCGGTCTTGGTGACCCGGGCCAGAACCCAATAAGACGGCGAGATTTGGCTGTCAGTCAAGGAACGACAATACGACGCTCGAAGTAGACGTAGACAGATGAGCAGTAAAACAGTCGGTGAGAAAAAAGAAGGAAAAAAAAGACAAAAGTGTGGACCCGGAGGAGCTCGACTTGCCCCGAACACCGGAGGCCCTGAGTCCCGGAAGAGAGGTGGCCCAAGAGAGTTAGGCAGCGTGGAAGCAAAAGACGACTTGAAAGGAGAAAAGTGAGTCAAACTGTTTTCCCCCTTTTTTTCTTCTTTTTTGTGTGTCTAGTTCTCTCGGCGACATGCTTGGTTCTCTTATTTCTTTCCTCGCACGCTTAGCCGCTTTTACGCCTAGTCAGTCTCGCCCAAGTCGACCCAAGTCGAAGTCGACCCAAGTCTCGCCTCTTCGGTCTCGCCCTCGAACGAGTCCGTTGCTTTGCCCAGACACTATCACGATGCGCCCGACGGTCGTTTTTTCACCGTCCTACGAGCAATGCCACGACTGCTCGCTCCATTTCGTCTTCCCTCTTCACTTTATGGCTTTCTGTGCTGTCGACGTGCTGTCGACGTGCTGTCGACGTGCTGTCGTGCTGTCGTGCTGTCGAGCGCTGCGGCGGACGAGTCTCCTGTACAAAGTACTCGTACTTCGTACTTTGCAGCTGCACGTCTCCGCGTCTGTGGATGCTTGGACACGAGTGGGTACAGAGGGCCCACTGACCTGTAGCTTTTTTCCTTGGCCCTAGTTCTCTGCCAAAGACGGAGTACATGACCTGCGTGCCGTGTAGCGTGTGGGGAAGATCAGATGTGTCCGTCGCCAACGTGCGTCGTTTAGCTCCAGCATGGGGGCAACATGTGCGAGGGACCAACAGAAGGATGGGACGACGGTTGCGACGTACGACGTACTCTGATCGGCAACGGACAGGTCGCAAGACAGCGAGGGCACGAACGAACCCATTGCTCTGAAGCCAGCGGCCCCCGCAGGAAGAGACGTACTGAGTACGAAGACATGCAAGTCTTTGGACCGCTGCGGACCTGGACGTACTTCGTACAGGACTAGGGCATAAAGGCCGTCAAGAGGCTCCGCCGGCTGCCCCGATCTCGCTTTGCATCCCACGAACATGGACGTTGACTCATGGGCGAGGGTAAAGATAGAGCCCGCGGTTTTGGGAGAGACTTGCAAACTGCGTTTGTGCGCTGTATTTAAGGGCTGGCGTTGGCCACCGTCGTCCGGTGCCTCGACGCCGTGACAGCCCTGCCGCCGGATGTTCATTCTTGTTGACACCTTGCCATCTCGTTTTGCCGCAGTCCGCGAGGCGCTTGTTTTGGCGATCGGCATTTCAGCGCACTCGTCATCTTCATCTTCCATACTCCTCTCCATCTGCTCTTCCTTGCCCTTGGCTCCTTCCACCAACTCCAGTCGATTACGAGGCGGTCTTTTCCTCATTCCCCCGTACTCGCTTCCTCGGCATCTTTGCGCCGTCCTCCTTCCTCGCCAACCAACGATCGACATTGGCTTTCGCTCTCCGGACAGCACAAAGTACTCTGTACGCGCGCTCCCCGACGTTGCCATACACAGCGCACGCACTTGGCCAGCCGTCTTTGTATCTGTACGTTTGCAACTCCCGTACCTGGAGCACCTGTCCTCTCTGTCGTCCCTTCCCATTCTGATGCCTGTATGACCTCGCCATCCACTCACGTCTTGTCTCTTCCTCTCTTGCCGCGCTCTCCGCCTTTCTCTCCACATCGCCCACCTCCGCATTCCTCCCGGCCGGCAACCACCATCTTGCCATCTTTGGTCCTCTTTGTCCTCCTGCCTCCTCTTGTCACTTCCCCCTCTCCTTCCCTGTCATCTGCACCCTCTCCTTTGTTATCCTCTTCCTTTTCAGTCTGGCAGTCTCGTGGTTTTTGGTCATCGTCTTTTTCCCCCTTCGCGCTTGCCCGTCTCGTTTGACCCGTTCCTGCCGTATTTGCCCAGATCTAACATCTCTCCTCCCAACTTTTCTCACTTTTAGACGTCTCTGATTTCTGCTCCCCTTTTCTTCTCCTCTTTGCTTCTCAGACAGCATCCTATCCTCGTCACCCCCTCCGAACACACGCCATTGTGTGGGTGGGCCCTTGGGTTGTTCTTCCTCTTGTGCTACGGCCTACATATACGCCGCCTCCCGTCGTCGGGTCGCTTCACACGTCGTTTCTTGGGATTTTGGGTAACGCCGATCACTGGGCCTTTTTGTCTATCCGTGCCGATTTCTCGTGTTCCTTTTATCCTCGTCCTCCCCGTCTTTCTTCTTTGCTTCCATCGTTTCTTCCCGTCCTTGAGCCAATCCTCTGTCGGCGTTCCTGTACCTGTGCAACGCAGTGCCACCGTCGAGAGTGTATCGCAATGGGGCTCTTCAAGAAGTGTACGTCGTCCTCCCCCCTCGTCTTTGATGTCTCGTGACGGCCTCCTCTAACACGGCCAGCACCCCGGCAACGCCGGAAGACAGCGGCTCTGCCTACAAAGAGGGCGCCACTGCCTTTGGCCAAGACAACAACGCTGTCCTGCACGGCAGCGACAACATGGGCACCCTCGAGGCGGCGGCCTCCGTGACGCGAGCCCGATGGCGCTGGCCGCTCCCTCGACGGGCTCAACGTCCCGTCCCGCCGCACACCACCACGCCAAGCTGATGCGCCGCATCGACGTGCGCGTTGTGCTCCTTCCTCGCCCTGCTGTAACCCACTCGTCGCCTTCCTCGATCGTATCAACATCGCCAACGCCAAGGTCTTCCACCTGTCCACCGACCTCAAGCTGACGGGTGTCCAGTACAACACGGCCCTGACCATCTTCTTTGTGCCCTACGTCGTCTTTGAGCTTGCTCAACATCTTGCTGAAGCGCTTCTCGCGCGCGTCTGGCTCAGCTGCTGCGGCATGTTGTTTGCGGCTGTCACGGTTCTTCCAGGGCCTGGTTCAGAACGTTTAGTGGCCTGCTGGCCACGCGCTTCTTCCTCGCCTCTTTGAGTGCGGCATGTTCCCCGGCTGCTTCTACCTCCTGGGCATGTGGTACCGTCGCGAGGATGCCCAGCGCCGCTACTCCTTCTTCTTCTCGTCCACCTCGCTGGCCGGCGCCTTTGGTGGTCTCCTGGCCTCGGCCATTGGCAAGAGTGCGTGCTTTTCCTCTCCTGTGCCCGCCGTCTGATTTGGAACATGGCTGACTCTTTTCTTAGTGGACAAGATGCGCGGCTACAGTGGCTGGCGCTGGATCTTCATCCTCGAGGGCAGCGTATCGTTCCTGGTCTGCTTCATCTTCCTGTTTACATTCCCGTCTTTGTAAGTCTTGGTCGTCCACCTTTGTGTATGGTTCTTCTCGACTAACGCCAACATAGCCCCGAGCAGGCAAAGTGGCTGCGCGAAGACGAGCGCGAGTACATCAAGGCGCACCTGCGCGCCGACCAGGGCAACAACGCCGCCGAGCGCAAGATTAGCTTCCGCGATGTCTTTACCGTTCTGCGCGACTACAAGATCATCCTCGGCGGCTTCATGTACTTTGGCCTCATTGTCCCCGCCTACAGCTACGCCTTTTTCAGCCCGACCATCATCGGCACCTACAACTACGGCTTGATCGAGACCCAGCTGCACTCTGTCCCGCCATGGGTCAGTGCTTTTGGCCTCTCCATGATCATCGCCTTCCTCTCCGACAAGACCCGCCACCGCTTCCTGTTCACAATCGGCCCATCTGCCTGCCCATTGTCGGCTTCTCGATGCTGCTGGCCATCCATGATAACCTGCACGCCGAAATACGCCGCCCTGTTCCTGATCTGCGCCGGCACCTACTCGGCCATGCCCGTCATCGTGTGCTGGTTCAGCATGAACCTGGCCGGTCACCACCGTCGGGCTATTGGCATTGCCTGGCAGATTGGTTTCGGCAACATTGGCGGCATCATTGCCACCTACTGCTTCGTCGCCACGGACGCGCCCAAGTTCACCAAGGGCTACGCCATCTGCATCGGCTTCGTTCTCATCAGCGCCGTCTCGTGCTGCCTGTACTTTGCTGCGCTGGTGATGGAGAACCGCCGCCGCGACAAGGCTGTGCGCAATGTCGGCATGACGAGTACGAGAAGACGGAGCTCGGCGATCTGAATCCCGACTTCCGCTACATGCTGTAAGGGGGATGTGCAGTGGATGAAACTGGCTATTTACTGGCTATTTACTGGCTATTTTACTGGCTACTTTTGTATGGATATTTTTGCCTAGTCACGACAACCGAAAAAATGATACCCTTTTGAGGCTGCGGCACCTCAAGGTGGACAGATGGAGAAGGCGAACGTTTCGGATTCAGACTCGTTGGATAGTCGAGTTCCGTGTAACGACGCGCGGGTGGTGTGCTTGATGATGCAAGGGTCTTGTGATATTTGATCGAAGTAGTAGATAACTCCTTGATTTTTGATATAAAGAGATTTTGACAAAGCTTGCCAGATTCGGGTAGACAACTCAGTCTTTAGGAGACAGCCACCA
Organism: Sporothrix phasma; assembly: GCA_016097075.2. Lineage (NCBI taxonomy): Eukaryota > Fungi > Ascomycota > Sordariomycetes > Ophiostomatales > Ophiostomataceae > Sporothrix > Sporothrix phasma. The sequence continues at coordinate 217,017 of JADMNG010000037.1, read as the reverse complement.
GGCTACCGGACAGGCAAGATCTTAAAGCTTCATAAAGCACTCTATGGTCTACCCGAATCTGGCAAGCTTTGGCAAAACCTATTTATATCAAAAATCAAGGAGTTATCTACTACCTTCGTTCAAATATCACGAGACCCTTGCATTTTTATTGCTAGCGGCATTATACTTTTCTTCTACATCGATGATTTTGGGATCGCCAATCTTCCCAGCTACCAAAAAGGAGCCGATACGGCCAAGAGCTGAGCTGGTACCTCGGCATCCAAATCACCTTGCAAGATGAAAATTATTTCTTAAACAAGAAGGCTTTCTCTCTTCCTTTATGCAGCTTCTTCGAAACTGGGGGGTGTGGGAAAAGCCTATTAGAATTAGTCACAGGGACTAGAGCGGGATTCCAATTTCTCCTTAGACAACAACATCATTAGATGATGAAGCTCCATGCCCACGTGTGCTTCATGTAGTATGTCGTATGAAGGTTTTATTCTGACTATTTTCGTGCTATACAATACAGGCTATGCGATACAATGCGCTATGCGATACACTGCTAGGTCGCAGCATTGACACGTGCCACCTTTTGTTCTTGTGCCACCTGTCTCGCCTTAGATAATCTTTTGCGGCCGGAACATCTCGTCGTACGTCCGCTCGGCGTCCGGGTGGCTCGCGTTGCTAAAGACGCCCGTGTCCCACACAATGAGCGAGCCTGACCGGCGCGCGTCCTCGTTGAAGAAGCCGTTCCACCCGACCAGGCACGGTGCAGCGGCGTCTTTACGCCCAGACCGGCGCCGCCCGCCACCGGGTCCTCGGACGCGAAAAAGTGGTTCAGCATGTCCTCGATGCCCTCGAACCCGACAATGTACCGCGGAGCTCGCCGCCGCGGACCTGCTTTCCTGCCTCGGTCTTGGCTGGCCACAGCTCGGTCGACAGGAACTGGCTCTGCTGCGCCAGACTGGCGCCCTCGGCCTGGATGGGGGCGTAGAACCGGTCCGCCTCGTCCCGGTACGCAGCGCGCTCGGCCGACATGGGCGGCGCGTCCAGGGGCGGCTCGCAGGTCAGCGCGCGCGCGCGCAGGCCGGGGTACACCAGGTGCGAGCGCCAGGGCGTCGAGTGGCAGGGCATCAGGAAGAGCGCAAACAGCTCGTCGCCGTCGCCGTCGGAGGCCGTGGACGCCGTGGTGGGCGACAGGAAGGCGTCTGGGTACACGTCGTAGGACGGCAGCGCGGCGGCCGGCGTCTCCAGCCAGTCGTGGTGGATGCGCTCGTACTCGGTGCGCAAAAGGCGAGCACCGACAGGGGCGCCGGCTGGTGCAGGAGCGAGAGGGACGCGGCCAGGAGGGCGTTGGCGGCGAGGGCGGCCCAGAGCAGGCGCTGGTGGCGCAGCACCGTGGTGGGTGGCCTCGGCGGCGGACTTGGGGCGGCGGCGGCGGCGGCGGAGAAGAAGGCGGCGGCGTGCGGCGCGGCCAGCACCAGCAGGATGGGCAGGAGCGGGTAGATGAAGCGCACCTCCTTGTGGGCGATGAGCGAGAGCGACGACACGGTGGCCACGACGGCAAAGGAGAGGGCCTTGCGCGCATTGGGCCCGGCGCAAGGGGTCCACGGTCGTGCCGTCGGCGGTCTTGACGACGGCCGGGGCGGCCGGGGCGACTGGCGCGGCTGGCGCGGCCGGGCCCGCGACGAGCGAGTCATAGAGTGCGTAGAGCACAAACGGAAGCGCCGTCGTCGTCAGCAGGGGCAGGCCCTGCGACAGGTAGTAGTGCCACGGGCTGCTGCCGTAAAAGACGGCAATGTCCGCGTCAGGTTGATGTCGAGAAAGGTGTAGGCCGGGAGCGTCCAGGCGCCGTAGAAGAGGCGGTCGGACAGGGCCGACACGGCCAGCACCAGGCTGCCGCAGCCGAGGCCTCCGCCAGCAGGCGGCCGACCACGCCCGCGCGCCAAGAACGAGGCGGAGGCGGAGGCGCCGCCGTCCAGCGTCAGGCGCGTCACCGTGACCGTCGCCAGGGCAAGCCAGATGAGCACATTGGCCGGGCGCAAGACCACGGCGGTGGCCGCCAGGACGAGCGAGAGGCGCAGACGGCGGATGCCGCCGTCGGACAGCAGGACGCTCGCCGGCTTGTCGCCCACGCCGCCGGCCAGCAGCTGCCAGGGCCAGAACGAGAGGGCGGCAATGGTCAGCGTGGTCTCGAGGCCGTTGCTAAACGTGCGCGCCCCGCAAAAGAACTGCCACGGGCTGGCCGCGGCGAGCCAGAGCGCAGCCCAGGCGGCGGCGTGGCCGCGGCCGTACAGCTGGCTGGCCAGGCGCCACACGTAGTAGTCGGTCGTGGCCGTAAAGGTGGCTTGCACGAGGCCGGGAACGGCCACGAGAACGTGCGCGCGCAGGGGCCCGACCAGGTACATGAGGCGGAGCACGAGCTCGACGCCGGCATAGACGCCGGCGAAGAGCACCGGGTGCAGCGACGCGCGCAGCTGGTGCTTCCACTCCCACGTGATCCAGGCGCCGCTGGCCGGGCCGTGGGCCAGCTGCCAGGCCGGCTCCAGCGCCTGGAAGTACTCGTCCGGCTGGAAAAAGGTGCGCACCACGAAGGCGCCGATCCACCGCAGCGCCAGCAGCGCCCACAAGATGTCCATGGCCTGCGCGTCGGCCACCTCGTAGTGCAGCGTGCCGGCCGCAGCCGAGGCGGCGATCTGGTAGTTGGCTTCGAGCTGCTCCTTGGACGGCATGGCGAAGGGCGTCGACGTCTTGGCAGCGGGCCGCGCCGAGGTCCCGGGGCGCGCAGGGCTGCTGGTGAGGTGGGAGGCGCCATCGTGTCGGTCAGTTGCTCAGGCGCGTGAGCTGTGGCGTCTCGTGGGGAGGGGGGGAGGTGTTTGGGTCGAGTTGGCGACAATGGGGGTCAATGGCACGGAAAGCGTCCAGAAAGAAGCCAGAAGACACGCGACACGCGGGCTACGCCATGTCTTTTGTACGCGGGCGTTGAGGACACGGGCTGAGAAAAAAACACACAGTCGCCACAGAGAGCTAGGATGGTCGTCGTGGGCGGCTGGTCGCTTTCTCGCATTCTCGCATTCTATTCTCGCTTCTCGCATCTCCACAGCTGGTGACGCTTCAGAACGTGGGACATCGATAGGCCTGTGTGCGGCTCCAAGTGGCCCCCGGTACTAGCATTAGACAGTGTGCATACAGTGCCATCGTATCTGCACGGCAACGAAGCCACGGAGTACGACATGAGGTACTTTGTCATACGGAGTCCCCCTGCAGCAGTCGGCACAATGGCGGGCATTTGCTCGTCGGTCGCATTGCATTTGCCCTCCGGCACGGCCAGGTCGCGGCGGCTCAAGAACTCTGCAAACGACCCCGACACGGTTCGCTCGTCATACCGCGAGTGGGCGCCATCGAGATGGTATGCCGCATGTGCACTCGTAGGGCTGCTTGTGACCAGGCGCAATCAATGGCAATCGCAATCTCAATCGATCCTGTCTGAAGCGCCGCCCACCGGCCGCTTTCCTTCGGCATTGGCATCGCGACGTCTCCCGTCTGGGGAGTAAAGAGTACTTCGTAGGACGTAGGATGCAAGGCACGCAGCCATGGTGCAGACACGGTGGCAGCAGTGGTCTGGGCCCCATCGCGACGTGAAGCACGACCCTGGCTCGCCTGGCGGCACAGCGCTGGATTTCTCTTACCTCTGACTCTTACCTGAGACGTTATTCGTCCAGGTCGCTGTGGAGCGCATCACCGTCTCCATCCGGCCCGGATACACCTGCACTTAAGGGCTTAGAAGGAGTTTGGCTGCTGAGTACGAAGTACGGGGCGACTAGTCTACAGATAGCCTCCGTGGTCGCGTATTTCTGTGTGTCAACAGCCACCAACAGGCGACCAGCTTGCCTTTTCGTGGATCTGTCAGTCTCGTGGTCTCTGGTCTGGTGTCTGGTCTCTGGTCTGGTGTCTGGTCTCTGGCCTTTTGCCTCTGGCCTCGCCTCTTGTCCAAAACGTCCCTCGCTCCCTACTATTATCAGCAGTTCCCCTCGCCGTGACTTCTCGGCCGTCTCCTCTCCTTGATTGTCGTTTCTTTATTCTTCTCTCGTCTCTTCCTTCTTCTTTCTTCCGTCTCTTCTTTTCGTTTCCAAGATACCCGTTTCCATTGTCCGAATCAGCAACGTCATCGTACCCGCAGCCATCCGTCCCTACAAAGCCAGGCAGACTCTCGCGCTGTTCTTCCCTTCAAACCTCCATTCTCGCTACCAGAGCCTCTTGACCTTTGCCATGGCGCCTCACGCAGACAACCCGAGCTCCGTCTCCAGCGGCTCGGCCGCCAACAGCCGCTTCCACGCCTCCTCGACCAAGCAGGCCATTGCCACCGAGGAGGCCTGTGCTGCCACAACTACCACCCCCTCCCGGTCGTCTTTGCCAAGGCCCAGGGCGTCAACGTCTGGGACCCCGAGGGCACGCACTACCTCGACTTCCTGTCCGCCTACAGCGCCGTCAACCAGGGCCACTGCCACCCGGAGCTCGTCAAGGCGCTGACGGAGCAGGCCGGCCGCCTGACGCTGAGCTCGCGTGCCTTTTACAACGACGTGTTCCCCGTCTGGGCGGACAAGATTCGGCCACGTTTGGCTACGACATGGTGCTGCCATGAACACGGGCGCCGAGGCCGTCGAGACGGCCATCAAGATTGCCCGCAAGTGGGCGTACCGCGTCAAGAAGGTCGAGCAGGGCAAGGCCCTGGTCTTTGGCGCCGCCGACAACTTCCACGGCCGGACAGTAGGTCCCCCCCTTCCTGGCCCTGCACACGGGACAGCCCCGCTGACAGTCTTAGATGGCCGCCATCTCGCTCTCGACCGACCCCGAGTCCCGCGACAACTACGGCCCGTACGTGCCCAACATCAGCGCCGTCGTGCCGTCCAGCGGCAAGCCGATCCGCTACAACAACGTCGAGGACCTCGAGGCGTGCTTTGAGGCGCACGGCAAGGACACCGCTGCCTTTATCGTCGAGCCCATCCAGGGCGAGGCCGGTGTGGTCGTGCCCGACGACGACTACCTGCCGCGCGTGCAGGCGCTCTGCAAAAAGCACAATGTCCTGCTCATCTGCGACGAGATCCAGACCGGCATTGCGCGGACGGGCCGCATGCTGTGCAGCCAGTGGTCCGAGATCAAGCCGGACATGGTGACGCTGGGCAAGGCCATCTCGGGCGGCATGTACCCGGTCAGCGCCGTGCTCGCGTCCAGGACATTATGCTGGTCGTCGAGCCCGGCACCCACGGCTCGACCTACGGCGGCAACCCGCTGGGCTGTGCCGTGTCCATCCGCGCCCTGGAGCTGGTCGAGGAGCACGACATGGTGGCGCAGGCCGAGAGGCTGGGCCAGGTCTTCCGCGACGGCGTGGCCGCCTTTGCGTCGCCCGTGGTGCAGACCATCCGCGGCAAGGGTCTGCTGAACGCCGTGGTCATTGACGAGAGCAAGGCCAACGGCCGGTCGGCATGGGACCTGTGCCTGCTGCTCAAGGAAAAGGGCCTCCTGGCCAAGCCGACGCACGGCAACATTATCCGCTTCGCGCCGCCGCTGGTCATTACCGACGAGGAGATGCAGAAGGCGCTGACCGTCATTGGCGAGGCCCTCGAGGCGCTGCCGACGACCGCCAAGGCAGAGGGCCACTAAAGGGACGGCGATGTTTGCATTATGGACATTGGGTGGAACCGGATCGGACAAGCAGACACGGTTCACAAGGAGAAAAGTCTTTACACGGGCATCGCGTGGTATAGCATGGGACCAAGGACAGGTAACCAAGCAGAAGAGCAAAAGAGCAAAAGAGCAAAACGACCATGCCATTTCAGAATAGGCATGGAGGGCGTATCGTGAGGTCAGACGGCGGTTCACTTTCCAGATGAAACCGCTCGGTTTTGGTGGTGAATAAAACTACCCTCTATCATAGGAAATCACATTGATCTATCTTGTGTGCTCTCGTCAAAAGAGAGGAGAATAGAACCTGCCATACAACAGCCAGTGCACAGTGACGAGAGGTTAATAAACTTGGCCATACGTCACGCGCAGAGGGTCTCGCGAGGGTTCGAGAGAAGACCCTGGATCTTGGGTCGGGGCTTGTTCTTGGCTCACGACTTGCTTGGTCTCCCCTCGTCAGACGAAGCCTGCTCTTCTTGTCCGTGTTCCCTCCTTGACGTCTTCACGATGTCTGCCTGTTTGGGGTTGTGCATTGGTGGCCTGTTTGCGGCCCTCTCGAATGGTACCATGTCGTAGGCTACCACGGCCCTTTTGGTGTTCGCCCACGCACGCATGCACACACGTCCTGGCGAGATTCAGAGGCCGACAAGCCAACAGACAGGCAGCATCACACCCACATCACCAACAGATGGCTCAGAGTACGATTGGGGCCCTCCCAGTCCAGCATCGTCTTCATCCCGTCTTGTCCCGTCCTCGTCCGTCCAGTTCCCCCTTGTGAGCATGTGAGACTGACACTTTGCAATGTCGGCGTCCTTGCGTTTGTGTCGCCCTTTGCCCTTTTGCCCTTTGCCCTCTGGTCTCTGGTCTCTGGTCTCTCCTCGACTCTCCCTCTCGGCACCTCCATCTTTACCCGGTATGTTTTCTTCTTTCCCCACAATGCACAGGTTATCCACACACACCGTTTCTCTTTCAAACACATTGTGAGTGTGTGCCCGATGAAGTTGCCCATTTCATATTATTGAAATGGCCACGGGAGCCGAAATAAACACGGCAGAAAAGGCCAACAAGAGAGAGATGGGCTGCTACGTGCATCGCCGCGGAAGAAACGGCGTTTGTGTACGTGTACGTGTACGTGTACGGAGCAGTTTGTACATGTACGCCGTGGCTGTCTGGCGGCAAACGCCCCGACCTGCAGGTTTCTGCTTCTCCGCCCCGCTGCTTTCCAGGGCCAAGGTCGGCCTCAAAGCAAGGCGAGCGCCAGGGGGCACGCACCCACTGAGCAAGAATCATGAGCTTTGTGAGATGCCTTTTCTCTGCCCCTTTACAGCCGTGCGTTCCAGGGCGGTGTGCGCTGCTGTTGGATGGCTGGATGCCTGCATGCTGCACACGACTCTACCTTGTAGGCGGTGGAGAGGCCGATTGAGAGCCGCCGGCGAAAAGTCCACCCCCTTGCGTTTATGGAGACCAGGTCGAACGGCTCAGCGGCAGAACCACCCCCCTGATACCAACAAGCGCCCGTACTCGCATGCAGCCAGGAGCGTTCGCCCTGCTGTCCGATGCCTGAAGGGAGTAGATGGACACTTTACATTGTCGAAACGAGACCACTCCGCAGGAGAGAGACCGGAGGCGGTCCCTGTTATCGTGCGCTAGGAAACAGAAGCCGGGCGGGGACGAAGCGCGTGTGCCCGTCTTTTTTCTTTTTCTTTTCTTTTTCTTCTTTCTTTTGCTGTTGCTGTTGCTGTGGGTATGGATATGGGAATGGAGCCGGGCACCCAGCCCAAGATTGAGCATCGACTCTATTGATAGTCTGATAGTCTACCGAGTACAAAGTACGACAAACTCAAGACACTCGAATCTGTCCTCTTATCATCCCCACACAGACAGGCAACAGCTGTCAGCAGTGTCTTGAGCTGTCCAGTCTGCAGTCTGAACCGAAGCCTGGGACGGGCTGGAGGCTGCCATTGGCTTCGAGACGGAACGACCACCCATCAGCTTCACATGGGTCAAGGAGCAGTCACCTCAGACTCCGTATCGCACACCGTCGCGCCCGGTCCAGGACATCGTACAAAGTACTTTGTAGACCGCCGGATCAAAGTCCATTGACGATGGAGACGCCAGGACGACGGAAGCGTTCTAGACGGCTTCTGGGCTGGATCGGGATGGGCCACGGAACTGAACTACTCGTACTCGTAATCAGGGGCACTCGAAACGGGCAACGTGCCTTTCTTGGTGCGTAAAGGTAAGATGCATGTACGAGTAGTGTACGATGGCGAGGGAGGGTGAGAGCTCTCAGCACTCAAAGTGTAAAGGTCCTACGGCCGGCCTCACCGAACAAGTCAGAGACGAATGACAGACGATTGACAGACGATTGACCAAACAGGATACTCCGGCGAGAGGACATGTGTTACAGCATACTCCTCTCAGCAAAGACTAGGGCAGCACGGAACAGGGCGGCAGACCCCGAAAGATGCCAAACAAAAAGGTGGCGCACGGTTCACGTCCACAGGCTTCCGAGTGGCTGCTTTGTTCTCTTGCGTTTGTTGATGCATGCTTTGTTGATGCACAATGCACACCGTGCGAAACGGAGGCTGCCTGGCTGCTTGCAAACGACGAGGCCGTTTGCCCGATGGCCTGCTGTGCCACGGCGGTACAGGACGCAGTACGGGGTGTTTGGCAAGACATCGTAAAGCCTTTCCGCCCGGAGCTCTGGAGAGTGGACAGACAGAGGAGGTACTTTGTATGCAACACGGCTTATTCTCTGGCGCCACCCGCCATCCGCCATCCTCTTCCGCTCTCGCACATGCAGACGTCCCGAATGGACAGGAGAGAGAGCGAGACGGGTGAGAGGCACGGAGGCCCCAGCAGGCGCAGGGAGATACGGAAGCAGATGGGCATGCAGGTCGGCCGATTGTGTCAACACGCCTGCATACATCTTTACTTTTGCCTGATTAGGAAAAGACTGGTTCGAGTCGACAAGCGGAGTCCTTGTACGAAGTCGACGAAAAGCAACGCAGAGGACACCGCTCTCAGGCTCAGGCCCAGGCTCGGGCTTCGGGAGACCTGAAGAGATAGAGATGAGCTACGAGGACGTGCAACGGCCGGGCCTCGAGTGATCGTCCCAAAGATGGCTGCATAGGCTGAACGGGCGCTATGGGATAGGAGGGGCCATGGCAAACCGCGCCAGTTGGTGTGTCTGATCTACGCATACTCGTGCCGCAGAGCCATGTTCTCCTGGTCTAGTCGTCTTAGCCTGGCTTGAAGAGATGGCAACGTGTTGAGAGACGTGATGGGAAAAGGGGGCTCTCAAAGATAAGGTCAGAGAGACAATCGACATCGTTACATGTACGATGTACTCGTAGGGGTAGGTTACTTGGAAGCAAATAGAAAATGGACAATGTGTGGATAGCTGCACGTCTGCATGGGGCGGGCATGGCCCGGCCTGGCATGCGTGAGGCGAGGCTTGAGGCTTGGTGACTGGCGGGACGGGCATCAAGCAGCCAGGAAGAGGGTGTGAGGATGCATCTGGTCTCGATGTTCCTTGTTGAGCTATTTGAGCGTCATGTCGGTCGACACAACTGGTCAGTCAAGGCAGCCGTCATGAGTGTAGGCGGCGTAGAGCAAGGCGATCACGGTGCTGGCCGAGATATAGGTCACGAAACAAGGAGGGAGAGGAGGACACGCTGAAGGGGAGGAAGGGAGAAGACAGCAGAAGAAGAAGAAGAAGAAGACGAAGAAAAAGAAAATGAGGTGCACAGCAAGAGGCGAGACAGCTGGCCACCACGGCAGTACAGAGTAGAGTTGCAGCTCTTCAGTTGCACGGCATGGACTTGTTGATTGCAATGTCGAAAAAGCTACGAGTCACCGAGAGATGGACAACAAACCCGAAAGCCGAGTGCCAGCGCACGCGCACCAAACTCTAGTGTAAGATACATACAAAGTACACTGTGCGTCCTGTGCTGTCCAGATCGTTGCAGCGGCCCAGGGCGATAGAGTGCCCTGTCAGCAGTGCGTTCTGCCGATTGGAGCGGCGACAAGAGTACCTACGACGTACTCTCGACGTACTCTCGACGTTCTCTCACGTACTCAATGCGCCATCTGTGCCTCCCTTTACCAACGCCGCTGACTGACGCACATGCAGCGCAGACTGCGCAGTTCAACAATTTGCCCGCCCAGCACGGGCTCAAACTACTCAGTAGAAGAACAAAAGCACACGAAACGTCGATTGGTCGATAAGCATCAATGCTCGCGGTGCCAGGACTCGACACAAAGAACGTGGCAACATGGAGACGTACTCGTGTGGAAGAGCGCTGTGGAGTATCCTGATCGGCGCTGTTCAGGCAGACGTACGGCGCTGTGTCGCTATGAGCTGGGCTCTCCAGCAGGCCCGGCCACTACACTGGCCTAGTAGAACACCTGCGTCGTAGGCCCGGGTTGTCCACCGTGTGCATCTAGCGCCAGCACTGTAGAACACCCAAGTCATCGACGTAGACCCTCTGGCCCACTCTACCCTCTACCCTGGGGTCTTACTGCAGTGCCGTTCTAGCCATCGGTCATGAGGTGACTGGACATCCATTTCCATTGTTCTCGCGTGTCTTTGTCCTGGCCCGGCCTCTGCTCTCGAAACGGGCTTAGCCTAGGCGTCTAGGACTGGCCCTGTCTTTGCCTCTTGATGCCCCATCTGCCCTGTGTGTGCTTTGGCACTACTCGTCGGATGCGTCACGAGCGCCCTGTCCTCGTCCGCGTACTCAGTACGATACGACGCAGGCACATCGGCTCAGCCAGCCACGGCCAACGGCTTGTGGTGATGGCAGCGTAGGGTCGCTCCCGAGTCCGGCCTCCGTGCTGTGCCCCAGTGCTGTGCCCCAGTCAAGGCCTCAGTGGCCTGGACCTACTGGTTGTTGGCACGGAGGCGGCACTGGCGCGCGAGTCTGCTCCGAGTACGGAGTCCACCGCCAGTCACAGTGAGACGCTGCGTCAGGTACACGCGCTCCTCTTCACGCTGCACGGTCTGTCACGCATCGTCCGACCGTCTCCACAGCTTTGCGCACGGCAGGCTGCACGACTGTGGTGTACTTTACTGAGTAAAGGGTCTGAGCCAACCTCGCCCGGGATCTGGCTGTTTGGGTGGGGCAGGGCATGAATGGCCTGGCTGGACAACATCGCCAAGCCCAGCCGCCTCGCTCTGACAGAAGCCGCCTGCCAAATCCCGTCACTGCGCTCGCCATCGCATCTGCACGGGCGTGCTTGGGTGATTTTTACAGTAATACAAAGTAATCACATTCTGGTTCTGGTTCTGGTTCTGGTGGTGCTGGTGCTGGTGCTGGTGCTGCATCTGGTGCTGGTGCCTTTCCTTTCTGGCGCTGCCTTCGCTACTTGCGCTAAAACGGCACCCCCACGATCCGTTAGCAGCCGCTCCAGCGCCTCGATTTGGACGTTCCCTTTGATCTGCCTCTGCTATCGCTTTGTTGGGCGTCGTCGCTTGCATGATCACTTGTGCTGCACCTTTCCGCCAGCGACACCTACGAGTACTGCTTCTCCTATCTCGACAAACGGTCGGCTGTGCTTTTTGTCCTGTTCTCTTGATCGTCCCGGCTCTTGTTCCTCTTCTTTCTTCTACCCGCTTGCCCTTCTTTTTAACTTGTCTCGTTTCCCACCTTCTGCTTTCTCATCCTCTTCATCTCTCCTCCCATCTTCCACCGACAGCGCCGTCTATCGGCTGATCCGCTCACCATCCTCCTCGACTTCTGGTGATCTTTGTCAACATCCTCCACGCCCTTCTGCCAGCTTTCACGCCCTCCGTCTCTTCTGTCGGTTCATGCTCCGAGTCATTCGCTTGCACTTGGAAGCAAACCCCATGGTTGCCAACCCGACACCGACCCCGACCTTCGCTCTCGTCCATCTCTACAAAGGCAAGTCTAGTGAACACGCCCTCACATACGAGAACACAATTGCGCCTCCAGCACAGTACGCCCTACAATCAGCCACCTGCACACTGTACGCAGCAACCACCTGTGACCCCCAAACACCGTGCATCTTCATATCTCTGCACAGTCCTCCAAGGCCTCTCACCACGCCCTCCACGCCTCACCCAGATCACAATTGCCGCCACCGCCGTCATCCCCTCGACGTTGTACGGAGTCGCTGCAGCCCGTTCCCTATGGCCTTGTCTCGCCCGCCGTGACGCCCTGCACCTGCACCTGCATCCGCCGCCGCGCCCTCCACGACCCTATCGCCTGTCTATGACTAACAAGCCGCCGCGGCCGCTCCCTTGACTCTGGTCTCCATGCTGAGACTCTGGCCCGCTTCCTGACTTTCGTTGCTTGACTAACACCGTACTCTTCGTTTCCATCAGGATCCTAGCACTCTTCCTTTCTTTTCTTTTCTTCTCGTCAGCCGACAAACGCCGTCTTTCCTAATAGCCTTGGGCATCACCGTCACCGTCACCTCGAGCCTATCGACACCCATCGAAGCTCCACTGTCGTCCTGCTCTCTTGCGTCGCCCGTTCTGTTTCTTCTCCCTCTGCACAACACCAGCCCCACCTCCCTGCAGCCAGCTGGCCACGCTCTCGTGCCCCCAAGCTCTGCAAGCTCTGCCTGCTCGCCTCGTTTTGCCCGTCCCCAGACCTTTCACCGTGCAGACACTCCAGGTATCACAGAGTACAACGACGTACAACGGCAACACCTGCGGAGTAGAGAACGACCTGGCTCCACTTGGTCTCCACTACGGCTTGAAGCAAAATACGAAGCAGACCTCCTAAACGTCGTCCAGCCAGCACTGGGACCCTGTATTTCTCGGACCCTCCCTGTCTAGCATCTTGACCTGTGTTTGGCCACCGTCTGCCTGCAGACCAGGAACAGAGGATCCTCTCAAGGACGCTGCCTCTTACTACGCAGGAACCGATCGGATGCTCGCCTCTTCATCGATGCTAGCTTGACGCCCTTGTTTCTGCCTTTCCCTAGCTTTGGCTCTCTCTCTTCCTCCTTTCTCTTCTTTCCTGCTTCCTTGCCATCGGTTGGAATTCCCTGGGACCTACTATCGACAGCATTGCCAGTCGCTTATCCATCGTCCGGGGTATCGCCCTGCTGCCTATCAACACCCTGTTAGACCTCGTGCTCCCATCTTATCAGCTGCCTTATCTGTCGCGCCAAAACACCATCTATGACTACCTACTCCCACTAGAGCTCACCAAACCCCTTGAGCCCTTCCGGGCATCGACCTCCTTCAGCCCTCCCCATCTCTCGTCCTTCTTCCTCGCCGCTCGCTCTCCCTCCTCCCTCCCCGTCCTCCCCAACTCTAGACGGTGCACACAGAGAGGGCCCAGACACACAACCGCCCATCATGGCGTCAAGTTCCCACCGGCGAAATCGGCCGACCAAAGACGACTTTCTCGGCGACTTCATCATTGGCGGCGAGATCGGAAAGGGCAGCTTTGCCCAAGTGTTTGTCGGCAAGCACAAGGTGAGTCGTTGCGTGCCCGCGTTTCCCTCCCACACCCGTCCCGGCGTTCCGCATGAAACCCCGTCTTGGGCCAGCAACTGACTCTTCTCTCTCAAATCAGGACACCGGTGCCGCCGTAGCTGTCAAGTCCGTCGACCTCAACCGTCTCAACAAGAAGCTCAAAGACAACCTCTATACTGAAATCAAGATCCTCAAGAAGCTCCGGCACCCACACATCGTCGCCCTGCATGACTGTATCGAAACCGGACAACACATCAACCTGATTATGGAGTACTGCGAACTCGGTGACCTGTCCATGTTCATCAAGAAGCGTGACAAGCTGATTGCCGACCCAATCACCCACGACATGGCTCGCAAGTACCCCAGCGGCCCAACACGGGCCTGAACGAGGTCCTCACCCGCCACTTCACCAAGCAGCTCATCAGTGCCTTGCAATTCCTGCGCACTGGCGCCTTTATCCACCGTGACGTCAAGCCACAGAATCTTCTCCTGCTCCCCTCTCCCGCCTACCGAGAAGGCCACAAGGCCACCCGCCCGATCATGACGGGCAGCCAGGACTCGTTGATACCGGCAGCCGGTCTCCGGTCCCTGCCCATGCTCAAGTTGGCCGATTTCGGCTTTGCACGTGTCCTGCCGTCGACCTCGCTCGCAGAAACGCTGTGTGGTTCGCCCTTGTACATGGCGCCTGAGATTCTGCGCTACGAACGCTATGACGCCAAGGCCGATCTGTGGTCGGTCGGCACGGTCGTGTACGAGATGGTCACGGGTCGGCCGCCGTTCCGGGCAAGCAATCATGTCGAGCTGTTGCGTAAGATTGAGGCCGCCGAAGATTTGATTCGCTTTCCCCGCGACACTGTTGTCAGCGTGGAGATGAAGGCCTTTATCCGCGCCCTCTTGAAACGCACCCCCGTCGAGCGTCTCAGCTTTCAAAACCTCTTTAGCCACCCCGTCGTGGCTGGCCCCATCCCGGGCCTTGTCGAAGACGACTTGCCCCGGCCAGAACGGCCACGGCCGCTGGAGCGCGTCTCGGAGCACCGTCCGCCATCAAGAGACCAGCCGTCCACAACACGGCCCTCTTTTCTCGCCATCCTCCACCCCACGGACAAACGACGTAGCACCATCGCTAGCACAACCGCTGACCGCCGCCGCCTCACCCGACACTGGCGCGACACGGAGACAATCCTTCAACCGCTACCTGCCAAAAAATGCCACCACCCCAGCACGACGGCCGCTGCTCAGGAGGCGGTCCAGGAGTCGGCTCTTGCAGCAGCCCTGGCGGGCGGCGTTGCGCAATCACCTCGGGAACGGTCCAGCTTAAGCCGCGCAGATAGCACTGGACAGCGGCCAAGCCCATCACCGCGGTATTGGCTCCCACGACGCCAACGAGGGTCTCGCTGCCCGGCGGCCCTCTGTTCAGCCATCCACATCTGCGCCTTCTCGACCTGCCATGTTTGACGAGCGCAAGCAACAACACCGACTGTCCAACGCTTCGTTGCGGCAGCACGAGAACCAAGGTCAGCAGCAGCAGCAGCAGCAGCCGCAGCAGCAAAACCACCAAGCCCCACACCCAAAGGCATTACGAGGATCCTTCGCCCACCTCATCCCTTCGCAATGAGCTAACGGTCAATGATCTTGGTGAACTGGTAGACGCACGACGCAACGCACGCACGCACGTTGCCGACGAAGCGCAAGAAAAGGCTGCGCAGGACATTGCCTTTGAACGCGACTATGTTGTCGTCGAGAAGAAGCACGTCGAGGTCAACGCCTTTGCCGACGAAATGGCGGCAAACCCGCGTCTCACCGCCCAGTACCAGGTGTCTCCCCGATCCGGCCACGCCATTGTTCGCCGTGCCACGCAGCAGGGGCACCCGACATCGGCTACCGGCGCTGTGCCTCCGACCTCGTCCCGGGCCATGCAAGTAGCACAGGGGACCGTGTCTCGGCCGTACCATGGCGAACGTACGTCCTCGTTGTCGGCAAGCCCCAACTCGACGACCTCTTTCATCGCCAAGGCCATTCACGATGCCAGCTTCCGTCTGCTGGGCGTCAAGAACCCCGTCGCCTTGATCGGCAAGGGTGCATCGCCCCCGCAGCTGTACAACCCTTTCCCCGCCTATCCGACCCCGTCTTCCGCACCCGCGGCTGCCGCCCTGCTTACCGACGGACGAATCAGTGGCAGTGGCAGTGACGGTGTGAGTGCCGCGCCGACCGACAATGACGTCCGCGTTGCTCAGCTCATTGAGGACTACGCAACACGCAGCGACGTGGTCTTTGGGTTCGCCGAGGTCAAGTACAAGCAGCTGGTGCCCCTGGCGCCGTCGGCTGAGCATGACCTGGGCGGCACCCCCGTGTCAGAAAAGCTGCCGATGCCGAGCGACGAGGAGGACGAGCTGACAATGGACGCGACTGTGGTTCTCTCCGAGGAAGCTCTTGTTCTCTACGTCAAGGCGCTGTCGCTCTTGGCCAAGTCCATGGACATTGCCAGCGTGTGGTGGCGTAGCAAGATGCGCGGCGACGCGACCGGACACGGCGGTGCCGGCAGCTTGCCGTTTGTGCAGGACTCGCCATGGGCCAGCGCGTCAATGCGGCTGTCCAGTGGATTCGGCGCGCGGTTCAACGAAGTGCTTGAAAAGGCCAACTTTGCCCGCGAACGGCTCATCGAGGTCCAGCGGAAGCTCCCCGAAGACCATCCCAGCCACCCCAACAACCACGGCCGGGACGACGAGCACAGCGGCGTCGGCAGTGTTGGCGCGACAGCCGGCCCAGGCACCGACGGCGTCTTCTTGAGCGCCGGCATCAGTGCCGAGAAGCTCATGTACGATCGCGCCGTGGAGATGAGCCGTGCCGCCGCCATTGGCGAAATCTCCAACGACGACCTGGCTGGCTGCGAGCTGTCCTACATGACGGCCATTTGCATGCTGGAGGCGGTCCTGGACTCGGACGACGAGCCCCTGCGGCGGCGGTCGTCGACCTCGGGCAGAGACGACAAGTCGGCGCTGCGGGACGAAGACGGCTGCGACATCAACACCGAGGACCAGAAGACGGTTGAGTTTATGATCAACATGATCAAGACACGGCTCACTGCCGTTCGGAAAAAGTCCCAGCTGATCTCGAGCCACTCCAAGGCCGTGCAGCGCCAGGACCTCGTGCGTCGGCGCAGCGGTGATGTGACGCCGCGCAGTGTCCAGTCGCACGCATCTTGAGCTTGCTGCAGCCGACGTCTGCCTTGAGCAAGGCTTTGCGTGACCTCCAACGAATAATATTTGAAAGAAAAAAAGAAAAAAAGAAAAAGAAACGCATGCTCAAGGCACACACACCATATCCGTGTCCATTCCCATGAACAATATCACGAACAAAACATGGCTTTCCTTTCTACAATGTCCCAAGGCCTTTTGCATCAGGGTCTCCTTCCGTTGACTTGTCTCATTATCCGGCGTTGCATCAATTTGCCTCATTTGCCTTTCGTCCTTTTTCTTTTCTTTTCTTCTCTCTTTTCTTTTTTTCGTCCTTTCTCTTCTTTTCTTCTCTTCTTTTCTATATCTTCCTCTCTTCTCCTATTCAGCCACATTTACTTGTACGCTTCGCGCGGGTTTGGCTGGTGTATTTATTATTTCTATTGCTATGTTGCTGTCTTTACCAAAGTGGACCTGGCTGGTTTTGGAGCGTCTTCGTTTTTAGCCACGACGATATGAATTGCAAACGGTTTCTTCTCTCTTCAACTCCTCTATAGTATATTGCTCAAGTTGCTCTGACGAGTTGCCATGTGTCGCCGCGAAAGCTACGGGATGGCGCCAATGCTCGTGTCTGATGCCGGGACTCGGCACTTGCCATTCCTTATGGGCGCATGTACGAATTCTCCTCGATGAATCTACAACAGGCTGGCCGAGATGCAGTAACGACGACTTGCGCCGTGTGCAGTTGTCTCTCCTCTTCTCGCTCTTGTCCCTGCATCGTTTGTGCTTGACACGGCGGCCTTTGCATCGCTGCGACGCGTTGCTGGATACAGTGATACAGTAAGGGGCTGGCATCCATGTCCTTGCTGAGCATGTGCAAGTCCGTATCGGAAAACGCCCGTTTTGCTCTACCCACGCCGCTCTTGTCGTATCCTGGTCGTATGGTGCTCGTTGCGCTGTCCTTTGGCCTTTGGAGGCGTCTGGCATGCGGCTCGTCCGGCATCTACCAGTCGCCCTGTAGATGTGCCACCAAAGCGTCCGGGTCCAGGCGTTGGTACGCTGTGCTGTTCTCTCCTGCGGCATCGGCAAGGACCGCCGACGCATACTCGGCCGCCAGTGCGTCCAGCTCGTCGGCCCGCTCGGGGTGGGCGGCCTGCAGTCGTGCCACGTCGGATGCAAACAGCGCCGCCTCCGTCGCCAGCGGCGAGCGCCCGCTGGGCCCTGCCGTACCCGACAGCCTCTTCTCCCGCTCAGCCGCCAAAGCCGCCCCACCCCCGGCGGCGTCGTCTGCCAGTGCCCGCCCCGCGTGTGCTCCGCGTCGCCGTCGCCGTCGCCGCCGGCCATCCAGTCGTCGGCATACGCCACGTGGTTGCCGCGACGCAGGACCAGCACCGCGTCCGCCAAGGGCGATGCGGCCACCTGCGCATCCAGAAGCGCTGCCAGCTGCGCCAGTCCCGCATAGCTCTCGTCGTGAATGGGCCGCGGTGTGAGGCGTACGGGCAGTGCCTTGTGGGCGGCGGCCGGCTGCTCGGCAGCACCGGACCCGGCCGGGCCCGTCGACTTGGACCTGGCGTCCAAGAAGCGTGCCAACAGACCCAGCCGCGACTGCGCAGGGTGCACGGCGAGCAGCACGAGACACACGCGGTAGCCGTGCTGGTGGAAAACGCCGGCCATGGCGACGACGTCCAGGGGATAGCGGCTGGCGGACTCGACCAGGGTCGGCCGGCCGCGCGCGGCCGCCACCGCACACGCGCGCGCCAGCCAGCGCCGCGCATCGTGGCCTGCAGCGGCCGAGGCCAGCCCTGGCGGCACGCGGCCGGCGGCCGCATCGGCCACGAGGCCGGCATAAGCCGGGTGGTACGGCTTGTGGGTGTCGGCGACTAGGTGGCAGTAGGAGGGGGGCTGCCGACGCAGCGGGGCCGTCGGCGACGGGGCGCGGGCGGGCCAGTTTGGCCAGCGCCGCGGCCAATGCTGGCGCTGCGTGGGACTTTCCGGCGCCTGTCTGGCCGGCCAGGATGATGCAGACGGGGCGTGAACCTCGGCTGTCGTGGCTGGTGGTTGCCGCGGCCGTCGTCGCAACCGGCTGCGCGCCGTCGCCGTCGGTGTCGCCAAACTCGGCAGGCCGAATCTGCTGCTCAAAGATGGCGGCATTGTCGGCGTCGGACAAGAAGTAGTCGCTCGGTCTCGGCATGGTGTCTGGTCGGGTTGGCAGTCGGTTTCGCTTTGGCGGTGAGACGGTGAAACGGAGCCAACAGCGGGACACGACCCGAGCTAGCAACGAAGCAAGGTGGCAGCGGTTGAGACGGCAAGTTGGAGCTTTTGGATTGAGGGTAGGACAACAGCGGTCGTGTTGCGGCAAAGCACGATGCGCCGGCGCTCGATTGCCTTTGCTCCTATTGTTGATCGTCTCTCCCTGCCTTGTTAGCGCGTGCCGTTTCAGCTGTCCACGACGATTTCCAGTGTCGCTACGAAGACGCTGCTTTGTCACACTGTTTAGGCTACACAAGTAGGACAGAGAATCAAGGCCGTGAACGGCTCTAGGTATTGTGAAGAAGTATAGGATAAGGATATGTATGGTCCGGGCCGGCACATAATGATGGTAGTGCATCTTCTTTCACTTTTGTCCGACGACATCCCCTCGACGTTGTCCCTCCTCGCGCGGCAGCCAGTGCCGGTGCACGTTTCTCCCAAATTTCCAGAGCACCCGAGTCGTGGGATGGAGCATTGGACGGCAGCAGACATCTTTGCGCGGCATGTTTGCGCCGTCCATGCGTGGCAGCCAAGAAAGCGATGCTCAGCTTCTTCCTTTCGACCCCTTGCCCTCCATCCAAAACCCAGCCAGGACGCACACGTTGGACGCAATGTGTCGAGCGGCGCCATCCAAACGCACCGGTAAGCAAAGAGGGTTGCAGCGCCTTGTCCAAGCCTCGTGCCTTGCTATGCGCGTCTTGTTCTTGTTTGTTTTATTCTGGCCGTGCGCTGGCTTGTATTTTGCTGCGCCGTGATGCTTGGTTCTCATGGAGGGAGCCAGATCGATAGGCCCAGTGTACAATGAAACGTGCCGCAGTCTCTGCAGATGTGTCGACGTCATGGCTTTTCCAATATGGTGTGTGGATGCGGCGGCGTGCCGGTAGTAGACGGAGCAGGACACCAAGTCGCGCGTCCGTTGCGTCGCCGTCTCAAGCAACCATTACGCAAAGCAGTCGTCCCAGTGGCCGCCGCTGCGTGCAAGGCGAGACTGTCCACGAACCGGTCCAGGCGGCAGCGGCCCAGCTGGTCGGCACCACAGTTTGGCAGCGGCATGATGCGGTCGTTGATGAGGATGCGCACAAACTCTTCGCTGTCGCTGTCGCTGTCTCCGTCGTCCTTGTTTGGCGACGTCTTGTCGCCCTCGCACACCATCTTCTCGACGTACATGCGCGCCGCAAAGGGCACCACCCAGCTGGCCGCGTAGCCGCGCACATCCTCGGGCTCCGTGCGTGTCGTGTTGGACGGGCCGTCGCCGGCAGCAAACGTGCCATTGTACAGGCCCAGGGCGGCAAAAATGTTGGCCATGTCGTTGTCGTGGCTAAAGTCGGCGTAGACCGCGGCGTCGAGCGGAAAGGTGGCCGGGTCAGCGTCCATGGTGCGGTTGGTGCTCGTGTGGTCGACTACGGGCGACGACGTCAGGCGTGCCACCAGCTCATTGACAAGCCGACGCCCTGGGTGGCGCCGAGTTCGCTGCCGTCGCCGAAGCCGTACCACTTGCCGAGGGTCTGGAAGTAGTCGTAGTTGCGCCACTCGGTCTCGGTGAACAGACGGCAGAACGGCGAGAGGCGGCGGCCGCGCCGACCACCTTTTTGACCGGCTGGCCGGCGTCACCGCTCTCTCCCTCGTCTTCCGCCTCGCCGTCGGCAATCGTCTCAAAGGGGCACAGGTCCATCAGATAGATGGCCTCGGCGTCGGTCAGGTTGGCCTGGGGCATGCCGCGGTTCAGCCGCGCCGTGATGGCCGGCACAAACGTTGCCGCAAACGTGCGCTGGGCAACGAAGCCGCCGTGCGAGGTAAAGCGCCTGCACAGCCCGTTGTAGCTCAGCGTGTTGTTGAAGCCGGCCTCTTCGGGCAGCAGCACAATCTGTGCGTGTTCCGACGCCTCGTCGTGGCTCGCCGCTTCCGTGGTCTCGGCACCCTCGCTGCGCCGGGCGCCCTGGAAGCCCTGGATCCAGTTGATGGCCGACAGCACCACGCGGTGCTGGTCCGCCGAGCGCACAAACGGGTCGGCGCGCGACGTTGGCGTCGCCAGCGACTGCACCAGCGACCGGTACCGCCGGTAAAAGTGCGCTCCCGAGTGCACCATCTGCAGCTCGCCAAAGCGCGTCAGCTCGTCCGCGCCCATGCTGTACGTGTAGTCGTTCAAAAAGGCAAACGCGCCGTCGGGGCCGTCTTCAAAGTCACCGTCGGCCGTCTCCTTGATGCGCGCCACCAGCGCAGCGTACGCGGCTGACTTGCCCGACGTCGGGTCGCGCCCGCCGTGGCGCGAGAGCACCTGGGCAAACGTGAAGCGGCATCCCGGCGGCAAGAAGGCCGACGCCGGGTCCGGCTTGGGGTCTGGCGCTGGGGGGCGCAAACGGCGACGAGTCGGCGCGCTGGGGCGGCCTGGGCTTGGCCGTGCCCGTATTCGAAATGTCCGAGGGCACCGAGAAGAAGGGCGAGTACTGCCCCAGTACCGGGCCACTTTCGGGTAGCACTGGTAGCCGTGGTCGGGAGTATCGCAGGACGGCGGCGGGCCAGGCCGAGACACGGCCACAATGTGCGACACGATGGTGGCCAGGTACAGCATGAGCCCGGCCATGGCCGCCAGCAGCGTCAGCTTGAGAAACCGGCGGTGGCCGCGGGCCCAGACGCTGTCGAACACGCCGTCCTTGAAGTCGCTGTCGACGTGGAGTGGCCGCCGCCCTGACCGCCACCCGCCCGCTGGTACGCGCGGTCGTTTTGGTAGCTGTCCGCCTCCATGACGATCATGGGCTCCCTCCTCTTGCGGCCGCTGCGGCCGCCGCCCATCTTCCGGTGGCGCCGCACACCGCCCAGGCCGTTGCTGCCGCCATCGCTGCCGTCATCGCTGCCGTCGTCGTCGCTCAGAAAGCCCGTGGCCGACGAGGGCGACGCGACGGGTTCGTAGTCGTGGTAGCGGCTGTAGGAGCGGCCGCCGCTGCCGTCAAAGAGCGAGCGCACGCCATGGACAATGGAAGAAACGGGGCCGCCATCGCTGGGTCGAATGCAGGCTCGTGTGCAATCTCGGAAGAGTCACCGCACAAAAGGGGTGATGAAGGGGATGCGTTGGTCGTGAAAATGAAGAAAGGCAAGCTGCACAATGTCTTCCCACCGAGAAGAATGTCTCGTCTCTCGCTCCTTTCCCCGTCTCGTGTCGCCCTCATTGGGAAGCAACGCCTCGCGTCGCACCATTATCGTTATCTTAGCACACGGCACAGGGCAGACGACGGATTACAGGGGGTGGAGATGGTCCCTTTCCGCGCCTCCGTCGCTATTTACAGCGCATGGATGGCCCACGTTTCTGCACTTGGACCAATGGCGTGGCAGAGTTGTTGGAGACGTTGTGGAGTTACGGGGACAGTCAGCGCTCCAGCGCGCTGACCCCTATTGAAGATGTATTGATGGGAAGCTAAGGATGCAGAGAGCATGTGTTCACTGCATTCGAATGACACGTTACAAACGGTGTCGATCAAAAGAGAGGAAAACGAATGAGACGGCAGATGGAGACAAGAGATAGAGAACAAGAGAACAAGAGACAAGAGATCAGAGAACAAGAGACAAGAGAACAAGAGAACAAGAGAACAAGAGAACAAGAGAACAAGAGAACAAGAGATCAAAAGATCAGAGAACAAAAAACAAAACGAACCCCAAATTGCCTCCTGGGAAATTTGCCTCCCTATCTATATCATTAAAGGCTCGACGGAGCCCTGGTATCAAGTAGAGAGAAGGAGAAAAAGGGAAAAACGACAATGGGAAAGCGAAAAGATAAACGACGAAAAGAATCGACACAAGAGGAGACCCGTGTAACGATTTACAACATGGCCAGGTAACATCGAGGCGATCCAGTTCCCACCAGTCTAAAAGGCACACCGACGCTCTGCGGACGGTGTGCGCCAAGCAGACCGGCACTCGCCTTCTCGGCCAAAGACGACGACGCCACAGCTGTCGCCATGGCGGGGATCGTGGGCGTCGACGTCGCCGTCGTGGCAGCCGTCAACAGTGTGGCCAGCGTCGTCATGGTCGTGGCCGACGTGGGCAACGTGGGCGTAGGCATGTCGTGCTTGGGATGGTCCTCGACGAATACGTCGTCATCTTCAGCACCAACGTCGAAATCAATCTGCCGGCTGGCCTCGTCGCGCTCGGTCGTCCAAGTGGACAGCGTCTCGACCGTCGACGCCAGCGAGTCGACGCTGGTGCGGCCAGGGTTGGTCTGCACCTCCTCGGCCGGCGAGAGGCACTGGTAGAATCCGTCCTTGGCCGTGATGGGGCGAGGCGCATTTGTCACCAAGTCGAGGCTCACGTTGTGGCTGTGGCTGTGGCCGCCGTCCGGGTCAAAGGCATCACCATCCCAGCATCGCTGCCTTGGCCGCTATGGCTGTGGAACGAGAGCCAGTTGGACACGCGCGAAAACGACTTCTTCTTGCGCAAGGGTGGGCGCAGGACCAAAGGCAGGGGCGGTGCCAGAGGCACGTCGACCGGGCGGCCGTTGACGCGGGCACCGCCACTAACGCTGCCACCGCAGATGCTGCCGGCACTGTTGCTGGCGCTATGGGCCGCCCGAGCCTTTGCCTTGGTGGCTTTGGCAGCAGCTGAAGCCACAGAGGCAGCAGATGCCAGAGACACGGATGGCGAGCCGGGGGCGGCAGCGGCCACTGTGTTCTGAGAAGGCTGAGAAGGCTGAGAAGGTTGAGAAGGCTGAGAAGACTGAGAAGGCTGACAAGGCTCAGAAGGCAGTTGTTGAGTCGTTGCCCCGTCGAGCTCGAGCACAGAGGGACCGACTTGGCGTCAGCGGCCGCCGACCCAAAAAGACGCTGCTGCGCGGCGGCGCCGTCTTGGGTCGCTCCGTGCTGAGTCGTTGGGCAAACGAGGGCGCGGTGGCCGGAACTGCAGGGACGGACGGCATCTCGGCAAAGGACGTGGGGACCAATCTGAGGGGCGCCACCTCGTCGCTGCCGTTGGCGATCGTGCCGTAGGCTGTCGACGGACGGCTGCTAATGTAGATGCTCTGGCGCTCAACGACCGTGTCGATCTCGGCCTGCAGCTTCTCCATCTCAATCATGGCACTGGCGATGCGCTCGACCATGGACTCGACGGCCGGCGTCGAGTGCGAGCGCAGGCGTGGCCGAACAGGATGGTAGGGGCTGCCACGTCGGTGGCACTGGGCTTAGAGGCAGTGTTGCCAGAAACGCCAGAACTGCCAGAAACGCTAGAAACGCCAGAAACACTAGAAACACCAGAAACACCAGCAACGCCCGACGAACGCTACCCGAGACGCTGGCGGCTCCCGCACCGACCGGCCGGCGCGGGAGATGAAACGACATGGCCGAGTGGCTGCGGTCGTGGAGGATGGGGCGGTGGTGCTGATGTCGTCGTCGCCGTGGCTGCGGTTACGCGCGTGAGTCCGTGGCGGCATGGTAATAACGTCGTCGGGATTGTCTTGGTTGCCGTCATCGAAAATGGTGGCACGCTGGAACGAAGGCAGGAGCGGTGACGGCAGGTGCGTGGTGAAGTCGAGCGGCTGGAACGAGGGCGGACGACGCTGAAACTGCTGCTGGTACTGCTGGCGGTACTGCTGCTGGTAGTGCTGGAGGTACTTTTGCTGGAAAGCCTGTTGTTGGTCTTGCAACTGCTGGCTTTGTTGTTCTTGGTCCTGCTCCTGCTCCTGCTCCTGCACGTGCAGCTGGTGGTATTGTACCCGCCGGTACTGTTGGAACTGCTGCTGCTCCTTGTGCGGAAGAACCGGGAAAACAAAGGTGCCGGATTCGAGGTGTCGGAAGTTGGTGGGCGCACTAATGTGCGGGTGACGTGAAGGAGACGACAAGGAAGGCGAAGGCGGCAACGGGAACAGAGACAAGGATGGAGATGCACGGAGGCGCCGCCGGATGGAGTGGCTGCTGCGGCCGGCCGTGCTGCCCGATGCGCCTGCCACCAGTGTCGACGACCCAGACCGTGAGGAACCGTGACGCGAACGAGAACGAGGCCCATCTCTTGAGTTCGTCTTGCCTTTGCCGCTCCGGCTCCACCCCCGGCTGTGCCCGCGACTGCTGGTGGCTCGACTGTTGTTCCAGCAGTGTTGCTCGTCAGCGGACGCTGCGTGCATGTCTGCCACCTGTTCCGCGGACGGCCACTGTGTCCGGCGGGATCGGCCGCTGTGGGGCTGGTGTCCGTTTCGGCCAGATCGACTGGTCGTGGGCGCGGGCCGGGTCCAAAAGAGGGCGGCGGGGTCACGGCGGGCTCATCTGCCCAGATGTCCTTGTCGCGGCGCCGGAGCAGCTTGTTGCGGCCCTGGGGCAGCCGCGGCGAGGGCGGTTCACAACACGAGGCAAACTTATCGAACCAAGATGGCGGCGGCGCGGATTCGGTGTACATGGCGATGTATGGCGATGTATGGCGATGTATGGCGATGTATGGCGAGTTATGAGAGATGTTTGCTGTAATGCGACGTTCGGCATGCTCGTAAAGGAGGGCTGGGAAAGAGTGAAGACGCAAGTCTTTGCAGTTGCGTGGAATTGTAAAGGAAGAATTAAGAGCGGAAGAGACAGACTGCAGTGAGATGGGGCAACAGAAGCGAGGTGCGTCTATGAGACGAACAAAAGATGAGTATAAAATAAGAACCGCGGACGCAAGGCACATCCAATATGGTGACAGTTTAGAATGAAAAGCCAACAGGTGCAGTGTGGTGCAGTGTGAAGCAAGGAGAGGCGACGACCAGCGACACTGCCCCGGATGACACGCACAAGAAAGAGGGAGGACAAGGGAAAGAAGACGAGATGAAAAAGGTATACAGGGAAGCAAAGCTGGACGAAATAGATTAGAGTTGGAGAAAGTCTCAAGATAAATCAGACGAACGAGTAAAAGAGATAATAATGTCAAAGGTAGAGGGAGGAAGGGGAAGAGTGAATCGCCAATCGGTTTCCAGCAATGGCGTGTTTATAATCTGAGAGGTCGCCGGTGGAGGAGAGACGAAGCAAAGCACAGGTTCGAGATGAGAAGCGAGAGGTGAGGGAGAAATAGAGAGAGAAGAGGAAACGAGAAAACGAGAGGCGGAGAGAGAATCTCAAGATGAAAACCAGAAACAAAAAGAGAAAAGGTGACAGGGATGGCTTGGTCGAAAAGGGAAAAAGTCGAGCTGTAAGAGGGTCGAGGCTCTTACATAAAAAAAGCTACTCGTAACAGGACGGAAATTGAATGGCAAAAACAAGCCTAACAAGCCGCCCTGGCGCCGTATGCTAATTTCCTGTTTCGCAGTATGGACCTGTCGGAGCTCTACGACGCACCCTGTACCTTTTTTCGTTTGCCGTGCTTGAGCCTCAACCCCATAGCTCTTTTCTCCCCCCCCCCATTTTCGTCACGCGGCATGGCCCATCGCTTCGCCTGCAGCCATCTCATCCTGCCGGACCGGATGGAGGCGGGCAACTGGTGTGGGATGGACGGGGTGGGTGGAGGACACGAGAGGTGCATGTCCTTGAATGGAGAATGGAGTACAGAATACCATGGTGTTTCTGTCTCGTCTGCCGACGGCCGACGGTTCGTTTTGCTTCTTCTTGTGTAGTCGACGGTGCTACGGCAGGACGAGAACGCAGCGGACGAGGGGCGTCTGTGGTGGAGCCGCTTGTAAGAAGGAGGATCCGAAGAGGAAGAAGAGACTACTCGTACTTTGTAGATGAAGCCCAACGAGGACAAGAGCGTGTGTGAATCAAATGCGAGAGATGAAGGGGTTGAGGAGAATGTCCTTTACGACAGCATGCAACTTCAGGCCGCTGATAGGCTTGGGCAGGGTGTGTGAATGTGCTGGCGTGAATGGGCGCGAGGTGTGTAAGATGGACGAAGGCCGAGAGGACGGCTGCGAGGGAGCAGGTCGACACAAGACGGGCAAAGGCACTTGGGCTGGGGAGATGAGGTTTGAGAGATCGTGAGAGGCCGTGAGCCGGCGCTTACTCAGTATATTGTCTCGATGGAAAAGGAGGAGGCCACAGAAGGCTCGACGCTGCCTCGCTGCTTCTCTTTTGGGAGTTTGGGCATTCCTTGGCACGACCAGCGTGTCTTGCCCTTTAGGTAGCATGGTCGTTAGCAGGAAGCAGCAACTGGCATTGTTGGGATTTGTCTCGTTGTTGCTCTGAACTCAGTACGAGTACGAAGTTGCGCTGGCCCATCGCACTTGCCTCTATCCCCTCCACTTCGCGCACATAGCCAAGGGCAGTCCTGCGCTGTCGACCAATCGTGTGCGGCGTACAGCAGTTTGCGAGGGCTGCATGTCTCAGTTAGGAAGGCTATGCCTGGTCCGCTGGAGAAGGCGCGGGCGACAAATTAGCAGGAAGTGGGGACATGCAGGGAAGGTGCCATAGGCAGGGCAGGAAGCGATGACAATGAAGAAGAATGCGCCCAAAATAGCAGTCGCTAGGTTTAAGGCTAGCGCCTGTAGCCCTAAGAGGTGCAGTCTGAGACTTATTATGATACTTTCATAGTTGGCGATGTCTGCAACGCCGATTGATGCTGTCCATTCACTTCGACACCGACCGGAGACAACAAGAGCCATCAGCTCAAGAACAGCCACGGATGTCAAGCGAAATACAGTCTGGAGAAGACTGGACAAATCGACTCGCGGCGGGCTCACCAGCACTGCCGTGCACCCACACGACGTGTCTGCCTGGTGCTTCCTAGCCTTTGCCTTCAACGGCCCGGTGAAGGTTGCCTCTTTGCTATCAAACACATGCCATACCTGACCACTCCAGGCTTGGATCGAAACCCGCGGTGGGTGGCAAGGCCGCAGCCCTCTCGGCGCTGGAAGAAGAGGCGGACAACCCGAACCCATCGTCTGCTCTTCTTCTTCGCTGTCATCGGCTGGGGTTCTTCATATGTATTGCCCCTTGTAGATTTCTTGTTTCCAGTTTCTGTGACACGTCTTTGTGACAAGATGGGTCATGGGAAGAGGGTGCCGTGGGCATGTCACGAAGCTGTCGGTACAATGTCTGCAATGCCTGCATTTGCTTTGCATCCAGCAGGGAAAAGCAGATATCGCTATACAAAGTGCAAGGGGCAGCCAGGCCAGATGCAGTCAGACCGTGGCTGGCCGAAAACATCTGAATCAAAAGCAGCTCCCTACGCGCTGTGTGGCCGCTCCAGGTGGCTACATCGTGCAGGGTCATTTTATTCGGCACATTTGTCGGACTCGTGGCGATCTGTGTCATTTGCATGTCCCAAGAAGAGTCAACTCGGAGAATTTCAGTGAGAGCGAGGCACGGGACAAGCGGCTGCATGGAAAGGTAAGAAGACACCTCATATGGCTGCCCGCGCTGCAGGTGTCTCGGCGTGCAGTAGTTTGTGTGCAAGGGCAAGCATCTTCATGACGACGTTCTGCAGTGAACAAAACAGAGAGAGAAGCCAATGGCATCATTGCTGCTCGCAGCCCTCTCACACCCTGTCGAAAAGCGGGTACGGGAGGCAAGGGTTCGTCACACAAGCAGGACGGTTCTTCCGTAGGAGCGCCGGGCGAACGAGGGTACGACGTCCATGGGTGGTGGCAGACTACGAGTATGAGAAAGGATGGTCGTTTGTGGCGATGCGAGGCAAATGAAGAATGCCATACAAAAAGCAGGAGGCGGCCGTGAGAGAGCCTGTCGACCAAACGGCTCACATTCAAGGCACCCGCCGGGCATCAGCGAGGTGGAGGGTCGATCCGAGTCCGGGCGGTTCGGTCTCCGGAGCTTGCGGGCGGTGCAGAACTACGAAGGACGAAGTCAAGAGGCTGCATGGGACAACAGCAAGAAGAAAGGAGAGGAAGCAAAGAGAGCGCTCCGCTGCCGGACTCGGTCTGCATGGTGCACCGTCAAAATCGAAATCAAAATACACAAGCGGACACCACTACATCTCGCGAGGGAGCAGATGTGACAAGAGTCAGTGCCATGAGAGGGTGGTCAGATCTCATACCATAAGACGGCCGAGTCGACTCAGTTCAGAGTCAAATAAGAAGGGCTGACAAGAATGCAGGGCAAATATCAGAAGCAAGGGGGGAGGAAGAGGCGCGAGGCAGCCAATGGACTGTCAGAAACGACTCACAAACAATGGCAGTGGACAAGTACTTGCGTCGTATTGAAAGGATGGCGAGCCTGACGAACACCATCTCTGGCGGCAGCGTACTCGGTATTGCCGGCTACGGATCTCGCCCTCTACAAAGTACTCGTATTCTGATCTCAGGTCGTCAGTCCTGATTTGCAACGCTCCACGAGTCGCGGATGACCTATGCAGCGCGGTCTCACCTTTTCTTTACAAATATGCCCAAAGGCACAAGCAGACCAGAAGGATTCCAAAAGGCCAAAGGGAACACGCGAAAAAGGCACCAACAGCCACCAAAGTACCAAGGGCACGGCAACATCTACGTAGATGTGGCCTCTTCTGCAACCTGACTGGCGGCGTCCAGTCCGACTAGAAAGGACGGTGTCAGTCGTCCTCAGTCCTCAGCCGGGCTCACCTCAACAGGCGGTGGACGTCCAAGCAGCAAGGTCAGCCCGTGGGCAGAGACAAATACCCAGTAGGCAGTGCTTAGTGCCTCGGTGTGTACGATGGCAAGCCGTGCTAATTTGTTAGCGTGCCTGGCAAAAGTCGTGATGCAGGCTGTGATTTGCCCGCGAAGAAGAGGCCAGCGGAGAAGAAACAAGTAAACAGACGACAAAGTACGAGTCATCTAACCAGAAAGAAAGAAGAAAAAAGACCAGAATTAGGACAGCGCCTCTCCACTCCCCTCGAGGCAAAGCAGACGCAAGTATTACACTTTACGAGGTCTTGCAGGCTGCTTTCACATGGGCGGCTCAACGTGCAGCGAGGCGGAGCTGAAAAAGGTTTAGGAGATGCGTTAGTGCCGGAGGAGATTGAAAGAGCAAGGCGTGGAAGAAAAAGAAGGCGAAGAAGAATGAGAAAGAAAGAAAAAAGAGAAGCCGGAAACGAAAGGCCAAAGAGGCCAGAAAACCAAACTTGCGCCAACAGATTATGGAGGCATGTGTTCCTACAAACACTCGTGGTGATGTACTGTTGTTGATTCCATTCGGGCTGTGAGGACGCAAGTGAAACTGACCGGGCAGCACGAGGACGAGTCGCCAGAGAGTTCACGAGCAGAGTGTCTTGCCTGTGACACAATAGCAGACTCAAACAATACACAAGATTTCGTGCAGACGCCAACGGTCGACCAGCCACGAATGGCTGCAGGCGAGTGCAGACAACTACAAAGTACTTTGTAGACTTGCAGAGAAGTGCTCGTGGAAAAAAGAATGAATACCGGCAGTCTCTGGCCTCTCTGGCCTCTCGTGTTAGTGAGAGTGCGGCCCCGGTCTGCCGACCGGAGCCTGTGATCTGATGTGACCCCTGCGTTCTCGCCCATGACTGGCTGCCACGTCCTGCACCTGCGACAGATTACCTCCACTTGGCGGACCCTCACGGGCTCTGGCGTGGCCCTCGACGACCCCTGCACCAACCAGTCAGAGCGCGTACCCTCGTGCTGGGAAGAGACTAAAACAAACGGCCAAAAGACACAAAGGACAGGAGATACAGTTGCCGGGATGCCTCGGGCAGCAATGGCAAAAGCGACTACGAGTACGACAAGGGACAGCCGATCGACGACAGGGTCTGGACGATGAATACGCGAGACGACAGGCCAGCAGGCGCCGGTGTCGTCTTTGTTCCTCGTCTCTCTGTGACGAAACCGACAACAGGGGCTGCTCGCCCTGGCCTGTGCATGCACCGGCGTCTAGAGGGTCGAGAGCGATGCATTCGGCTTGATGGCTTGTGCTTGATGGCTTGTGCTTGATGGCTTCACACGGCTTGGCCAGACTTGCAAAGGACCGCAACATCCACGGCAGCATGGCATCCATGATGCAGTCCAACCAGGAGCCCGCTTACTTGGTAGAAAGGTAAAATTCGACATGACCGGGCTCTGAACCTGCCTCTAGCGGTATTTTAGTCCAAGCAAAAAAGGGAAGCCATGATAAGAACGACAAATGGGAAACGAATGCAAAATACAAAAGGCCAAAACAGTATCAAGCCAATAGCAGGCGTGTCTAGCAAAGTCTATATACGAGTAGTGGATGTCATGTCGTCTTGAACGAGAGCTCTTTGTGTCTGCAAACATCGGATGGCGCGCTTGCAACAATCGTTCAAGACGCCCAGACTCCTCCGCGCTTCCTTTCTGGAGAGCTCCGTCTACTCCAGCTCAATGGTGCCGGGGGGCTTGGAGGTCCTGTCATGGGTTAGTTGCTGCGAGGTCGGGCACTTCGGGGAGAGAGGGAGAGGGACAGGTCCATACAGGTCGTAGGTCACACGCGAGACGCCGTCCACGCTGTTGACAAATCGTACGGGCAATCTTCTGCAGCAGAGCCCAGGGGAACTCAAAGGCCTCGGCGCTCATAAAGTCGCTCGTCGTCACGGCACGGAGACTGCACGGTTAGCGGTGTGCAAAGAAAGTACAAGAGGGTCAACATACATGATGATGTAGCCGTAGACGCGGGTGTCGCCCATGACGCCGACCGCCTTGTTGGTGTCGACACCGGCGTAGGCCTGCGACATCTGGTCGTAGATGCCGGCCTCCTTGATCATGCTAATGTAGATGTTGTCGGCCTTGCGGGCAATCTCGACGCGCTCGGGCGTCACCTCGCCGAGGATGCGGATGCCAATGCCTGGCCGGGGAACGGGTGGCGCATAATCAGGTCCTTGTGGATGTTGAGCGTGCGGCCAATGGCGCGCACCTCGTCCTTGAAGAGCAGGCGAAGGGCTCGAGGAGCTGGTGTGGTCAGTACGGACAAGGACAAAAGTACAACAGAGGTCGTTGCAGACTTACACGAAGGCCTTGCTGTACAGGCGGGAGTCTGTTAGTCACATGCATGCAAACGTCACGCTCAGGCACATCTACAACTTACGCCGTTCATCATGCGCTGTGAATCCGTTAGTATGTTTTTTGGGTATTTTACAGCAGTACAGTATGACGAAAGCGGAAGATGGCATACCTCAGGCAGACACCGACATTGTGGTGAGCTGTTCGTCTTTGTTAGCAAGCATGCACGGCCCGTCTGCCATCTCGTTTCTCTTGAGATTGAGAGTTGGCTCACTCTTGATCGTCGCCGAAGGACCCTTGAAGCTCAGCGACTCAATGACATCGGGGTACAGCTGGACGCGTCTTATGTTAGCGACAGGTCGATGGTCCAAAGAATACAAATACACCAGGCCCATTCTTACCGTTCCCTGGAGGAACCACTCGACCTTGCCGGCGTTGGGGTGTTCTCGGCCTCCTTCTCGATGCGCTCCGCCTCCTTCTCAAACAGGTCGATGACTGTGTGGTCAGTACGGTTCTTTTGCGCAGACGATGCCGTGCATCTGGGGGCCAGGGCTCTTACAGGTCGAGCCGATGATCTTGCGCTTCTTCTCAGGCTCCAGGACACCGGCCAGGCGGCCGAGGAACAGGTCGGCGGCGTCGACGACGGTCAGGTTGATGCCCAGGGTGCTCGCCCAGCGTATCCTTGACCTGCTGGCACTCGTTGAGGCGCATCAGGCCGTTGTCGACCAGCACCGCGTGGAAGCGGTCGCCAATGGCCTCCTTCATCAGCTTGGCGGCCACGGTGCTGTCGACGCCGCCCGAGACGGCGCCAATGACCTGCGCGCGGTCGCCGACGAGGTGGCGGATGCGCGTAATCTCCTGCTGGACAAAGTCGCCCATGACCCAGCTGGGGTTGGCGCCGCAAATGTCGACGCTAAAGTTGCGCAGCAGCTCGCTGCCGCGGGGCGTGTGCTCGAGCTCGGGGTGGAACTGGACACCAAAGATGGGCTTGTTCTTGTTGCGATGCCGGCAAACTCGAGTTGGCGGTGCTGGCCACGACCACAAGCCCTCGGGCAGGGACACGAGCTTGTCAAAGTGGGACATGTAGGCGTTCATGGTCGCGCCGAGGCCGGCAAACAGACGGTCGACGTGGTCGTCCACCTTGTGGATGGTCACGTCGGCGTGGCCGTATTCGCGGGCCTCGCCGCGGGCCACGTTGCCGAGTTGATCTGCCAGGCAAGCTCCTGGCAGCCGTAGCTAGACGAAATGGTCAGTTGCGCGTCGAGTGGTGCCGGGGATCACGAATGAGCGCGTCCTACCAAATGCCCTACATCCTGTTAGCAAAAGTCCAGTCGTTCAAGGATAGGATGGCCGAGTTCGGGGGGGTCTCGCGTGCAACATACAGAATCGGCACGCCAAGGTCAAAGATGGCAGAGTCGACGTCTATGCGGTCAGTACGGAGTTCCAGTCACGGCCACAGCAGCCGTTTGCGTAGTGAAAAGCCTTACGGGGCGAGCCCTCGTCGTAGACGGAAGAGGGACCTAGTACTGTCAGCGGTGCCATTCTCCATAGTTCAACATGCCCATGCAGCCAGATCTCACCTCCAGACAGGATGATGCCCTTGGGCTTAAAGGGCAGGTCAGCCAGCTTCGTCGTGCATGGCAGCATCTCGGCGTAGACATTGAGGCCACGAAGACGGCGCAAAATCAGGTGACTGGTCTGGCTGCCAAAGTCGAGCACCAGGATGGTCTGTCCGCGTGTCAGTTGGGGGCCGTAAAGGAAGAGGCACGCTTAGCTGTCTGCATCGGCTGTCTTGTCTCCGGTTCCCTTGGTATGCCTCGTCGAGTGTTGTCGAGTGTCGTCGCGTTGTCAGAAGTTGTCGGCAAGCCTGTGAATCTCGGTCGAGCAAGACGGGCCTTCTCCTGCCTCAAACATGGTTCAGAGGCACCGGCATAAACCAGGCACTCTGTCTCGGATCATCGTCACAGCCATAATGGCCAGTTGAGCTATGCGAGTGTGCAGTGTCCAGAGTCGGTCGAATCGTGGGAGGATCTGGTTGGCGAGTTGTCGTGGCGTTCCAGAGGCAGTTGTCGAGCGTCGGGCAGGGCTCGCAGGCACCTTTTATCAGCAGCCGACGTGCAGTCGTCCTCCGGTGGTCGATATCGGTACCGTAGGGCAGCAGGACGTCGTAGGGCAGGCAGATGACGAGAACAGGACAGCGCAAAGACGCAAAGAAAACAAACTTAAACACAAGCCCACGTACGTCAAACTTGTTGTGCGGCGCCTCGCCTCGGTAGTAGCAGTGGCAACCATTTTGTCGGTCGTTTGTGAGGTTTTTCGGCAAAGATCGGGTGGAATGGGCAGTCAAATTGCGTTTGCGATCGTGACGACGTCGGTGACTGTTGCCAAAAGAAGGCGTCGAGGAAGAAAAAGCTGACAAAAATGTCCGACGCGGCGCCTCCCAACGCCGATAAGAAGCGACTTACAGAACTTTTTAGCCTGGCAGAACCGGTGGCACAGAGGGTACTTCTCCCTCGCCCGTTTTGCACCCAACTCTCCGTACCTCAACTGGTGCCCCTCGCCCTATCTTATCGTTCCCTGTCGCCCCGCGATTCTAGAAGGGAGACAGTGCCACTGTACAGTGTTTCACCCCGACCAAACTGTACGCGCAAAGTGCCCCCAAAACCGGTCCGGACAATCCACTACCCGCCTTTCCAGGACCCACCAGCGCGGCAGGCGACCCCTTGTTGAAGCACTTGAAGACACGTTCGCCGTTCACTCAACCGGAAATCTGGGTTTTTCGCGTCGACAACCTTGAAACCTGGGAGCCAAACCCGGCTTTTGTCACATCTCATTAGCTGTGGTGTCTGTAGAGTGCGTCTTTCTTTCTCGTCGCTCCTTTTCATTCTATTCAGCTTGCTTTTCATCTTCCCGGTTCCATTGGGTATCGTCCCCTCGACTCGATCGTTCTCAAGGACAGCTCTCGACAGCTCTCGACAGCTTCCTTGGCAACAAGCTCTCGACACTTTTTCGACCGTCCCATCCTCCTTGGGCCTTCCTCATCCACACATATCGGCCCTCGAGCGTCACCCACGATGCAGCAACCACCCATGATGCAGCCCGGGCAGATGCCCTCGCCAGAGCAGATCCAGGCCATGCAGCGCCAGCTGGCCATTGATGCGCAAAAGGCCGGCATGTCCGTCCCCGAGTTCATCCAGCAGCTGCAGCTAAAGGCACGCCAGCAGATGGCCATGCAGCAGGCCGCAGCCATGCGGGCGCAGCAGCAGGGCGGCGGTGGTGGTGGTGGTGGCGGTGAATCAGCCGGCCACGCACACGAAGACGGCCACAACCACGACGGACACAACCACAGCCATCCCGCCGCCGCAGCAGCAGCAGCAGCCACAACAACCGCAGCAGCAGGCCCAGCCCATCACGCCCGGCCCGCCGAACCCGCTGGCGGTTGCCATGGCCAACTTCTTGCGCAGCCAGGACCTCAAGCCACGCACGGTCATCCTCAACGGAGAGCGCAAGGAGATGTTCCGCGTGAAGCGCGCGCTGCGGGCCATCCAGTCGCCCGCCTACGAAAAGGCCCGCAAGAAGACGCCCGGCCTGCCCGAGATTACGGACCGCGCGTCGCTCGAGAACGCCTTTAAGCTGCTGCCGCTGTCGATGCTGGCGCTGCGCGTCGACAAGGTGGCCGACGAGCACGAGGGCCACAACCACGGCCCCGACGAGACAAAGAAGAAGGCGAAGCGCGTCAAGGACAGTGGACCGTCAAAATTGAGCGGCAGCAGGACGCCGCCGACGACATGTACTATGTCTGGCTCTTTGAGGGCGCGCAGGTGATGCGCAAGGTCTACGCCGGCTGGCGCTGCTGGCCATTTTCGCCGTCGTGCTGTACCCGCTGTGGCCGCTGCGCATGCGCCAGGGCGTCTACTACCTGAGCTGGGCTTCCTGGGCCTGCTGGGCCTCTTCTTCCTCATGGCCATTTTCCGTGTCATTCTGTTTTGCATCACGTACTTTGTGCTGTCGCCCGGCCTGTGGCTGTACCCGAACCTGTGGAGGACGTTTCGTTCATGGACAGCTTCCGTCCCGTGTGGGCTTGGCATGATGTGAGTTGTATTTTTTTTTCTCTTCTTTTCTTTTTCTTTCTCTTTTCTTTCTCTCTTCTTTCCTCTTTTCTTTCCTCTTTTCTTTCCTTCTCTTCTTTCCTTCTTTCTTCGTTTTCCTCGGCGTGCAGGCGTGCACCCTGCATAAAAAAACACCCGCTAACAAGCACAGCCCAACCCCAAAAAGAAGAAGAAGGCCAGCAAGACCAAGTCGACCACCGCTGGCCAGGCTCACTTTGCAGGCACCACCGGCCAGCCGGTTCCCGCCACGGCCACGACGACGGGCACCGACACCCAGATCAACGCTGCACCGGCCCAGCGCACAGCCTACAAGTCCCGCAAGTCGAGGAGGTCGGCGATGACGAGGCGTAGATATAGGCAGACGAGACGACGGTCGAATCTTGCGTGGGCGGCGCGTGCTGCGTGTATTGGCCGCAGCACTGGTGCGCGGTAAACGTGGTGGAGTGACAAAACGGATGCATAAAACATGTTCTGTCTGGCGTTGGGAAGGACATCGGCCTACTTGGTCGACCCTGGCAGAAGAAGCTTATACTACACGAGGCTTGTGGTGTGTGCTTTTGCTGTATAGGTAGCTGATGTTCCTTGGGCTCGTTTGTACTTTATGTGCCTGTAATATAAATGGATTTGCTGCTTTCTTCTTCATTGGATTCGGCCTGGCCCGTCCCCGTTCCTGACGCGCTACCGTTGCATCGTATAAGGGGTATAATGCAGTTGGCATTTGCAAGAGTCGAACCCCAGCTGTTCCCTGTCTGAGCCAAGGTAGGTATAAGCTACAAGAACAAAATATGCACAAAACGTCAAGTCAGCCCCCTGTTTCCCCTCCCAGAAGAGAGTCATGGCCACCCACAAAAAGGCTATGACTGCCCTGCTCGTGCCGGATGGCCTGTGTCAAGTCCTTGTAAAAGATGCACAGAGGCCGCTTCTCGCCCGTCGACGACCGCAGCACCATGCCCGGAATCTGGCCCACCTCCGTAAAGTCCAGCGCCGTGTACATGGCCGCCGTGTTCGACTTGCTCTCCGCCTCCGCCGTCAACAGTGTCCGGCCTTCCAGCAGCGCCTGCCGCTCCACCGTCTGCAGCAGCTGCCGCTCGCCGCCCAGCTGCCGGTACTGCAAGTTGACCAGCAGCAGCTCCACGGACGCCACGTGCGGGCTCGTCTCGGCCGGGTGGCTGCGCAGCATTATGACGCCCACGAGGTCGGGGCCGGCCACCTTGGTGGGCGCTACCGACGATGGCGTGGACGGTGCGCGGATCAGCAAGAAGACGGCCGACGTGGCCAGCCGGTCGCGCCACCAGTCAAGCAGCTTCTCGTGGTTGAGGGGCGGTGCGAAGCTGCCAGACAGGTTGTCGGCGGTGATGCGCGCGCCGTGCAGGGCGGCAAGGTAGAGCACGAGGTGGCTGTGGACGACGGGGTTGTATTTCTCGACACGCGCCGCGGGCAAGGAGGCCGCAGGGGTAGACGCTGCTGATGCGGATGCGGTTGCGGACGCCGATGAGGACAGGGCCGGCGAGGGTTGCGGGGAGGCTGCCGATGCCGCTGGAGCTAGGCCGGGACCTGGATTTGGACCTGACCTGGGGGAGGCGGCTGGGGATGCCGACGGGACGTGGCGGTGGTGGTGGTGCGCGTTGCTGGGGTGTTGGCCGCCGCCGCCGCCGCGCCGCAGCGACAGACGCGGCAGCCGACGCCGCATAGACAGAAGCTGAGCCTGCCGCAATTGCCTGCGACACAAAGAGGGCGTCCTCGGCTTCCGACGAGGAGGCGGCTTCTTCTGTGGTGTTGCCGTCGGTTGGCACATGGTGATATGGAGAGTGCAGGGCGGAAGAGGCCTCCGAGTCCGTGATGGCCGGGTCCACCAGCGGATGGGACGAGGCCATCGTGGCAGGATGTCGCGAGCGAGCGCGTGGAGCAGGGGCTTGGCGGCTAGGCGTCCTATGGTCTGCAGGCTGGGTCGCGATCGAGTGGTGCTGGTGTTGGAGACGCAAGATTTGAAATGGCCGTCGGAGGGCTGGAGCCGGTCAATCGGCGACAATCTGGAGGGCGCAGGGATGGCTTGTTGCGCAGTCACCAGATGTGCTGGAGCGAGAACGCGGATGGTGTGATTGAGTTGGCACAAAAGACAAGCAGCCGATGTCGCGACGCCGAGACAATGGAGATGCGCGGCACGAGCGTTGATGTCGGCGCCACAGTTCCGAGCGCTAAACGCCCGTTGTTGGCAGGCTTTGTTGGCGGTACTGACGTATGGCGCTCACGTGCACACAATGCTGGAGGACGCGAGGTTTAGTGAGGATAGCGCCCATCAGCGCCAAGCGAATCTGGCAGGCGCTGGTCGTTAGCAGTGGCTTGTTCTGGTGCCAACCAAGACATCTTGCCTATTGCAGTAATCTGCTGTCAACAAGACTGTCTCCTGATTTTGGAACAATAAATTCAGGAACCGTCTCCTGCAAATTCTTTTTGACTCCGGTCCAGCTGCATAGACTCGACGTTGGAGGCTGCCGGCATGGCCTGTGTTCCTGCATCTGGTCTGGTAGCTGTACGAAGTAGAGTTCATGCTTTGCCTTGTCGTCAACGCTGCGCGAAAGGAGGCCACCAACTCACTCGATATCTGAGCCTCCTCTTCTCGTCTTCTCGTCTTCTCGTCTTCTCATACTTTCTACCTCTCCACTGCAAGCGAAAACATCC
The DNA here is from genome assembly GCA_016097075.2 of Sporothrix phasma. NCBI lineage: Eukaryota > Fungi > Ascomycota > Sordariomycetes > Ophiostomatales > Ophiostomataceae > Sporothrix > Sporothrix phasma. The sequence continues at coordinate 178,869 of JADMNG010000037.1, read as the reverse complement.
TGTTATTCGCCTCGCCTCGCCGTCTCGACAATGACCTGCACCAAACCGTACCCGGCCGGAGCATCTCCTACCCCTTGGCCACCATCCTGTGGCGCCTCGCCGCGGCCATGCACCACATCCTTATGCTGTGCTTTGTGCTTGGTGCCTTTACCGAGGATCTCTGTCCTCGTTAGCTAATCGTCTGCTGCTTCGCGCCCCATCATCTCTTGCGGCCAAGTTCAGCATCCACCTGTGCCTGCAACAACTCGGGAGCATCAGATAGCCTGCCGAACCCGAGCGGCCAGCAGGCGGGCCAATCGCCAACCTTGGCGGGACACCCTTAATAAATCTTACAACCCTTGAGCTTGTCAGTTGACCAGCGTCAACCTCGCCCATGGGAGGGGGAACGAAACAGGGCAGGGGCGTCAGCTGCCTTGCGTTGTTTTTCTTTCGGTGGTCTACAATGAGATCTTCTAATGCTTTTGCCTCGTCCCTTTGCGCACTCTTCATCCCCTCTGAACTCCTATTCAATCTTCTACACTCTCTCGCATCCCGCTTGTCTTCACATTCTACAAAGCCAACAGCCTTTCCGGGGGTCTTTTTCCCTTCGTCTGCCCCTCCAACGGCTGCGCTATCCTCAAGCTAAAGTAGCTCCGCCATCATCCGCCGCCAGCTCTTGTTCAGCTCGTCTTGCAGATCCAACTTTTGCGCCGGCCCCGCGGCAAACACTACAAAGTACCTTTTGAAAGATTCGAAAAGAAAAGCCGCGTGGCACTACAGTCACTTTCCCGAGTTTCGAGGGTCTGTTCAGGGTCGTCTTGTTTTCTTTTGTTTCTATTGCCTCGACCCATCTCCAAAGCTTGTGGTCACGAAGAGAAGAAAAAAAAAACCCCGGAAGAGAAACAACAAGAAGAAGAGGGAACGAAACAGGAAGCTTGAAATTCAAAAAGAGAATTAAAGAGGACCGACAAAGGTCCAGAAAGAGGTCCGGCAGAAGCACCACCATGCAAAACATCTTCCGCAAGGTCGAGGGCGGCATCGACGCATCTTCCATGGCGGCGAGCACCACTCGCACACCCACCATGGCTACGACTGCGCCGAGTCGCATTCGGACGAGCACAATGGCAACCGCTACCAGTCGTTTGCGCCACAGACGACCGGCCACGCCAAGTGGTACGTCGACGGCTGCTCGTACTTTTGGGCCGTGTCCGAGGCCCTGGCGCAGGCCCGCGAGACAATCTACATTCTCGACTGGTGGTTGAGCCCCGAGCTGTACTTGCGCCGCCCGCCATCGCGCAACGAGCAGTACCGGCTCGACAACATGCTCAAGGCGGCGGCCGAGCGCGGAGTACAGGTCCGCGTCATCGTGTACAAGGAGGTGCCACAGGCCCTGACGTGTAAGTGCCCTGTCAATTAGTATAGCTGTGAACTCTTGCTGACTTGCGTAGTGAACTCAGAGGTATGTTTCCAAGCTCTTTAATCCGACCATGTATCCGCCGGTATCACAACCTGACAGTACAAACTTGTATTCTACCACAGCACACGAAGCATGCGCTCGAAGCTCTGCACCCCAATATCCGCGTCTTTCGCCATCCAGACCATCTCCCCAACGGCCACGAATTCCAGGCCGACATTGAGTCTGCTTTCAAGAACATGAGCCTGCGCACTTTCGACCTGAGCAAGCTTGGCAAGGATGCGCTCAAGACGCTCTACGGCACGAGTGACGACATGGTCCTGTACTGGGCACACCACGAGAAGCTGTGTATCATTGACGACCACATGGCCTTCATGGGTGGTCTTGACATGTGTAAGTGAGGGCCAGATCAAATGCGGACTTGCATCTGCCCACAACCACTAACATTGCAGGTTTTGGACGCTGGGACACAAATAGTAAGTCGCTGTGTGGCCGCGCGCGGATCGCGTGGAACATGAAACTTGCAGGAGTGTGAGACTATCAACATAGAAAGAAGAAGATGCCAACCGATAGGTCACCCCATTGCCGATGCCCACCCGGAGAACCTGGACGAAATCCTCTTCCCGGGCCAGGACTACAACAACGCACGCGTCTACGATTTCGAGGATGTCGACAAATGGGAGAATAATAAACGTCAGTGCCTTTACCTCCAATCCCATTTACGTGTATCTTAGTAACACTCTTAGTCGACCGCACCAAGAGTTCCCGCATGGGCTGGTCCGATATCAGCATCAGTCTGTCTGGCCACATTGTCAACAGCCTCGTCACGCACTTCATCGACAGATGGTACGTCGTTGTTCCCGCAAAACTTGCCAAGAGCCTACCTAATCATGTCAGGAACTACATCTACAATGGCAAGTACGCCACCCGCCACGATGGCTATGACAAGATTCCCATGCCTATGAAGCTTCACCATGTTCCCGACAGCCTGCTCGACACCGGAGAGACAATCTACAAAGGTGGCCAGCGCCTCGTCGGCGGCATTCATCGTCAAGTGCAGCATGGTATCAGCCGCTTCGTGGGCGGCCAAGACGATAACGAAGAGTCACGGGACGGCGGCCATCACCATGACCACGGCCAGAGCCATGATCAGGCCGCGACAATGGTGGCTTTGGCGGCATGCACATCCAGCTCACCCGCAGCTGCTGCGAGTGGTCCTCTGGCCACAAGACTGAGCACTCCGTTGCCAACGCCTACATCTCGGCCATCCTGAACGCCGAGCACTTTGTCTACATTGAGAACCAGTTCTTCATCACCGCCACCAGCGACGACCAGCACCCCGTCAGCAACAAAATCGGCCGCGCCATCGTCCAGCGTATCCTGCGCGCCCACGAGCAGGGCGAGGAGTTTGGCATCGTCGTTTGTATTCCCGCTGTGCCTGGCTTCGCCGGCGACCTGCACGCCGATGGAGCCCTCGGAACCCGCGCTATCATGGAGTACCAATACGCCAGTATCAGCCGTGGCAGAAACAGCATCTACGGCGCACTGATCGCTGCCGGCGTTTCCGATCCGGCGCGTTACCTGCGCTTCTACAACCTGCGCAACTATGACCGCATCAACACCACACCACTCATGGGCCGTGCCGAAAAGGCCAGCGGTGTCGCCTACGAGACTGCGCGCCGCGAGTTTGACGATGCTGTCGAGTCGGGTACGACGGCTACAGCCGCGATGGCGGCAACGCTCACAACGAGCTCGGCGACAACTATCGCCGCTACCAGGCCGGTGCCGCCGGTATTGCGCGTGATCAGCCCGACCTGCTCAAGACGGCAGACAGCGTCTCGGCCTCGTACATGGATGGCGGGCCAGACCTGGCGAAGCAGGGCTGGATGGGCGAAGGTGCACCTGGCCTCACGGGCGATGGCGGCGACGCTGAGCTCGCAGCCTTTGTGAGCGAGGAGCTGTACATCCACGCCAAGGTGCTTATTGCCGACGACCGTCTCGTCATCTGTGGCAGCGCCAACCTCAACGACCGCTCGCAGCTCGGCTCGCATGACTCGGAGATTGCCGTCGTCATCGAGGACCCCGATCACCCCGTCCACACCACCATGGCGGCCACCCGTACGTTGCAGGCGCTTTCCCGGCCAGCCTGCGTCGCCAGCTGTTCCGCAAGCACATTGGCCTCCTGCCTGATCAGCGCTGGGACCAGCCACGCAAAACTTCTCGCCGTCACGGTGGCGCCCAACGCCTACGACTGGGACAGCCCGGCCGACCGGCTGGTGTCGGACCCGCTGAGCGCCAACTTTACGCGTCTCTGGCAGACGACCGCCGCCACGAACACGGCCATCTTTGACGACGTCTTCCACTGCGTGCCCTCGGACCGCGCGCGCAACTGGGACCAGTACGAGTCGTACTTTTCGCAATACTTTATCATGCCCGGTGCCAAGGAGGACAAGGACAGGGAGCCACGAGACAAGAGGGAAAAGGACCACGGCCCGGGCACGCCGTCTTCGCCGCCCACACCACCAAGCAAGGTCGAGTACGGCCACGTCGTGCCCGGCTATCCCGGTGGCGTCGTGGCTGTCAAGGAGCGCCTGGCCGCCGTGCGCGGCAACCTGGTGGAGATGCCTCTCAATTTCCTGGTCGAGGTCAAGGACCTGGCCAAGGAAGGCCTCACGTTCAACTCGCTCACAGACGAGCTGTACACGTAGTGGATGCATTTCACAGTTGGGGGCCGGTTTTGTCAGCTGGCCGCTCGTGTTAAGATTTACGTTGGCAATTGGGTTGGACAGATGACACGGATATCTGTTTTTGCAAGAACAATCTCTACATCGAAACAGCAAAGTCATTGTGATTCGTACGCAAAGTACGTTTCTGGCCGATTTCCTTACCAAGCGGTTTTACTATTTACAATAGATGAAACGCGGAAAGCCATCACGTTGCCACTTTGTTTATTCGAAATAGGGACACGAAAAGAATAGTCATCCAAAAGGATATGCCTGAGAAAGGAATTTGTAATTTCTGCTCAACGCCCAAACGCTTGTTTTATTCCAGAACCAATCCCGCCGCGTAGGTATCTCCAATTCGGTATCCATAAACACCATTGCTGTTGTTGCAAAGCTATAACAAAAGAGTAAAACAAAAGACCCGTCACCAAAAGACAGGCAGGCCACCAACCAAGCTACCGTCAACGAATTATCCGGCCTTGTTCCACATGCCCTCGTATCGCCTCTCGGCTCTCTTGTCGCCTACTTTAGTCGCGGGCTTCGACGCCGCGACAGGCTCTGTGCAAACGCCGACGGTGGCACATTCTCGCGGCCTTCGAGGGCCATCACCGATGTCCGCGTCTTGGCTTGCTTGGCCGGCGGCGGGCCGTGGGTTTGGCGCAGACTCCGGCGGCGGTAGGTCGGCAGCGTGTGGCCGTGGGAGCTGCTTCCCTTGGGTATGGGCCCGCGTTCCTGGTGCCCTCGATGCTGGCTGCTACAAGGCCGAGGCTGCTGCCCTCTTTGCCACCCTCGACGCCCTCGCCCGGCGGCAACGTGGTGCTTGTGCCGGTATCCAACGTGATGGAACCGGTCAAGTTGGGGTTGACCTCACGCAAGCTCATACTCTGCAGCGGCATGGACGAAGCAGAGGTGGAAGACGGCGGTTGTGAAGATGCGCGTGCAAATGTCCCGTTGCTGGGACCCCCTGCAGCAGGCGCGGTGGCGCCAAAGTCGTTAAAGACGACGGGACACTTGCGCTGTCAGTGGCTGTAGGTGGCTTGCTCGGCGACGGCATCGTATCGAGCAGCTCGTCGCGGAACTCGTCATCGTCGTCGACAAGATCCTTGTCGATGTCGCCAATGCTACCAATCTCGCCCACCTCGCCGGTATCTTCAATCTTGGTGGTACTGCCGCCCTTGCCGTTCAGGCCGGCAAGGAGGACGTGGTGCGGGGCCGTCCGCGGCAGGTCTAGGGGGTACTTGTACTGGGTCTTTTCAGGTGTCTCGCCGTCGGCACGTACTCACGGAGCGCGGTGCTGGAGACGCACGCTCTCAGGTCGCTGAGCGGCTGGCACAGGGTGGCTTCGGTCGGTTCCCAGCCGCTGCGCTGGCCTTTGATGTCGGCTTCGGCTTCGTCGATAAAGGCCTCGCCGCGGCCCATCGTTTCCTGCGCATGAGCGGACAGCGCCGTGCATGTGGTTGTCACGGCCTCGGACATCTTGGAGACAGATGCTGTGTGCTCGGCCAAGGACTCATCGTTGCGCGACGAAGCGCGCGTGACAAGGTTGTCCAGGTCCTGCATCTTGACGTCGAGGTCCTTCATCTGCTCGCCCACAACACGGACGGTTTCGGCATGGACCAACTTGGTCGTGTTTGGATCGACGTGCTGTGCTCATTGGCAGTCTGGAGGAAGGGCGGAAGGGAGTCCCCTTTGTTAGTAACGTGGCTGAATATACCAAATCAAACGGATCAAATCAAAACAACGACGTACCGTCCAGTCGTCTTGAAGTCGCAGTTTCAAGGTGTCTCGCAATTTGCTTGCGTCTTGGACGTATTCGTCCGAGGTCGTGTTCCAAGCATCCATGCCCTTAGCATAGGTCTCGAAGCCGCCCTCAAATGCCGTGTTGGACTCTGTGATTTGGCCGCGAATGGCGTTGGTCTTGGCCGTGAACCGGGTGTCTTGTTTCTTCGCTTGCTCGGCAATGAGGCTGCCAATTTGTGCGAGCAGTTGCTGCCGGTCTTCTGCTGCCTGCCGCCGCTCTTCGTCGATGGCTTGTTGTATTTGCTGGGCAACCGTGCTGTTGGACTGGACGGCGGCGCGACTGGCCGCTTCCACTTGCTTGCGCAGCGCGTCAGACTCGCCCCGTTGTGTGGCCATGTGCTTGAGTAAGTCTTCAAACATGCCCTTGAAGTCCTTGCCTAGTGTGCTGTAGGACGAGTGCAGCTGGTTTGTGGAATGTGTCCAGCTCGCTCAAGACGTCGTCTGCAATGCGCTCTGCGGCGGACGCAATAGACTGAAGACTCTCGCCGACGTGTTCCTTGATATGGTCACGGACGGCGCGAATCTCCTGCAGTACCTGGTCTAAATCTTGCTTGACGCGCCATGCTGCGCCAGCATCTCGCACTTGGAGGTTTCAAACGATGTCAGGTTCTGCTCCAGCAGAACCTGAGTCGATGCCAAGCCCTGCCGGCCTTCTTCGACAAAGTTGTGCATGCGCTGCGAGATGTTGGCAATGTGCCGTTCTTGGGACGTACGAAGCCCAGGATGCGAGATTCCACGAGCCTCGTCACGTCCGCGACCTGGGCCTGCGACCCGGCCCAGGCATTGCGGTTGACGCCCTGCAGGTCCGACTTGCGACGGTTCTTGGCGCGCAGGCCGTCAATGTCGCCGACGGTCCGCTCGAGGGTCGAGATCAGGTCGCTGCCCATCGATGCCAGTTTTCTTCCGTGGCCTGATGCGCCTGGCGGACAAAGGTCTCCTCGGCCAGGCTCTTGCGCGTGGCAGAGAGCACCAGCGCCGTGTGTGCCAGCACGTCCTTTGTCCGCCCATCTCCGTCTTTGTGTCCTCGTGCTCCTTCTTGAGACCCATAAAGTGGGAGGTCAGCTCCAGCAGCTCCTGCAATTTGTGCCGTAGATTGGCCTCCATCGTCTCAATCTTCGCGGCCTGCTCTTCGGCAAGGATGCGGCGCGACTCGCTCTGTACAGTCATCTCCTCGTATGTGTCGTTGGGCAGGTAGACGCCATTGCGCTGGCGGGTGGCAATGAGGTCGCTCTTGACCTTCTCAATCTCGGCTGTGAACTCGCGCAGCAGCGTCTTCTTGTTGATCAGCTGGTTGACCTGCGGCTTGTTGCGGATGTTCTTGGCGCGGAAGGCATAGTCGAGGGTGGATATGGTCTCCTCCAGGTTGCTCTTGGCGGTCGAGATGGTGGCGATGATGCATGTCTTTGTGCGGCCGCCCAGCGAGTCTTGCAATAGGCGCGTCAGTTTCGACTCGCGGTACGGCACGTGCGCGGTGCGGTCGACGAGAGCGTTGATGACACGGCCCAGCGTCAGCAAGCTCTTGTTGATCAAGCCGGCCTCGGCCGCGCGCTTGTTCTCGGCACCTGAGCGCTGGATGTTCTCACTACCCGCCAGATCGACCAGGTTGAGTTTTCCAGTGTCATAAAAGTCCTCGCCCGTCTCCGTGGTGTGCTTTGTCTGCACCGTGATGGTGAAGACGGTGTGACTGCGACTGCTGAGATCGTTGCACTTGGTGGCGGCGACCTGGCGACGGAGACTGCCTTCCTGCAGGCGCTTGATGCCGTCGGCGGCCGAGGCAAGGTAGCGCTCCTCCATGCCCTGGACAACGGTAGTAGCGTGTCCCTTGCGTGAGTTGTCGTCGTAGATCTTGAGCTGCTTGGAGCTGCTGCCGCTGTCGCCGTCGATGGAGAGGAGGTCGCGTAGCTCCTCGTTGTACAGCTCGATGAAGGAGCAGCGGACGACGCTGTCGGCCTCGTCGGCATTGAGCTTGCTGAAGAGAGCCTGGAGGACGCGTGGAATGATGCCGGCAGCGTCGGTGAGAAGGCCGAGGGACTCGGTCATGTCGCCGGACATGGTGTAGGTCTTGCCGGTGCCGGTCTGGCCGTATGCGAAGATGGTGCAGTTGAAGCCCGTGAGCATCTCGTCCAGTATCGGCTTGACGACGTCGTCAAAGATCATGCCCTGGTCGGCGGCGGGCGAGAAGACGCGGTCAAAGTTGTACGTCTTGTTGCTCAGGGCGTTGGGGCCCATCATGAGCTCGACATTCTTGCCCTTGGCGCCGTCCGTGTTGACAACAACCGCGCTGTTCTCGCGGACTTCGCGCTCGTTGCGTCCACGACACCGCACGACCACATTGATGTTTGTCTCCTCGGCCAGGGAGACAATGACCGAGTCTGCTTCGGCCGCCACGGCCGCCGCTTCAAAGTCGCGCTCCTTGCGCTTCAAGCCAGCCGCGGACGTTGTGGCGACCGACATGAGCGACTCGGCCGGGGAGATGGCGCCAGCGCGGCCAAAACGCGACGAGCCGGTGGCAGACGAAAGAGACGAGGACGTGAGCGGAGGCCGTGCTGTCGAGACGCGCTTTATCGGCTGTCGAGCGCCGGGCCGCGATGCGGCGCTGCTGGTAGCCGACCGGTAGCTGGCATGGATGTCGAGGCATTGGTGGCCCTTCGTGAGGGCGCTTCTCGTGGAAGCACCATATCTGTGTGAGGAGGACGAGGAGGTAGATGGCGGGAGGAAAGGGATGAGGCGGCCGCGAGACGCGATGCTGCCGTGCAGCTGGTGTAGAGGAAGCGTATCGCTGCTGGCAAGGTACTCGGCGCGTTGTCGGGATAGAAAGTCGTGATGTCTACGAGAAACCAGAGACGCAAACGAAGAGGCGAAAGAGCAAAAAGTCAAGCGGCAAAGTCGACGCGTTCTGACGACATCCAGCCGACCCTTGTTGTGTGCGGGCGTCTGCAAGCAAGGAGTCTCGTGGGGAATGGCGGCTGGCATACGAGTACTTTGTAGGGTTGCAGATACGCCAGGGCCACGGCGCGGTCTTGCAGGGTGTGGTGGTTGTGGTGTGTGGGTTGGAGGTTGACGGGGCCGTTCCGTCAGCGTCGGCTTGTTGATATGTTTGGAGCTTGGCAGGCGGTGGGAATTGCGGACAGTCAGCATGGGTGTGGCCATTGAGAGGCGTTTGCGGTATGGAGCCTCGTTGGCAGGGCAACGGGTGCGCCACGCATTCAAGCCACATATTGCTTACGTACTTGCAAAGTGGATGGCCTGGAGCCTGGCGAGCTGTGGAATACGCCGCACACTGTAATTGACGCCCGCCCCACTATGGGCCACAAGCGGACAGCCCGATAGCACTGCTGCAGGCCGACCCAGAGGGCCTACCCATACTGTTGTGTCACCTGTAATTTACAGGGAGAGGCGCACCGTTGGCGACCCCCCGGAACTTATCAGACGAATCGAAGCCGCGTGCACGCTGCGAGCTTGCGTCCGAGACATCCACGAGCCGACCATACCGACCATCACCACCCATCGGCATTGCATTCTCTTTTGATTTCGACGCCGTCTATTTCCACGCCGGCCGAGGAGAGACGACCGACCGAACGACGGGCCGTTTGCAAGCTGGGCGACTGAGCAGTTGAGCGAGCTTCGGCGACGACGAGACAGCGAGCCCCGACAGCCACGCAGCGTCACAACCCGCACTTTTGTGCAAGATGGCGCCCCACGGATCGAGCAAAAGGAGATTGAGACGTACTGGAACATCTTCTCGAACCGCACCAATGGCGGCAAGTTCCTGACGGGCGAGATGGCAGCGCCGGTGCTGAAGAACAGCGGCCTGCGCGATGGCCAGCTGGAGCGGGTCTGGGACCTGGCAGACGTCGACAACGACGGCAACCTGGACTTTGAGGAATTCTGCGTGGCCATGCGGCTGATCTTTGACATTCTGAATGGGGTGAGTCGGGAGGGGCGACGGCGGAACGACATGCGGCGAAACCGCAACGGCGCTCTGTTTGCTAACATGCGGTTCTGTGCCGGCGTTAGGAGTACCCCGATGTGCCGAACGTGCTGCCCGACTGGCTGGTGCCCGAGTCCAAAGCACATCTCGTGCAGGCCGGCCGTGCGCTGACCGGCAAGGCCGCGCAGTTTGAGCAGGTGGCCGTGGACGACGACCCGGACTCGCCGAGCCTCAAGGACGGCTTCGACTGGTACATGAGCCCCGCCGACAAGTCCAAGTACGAGCAGATCTACCTCGAGAGCCGCGACATGCGCGGCGACGTCGCCTTTGCCTCCCTCCAGGACCTCTACGACTCGCTCGACGTCCCCGACACCGACATCCGCTCCGCCTGGAACCTGGTCAACCCGGCGGCCGCCCCGTCCATTGGCAAGGACGCCTCTCTCGCCTTTTTGCACATCCTCAACTACCGTCACGAGGGCTTCCGCATCCCCCGCACCGTCCCCGCGTCGCTGCGCGCCAGCTTCGAGCGCAACCAGATCGACTACCAGGTCGGCCACGCCAGCACCGCGGCCGCCAACTCGCGCTGGGCCACGCGCGCCGACGACAGCACGGCCACGGGCCGCAAGGCCAAGTTTGGCGACCAGTACCTGACGCGCCTCGGCCGCAGCGGCTTCAAGGCCACCGGCACCGACTTTTCGACGGCGCAAAAGACCGAGGACTGGGAGGAGGTGCGCCTCAAGAAGCAGCTGGCCGAGCTGGAGAGCCGCATCCAGGAGATTGAGGCGGGCGCCGCGCGGCGGTCTGGGTCCAAGGCGAGCGGCGGCAAGCGCGACACCAAGCCGGCGCTGGTCAAGCGCGAGCTGGAGCAGCTGCTGGACTACAAGCGCCAGGAGCTGCGGGACCTCGAGGAGGGCGCGGACAAGGCCAAGGCCGGCAGCGGCCTCAAGGGCGTCACAGACGACCTGGCCACCGTGCGCGAGCAGGTAGAGAGTCTCGAGTCGCACCTGCGGCAGCGTGAGCAGGTCCTCGAGCAGCTGCGCCGCGATATCGAGGAGGCCAAGGCAGCGAGGTGAGATGGTGTGTGATTTGGGGCAGCTGTGTTTCAGTTTGCACGAGCGAGACATTTCTTTTTACATACAACTTTTGGTGTGATTCCCTGCGTCTTTTGCGTTGCGCACTCCCATGTGATTACGACTTGAAGCCCCGTGGGGCTCACGTTTTGAAAGAGAAAAGAGGGTGGACGACTTTACGATTCTTATCCTATCTAGTGACCTTTGTCGCTCCCTCTGGAACAGACGTCGCACGCGCACATGCAAACTAGGTGGTATATGGCAAGAAACAAAAGGGCGATCAAAAACACTTCAGGGTATTCCTCCTCTTGCTTTACTCTCCTTGTTTGACTCTCCTTTTAGTCGCAGCTGTTTCCTATCAAGCCGGAACCGGCACTGGGACTACGCCTCGCTGCCATCCAGGAAGCCCGGTAGCTTCTGCAGACCCAGTGTGCGGCCCTTGGCTAGCCACACGGCCAGAGACGGGACACGCCACGAGCCCAGACGACCTGCACCCCGGTTGGGGCCCGTGGCCACGAACAAGACGTCGACAGGGAGCAGCTTCACGGGCTGCGGCGCCTTCCCCTTGAGTACAAGGTCCACGTTCTTGGCCACGCCAGCAGCCTGCTTTGTTGTGACGACGAAAGCAGCACGGGGCTTGCTGATAATATCGCCCACGGCCAGACGTCCTGGCTAGCTACGCCCTTGACGTGGTAAAACTCGTCCACGTCGACGTTCTTGCGGTCGTCCAGGAGGGAGGCGTCGAGGTACTCGGTATTGGGCGTCTGGCCCACGGCTGCTAGGTACAGGTCGGTGATGAGCGGCTCCGAGGCGCCTTCCACGGTCAGCTCGACGCGGCCATCGGGCAGAGTGCGCGCCGCCGTGACGCCAGAGCCTGTGCGCACGTCGACGTGCAGCTTCTTCAGCTCGTTGTGGGCAGAGCTGGCGACAATATCACCACTCAAAATCTCGGCGCCAGACGACAGCAGCACAATTTCCTTGCCGCCCTCGTCCGCCGGCTTGCCGCCAAACGCATGGCCGAGCTCAGCAGCCGCCTCGACGCCGGTGGAGCCACCGCCGACCACCACAATGTGCTTGGCGGCCTTGACCTTCTCCCGCGTGGTGCTGAGAAGCGTCGTGATTTCCTCGTAGGTGCCGTCGGCCTTCCAGGGCATCGCAGGGATGGCTTCGTCGGCGCCGGCGCCCGCACGAAGCGCCGGCTGGGTGTTGCGGGAGCCCGTGGCCAGAACAAGCTGGTCGTAGGAGATGGCACGTTGCTCCGCGGTGCCAGGGACGGCAACCTTGACCGTCTTGGCGTTGGTGTCGACCGACTCGGCCGAGCCAACAACGACCTCGTAGCGCTCCTCGGGATAGCGGGACAGCGCCTCGGCGAGAGAGGCAAAGATCTGCTTATCATCGACACTGCCCGGCACAATGGCACGCACCGAGGCGAGGCACCAGTAGAGGTGGCTGTTCTGTTGATGCGTTTAGTTTTCGTCTAAACAGCAGACCTGGCGACGAGTGAGCAAAGCTTGGGACGCACCTTGGACACCAGGATGACCTTTGCCTCCGAGTTGTTTTTGAGCAGGCTGTGGGCAACCTGAAGACCGCCGTATGCACCGCCGAGGATGACGACTGTGGGAGCCATTTTGAGATGTGTATGGCCGACGTAAAAAGAACGGTGCAGCAGATGGGGCTTGTTGTTGATGCTGCGAAGTTGGACGAGGAAAGCGAGAGACGGAAATAGAAGAAAGAAAGAAACAGAGTCTACGAAATACTTTGTAAAAAGGAGCTCGAGTGGGTGGATGCAGGGTTCATATAGCTAGGCCAGCGTTTGAGGAAAGAAGCGCTGGCCGTTCGTCTCAGATGGGGACGGAAAGGGAAGGGGCGATTGTGTAGCGTGGCGCGGCAGTAGCCGGAGAACGGAGCTGCTTTTATTGATTGCACAAAGTAGTGGAATTGCCCTCGATCAAGAGACTGAAGAGTCGACGGAGCATGTACGATACGTGTTTGGTCCGAAGCAGGTCGTGCAAGGTCTGGAGAGGCGGGTGTGCGAGTCTGGGCGGGCCGGGGCCATCTCAAACGTCGCATCCAGTCGGAACCGGAACGGGGAAATGAGAAGGGCAAAGCAGATCAGTCACGCAGACTCGCGAAGCGGCTCGAGAACAAAAGTGAACGACGATAGAGCCAGATACTTTGTACAGCTGATGGCAACCAGCGCTATTCTGGCTGGGCAGTCGGGACGTGGTCGACTGTTGCACCGACGGCCATAGTCCCGGCCCGGCCACCTACCACTCTTCTTCTTCATTCCAATGTATCGCCTCTCCATCTCCTCTTCGATACTTCAGACCGGATCCTTTGCACGCCGATTCTTCTCTAGGGCATTTGCTACTCGAATCGCTTTACCCCTGGCTGTAATTACTCCGCGGCACAACTTTACATCATAATGTCCGTGGGGTTCCGCATACTTCTTAGCTTCTCTCTGCACGACAATAGTTCATTTGCATTGGTATGCTTGGCTTTGAACTACGAATGGCCACTAGAAATGCTGCAGTACGGCCGTGACGGCACAATACTTGTATCGACGCTGCCGCTATGTGTCGACTTCACCTCGAGTGATGTGTTGTTGAGTGGTTTGCGTGGCTTTGTCAACGTGAAGCATATCCTATATCCTGCTCGAGAAGACGCTGCGCAGTACCGAGTTTAGGCCTCACATTGCTGTTTCATGCAACTCCTCCCTGTACTACTCTTCCTGCACGACGTGTAGTCGTATGGAAACATACTACTGGATACACCCTGCCATTCTTTTTGCAGACTGGTGCTCGAGTATCCGGGTCGAAGGTTCTTGGTCGTTGGAATCTCTTTGTTCCATCAGTAGTTTATTATTATTCGCCTGTCTCCGCCAGTCCTGGCTATTGGCGTCTAGCTAGATAGAACCCTCATGGGAAAAAAACTATCACAAACAAAGTGTGCAAACATTCTGGTTTGCGGGAGCGTTTACTGGCCAGACAGGATCCATCAGTAGTTTATTGTTTGAAAAACAGCAATGCCTCTTCTAGATGTGTTCTTATTTTGCTTCTTCCGTAAAATAGGCACCAAAGAAATCGACTAAAAAGGCAGAGGTATCCATACGGCAACTGTTATCTTAGTCGATGGTTCCCTCTTTTTTTCTTCTCTTTCTCTCGAGTTGATGCTATGGTGGATGCTCAACTCGTCCCAATGAAGGTAGCACCAATATGATCCTGTCGTGGGATTCGGAGCATTTTGCCAGGGACATGCCCCTTGATGAGACCAGAGGATCGGTGTCGGTGCTTGCAAAGGCCGCCAATAACGACGGTGCAGAGATGCACGCAAACACAGACGGCGCAAGCCATGCTAAGCTGCAACACCCTCTACCGTGCGGCGCCAGAGGCTCGCCTCGGTCCCGATATGTCAGTTCTTATGTCAGTTCTTGTTCCCCAGCTTGAGATGCCAGTGGCAGCCAATGGCGTTTTCGGTTCCCACGCAACCTGGCCCAGCCCGCCAGACAGGGGAGCTTCAAGACGGACGCCTCGGTTGCATCACCTAGTGTTCTGGGGGCTGTACGATAAGCTCCGACGGGAGCACCCTTTTTCATGCAGCCGTGATCTTTCCACCTGGAGACAAACAGAATCACGTGTCAGGAGGCCATTGACGAACGTTGCGTGAGACTGCCAGACAGTGTCTCTAATTTATGATTTATTTTCAGCTTTATTTTTAATCGTTCTGCCTGCTTGCTACCCCGCCATAGCCCCATTCCCAACGAAGCAGTAAGGCTGGCAAGCCAAAGCCCAACAGTTCAGCGTGAAGACAGCTAAGGAACCGTTCCATCCTCTTCCCCTCCCTAGTCTCGCCCCATTTAGTTCTCTCCTCCTCGTCAATTCTTAATCTTCCTACACTTTGCACTAACCATCAACGCAACAACAACAACAAACCCACTACATACCATCATCATGTCTGCTGCCGCTTTCGAACAGGCCACTCAGGACATCCTGAAGCTGACCAAGCCTCTGGATGCTACGACCCAGCTTGAGATTTACGGTGAGTATGCGGCCTCGCAACTTGCCGATTGCGGGTTGAGTCTCTACGTTCGCCAGGAGCTTAATTTGGCTAATACGTCTCTTGATGCAGGTCTTTACAAGGTCGCCAAGGGCGAGGATATCGAGGCAGCCAAGGCCCCTGGCATGTTTGATCTTGCGGTGTGTGATCCCTTCTTCCCTACTCCTACCTTGTGCAACAATGGCTAACTCATTCTAGGGAAAAGCAAAGAGAAAGGCGTGGCAGGCCAACCTCGACAAGGGACTTACGCAGGAGGATGCTCAGAAGCAATATGTCGAGAAGGTCGAGGAGCTCAAGATCTCACACGATTTCGACGCGAACAAGGTCCCCGAGAAGGTTCGCGCTTAAATGCGAAGAAGCTGGCAAGGTGGCAGTGGGTAAACACAAGTCATACGGCGCGATGGTCATAGCGGACGAGGAACAACCATGGCCCAAGATCATACCCGAGAAATACTTTTAAAGCTGTGTTGCCATGGAGCCACAAGAGAATAAAAGACAATCTGCAGCCAAGTCTATGTGGGCGCTGCTCAACATTTTCCCCTAACAGAAACTTCGTGTGCTATATCAGTCCTCCCAGCCATCAGCAGTCATACCCCGCCAATCTGGTTCGCTGTGCGGCAGGCTGGTGACCCATGGGATCTCGGTCGTGCCATAACGTTGAAGCGGCAAGCTATATGGGATGCGAAGCGGTACCAGTGGCGTGTTTTGGGTGCTTTGAGCGCTTGTGTCGGTGCCACTGCTACTGTTCGAATCGGCCATCGACAAGACTGGATCTGACTGAATGTTTTGGTTGGTTTGTCCCTTGGTCGACGGCGCAGGGGTATCGAATGTGTCACGACCAAACACTGGTTGCATCGCAGCTCCGCTCACCCCCGTTATCAGCTCGGGCCACACAAGCACGCCGAGTTCGTACGATGCGATACGCATCTCGCCCGCTGCTGACCGAGCCTCACCCAGGCTTGCTTTGATAGATTGGCAGATGTCAACAGCGCCCAGTCGATAAAGCGGCCATCAGGACTGTGGCTATAGCGCACATAGGTTTTCACGTGCGGTGCCGCTCGGCGGCGTTTGGCATCGCCGGCGTACGATTGGGCGTCGCCAGTCGTAGGTAAGGTGCATTCGCCATTCGCTGAATCGTTTGCCCAGTGGCACAGCATGGGCCGCATGTAGACGAGCTGTTTTTGTTGTTGCGGCGACTGGATTTTGGCATGGATCGACGAACCCGAAACATAGCCCTCGAGAGATCTCCTGATCTCGTCGGCTGTCGGAAACACGATGCGAAACTCTGGCTTTGCCAATGGCCGTTCTGGGGTTGTCGCAAAGGGCCGAAGCTGGCGGCTGGTGTTTTGGTTTCCGCCGTCGTCCTGCTGGCCGCTTTCCCGCCCGACAACGACGAAAAGAGAGTCTTTTGCAGCCAAACATCGGTGCCGCCGAGCGTGGCAATGGATGATATTTGTATCACGACCTCGTCTGGTGGAGCTTGACCGGGAGGTCCTTGGCGTGGTCGCAACGGCACATCTTTCAGTGCACTCTTCATAGCCAGCCAGCCCCATCGGGTGTGGGCAACACGGCCTTCGTCTCCTGCTTTTAGATTACTCCTGTCCCGTTCTGCGGCCTCTTCTTCGCCAGGAAAAGGTACGTGATGCCGCCCCGGCACACTGCCGACGAGTACGGCACGAACGGCTGAAAAATCGAATTTTTGGAGCGACTCCACGAGCGGACTGCATACCGATCGTCTCTGGTTGTAGGAGCAAAGGTAGTTCAAAAAGTCATACTTGAACCTAAGCCCAATGCCGTCTTCGTCTCCATGTCCGTCTTCCCCCTGTCCGCTTGGCAGAAGCGGAAGCAAGGGGGAGCGCCATACGGCCTGTGTCATGTTGCGCCAGTCGTGCGGGATGAGATTGGCTGTGTGGATGACGACCTGGGCTGTGTCGTCGCTGCGGAGAAGCACCGCCATTTTTGTATGATGCGTCCCAAACGGCTCCGGCATGTACGCCGTGTGCAAGGTGATGGTGGTGCCGTCTTGGCTGCTGTCCTTTGCGTGTTTCTGCGCTTCGGCCGCAAGCCTCTCACGCCGCGGATCTTCACGCTTCCAGAACCCGTGGACCACATGGACTTCAAGTCCTCGTTGCCGCGCCCCGTCGTCAAAGGCGCTCATGAGAAAGTCCAGGTCGTGCAGGTAGTTGAACTCCCAGCACTCAGTGACACGTGGATCACCGAATATGTCCCGGACGGTTACTGTGTCGACGTTGGCCGATGCCGGCAAGTCGTGGACGGCCGTCAGCTGAAACGGGCTTCGAAGCGTGGGCTCAGATGGCTGAGATGGCTTCGTGTCTTGCTCCTTGTGGGCATCGTCTGCTGCACCTGTTGCGGTGGGAAGCACTGGCTCGCCCGCCACTCCCGCTTGGCCTCGGCGCCTCTTCCGTGGAGGGCTGACCGGCGTCGACATCGACTTGAGAACGAACGTGCCATTCTCGACAGCCTCTGCCTCTCTCCCATCGAGAGAAGGGGAGGAAGACGTGCGTTCCCGCTTGGAAGCCGTTATCTCACTCCCCATGATTCCCAAATATGTTGTTGGGTGATATTGGGCCACTTCATTCCGGGTTGCGTCAGGCCCGACTTGGCAGAGGTCGATGTTGCGGACCGGGTCGTCTTGGTAAAGCCCAGCTACCTTGTCCTCGTCAAAGATGAGGACGTGGTGTTGATATCTTTGTCAGGCTCAACCCTGCTGTTGTATCGTGCCTGGTATCATGCAGCGTCGCGCGTCCAATCTGATGTCTGAAGGCTGACGTCTGCCGGTGGACCATGTGATGACGCGTGACATCGCCCTTGCCCCAAGTTTGGAGATGCATGAAGTACCCGCTAGCACCGAAATCATGACTTGTTATTGGCGACTTAGCGCTCAAGACCCCTGAAGAACACTGTAAAGCCCCTGTGCGTTGAAAAGAACAGCGAGTCCACAACGTCCAGGACCCCCAGAGCCGTCTGTCTCCCAATCTCCAAGTCGTTGTGTGAGGCTTCCGTGGCTTATCAGGTCGCGTTTCCACCTCCCTGATTTCAGCTTTTGCCTCTTTTGCCTCTTTGGCTTCATTTTCCTCACTTTCGACCAGCCCCTGCGACGTCCACCCCATCTTCTTCAACGGCTCTCAACGCCGTCTCATCTTCGCCCTGTAATTCATTGGGTGGGCGATTCTACGTACGGCAACTTCTTTTTGTTCTCCTTGTCAACAGATCTCGACTGATCGCGAATCCCCTTTACTCGACGCCGATCCTCACCACCGTGTCCTCATCGATTTCCCGAATGCCAACTCGGTAGCGTTCCGATCCGACTGCGACGACAGAGCCGCTTTATCCTCTCGCGCCCCGAGGTTATCAGTGAAGCCACAATCGCTCTCCCCCTGAACCACAGCCATGAGGTTGTCCTCAATTCTGCCCTTCCTGGGCGTGGCGGCCGTCACCGTCACTGCAGCTGACACCAATGCGGCTGACCCCGTAGCGGCCGATACCACTACTGACGACGTTGAGAAGCCCACGACATTCGATGGCATCGAGGTGCCACCGCTGTTGAACCTGACACCCAAGAACTTTGAAGAATACCTGAATACGACAAAGTACCTCTTCGTAAAGCATTACAGGTGAGTTTGATCTCGCCATAGCCCTCCGATCGCACACCACGGATCCCTTCTGACGACGTCTAGTCCATACTGCCATCACTGTAAAAAGTTCGCACCGGCTTTCCAGACCACGTACGAGTATTACTACACCGAAAAGGTCAAAGGCAGAACGACCTCTACTGCTGAGCACTATGACATCGCATTCGGGCAGATCAACTGCGTTGCCTACTTTGACTTGTGCTTCCAGAACGGCATCCAGTCCTACCCGACGACCCTTCTCTACGGCGACCGCAAGAAGATTGCGGACATTAAGGGAGTCAAGAACAGCACCATCCTTGCCCACCATCTCGAGTCCGCCTTGGACCGCGACTTTCCTGGCGAGCGGCCCGCGATCCTGTACCTGCCCAACGAGGGCGAGACCGTCCACCCTGGAAAGGACGACGCTGGCCAGGTTCTTGACAAGGCTGCGATTGCCGCCGCCGACAAGGCCAAGGCCGAGCAGGCAAAGGCAAACAAGGAGAAGGCTATGGGTGACTCCAAAGACAAGGACGAGAAGAAGCCCGACGCCAAGGCTAGCGAAGAGAAGCCCGACGCCAAGGCCAGCGAAGAGAAGCCCGACGCCAAGACCAGCGCAGAGAAGCCCAAGGAGGCAGACAAGGCCAAGACTGACGCTCTCAAGGAGGCAGACAAGGCCAAGACTGATGCTCTCAAGGAGGCAGACAAGGCCAAGACTGATGCTCTCAAAGAGGCAGACAAGGCCAAGACTGATGCTCTCAAGGAGGCGGCGGCTGCTGCGCCGGCCATTGTTGCTGGCACACCCGAGGGCACCACCGAAAAGACCATCGAGGCAAAGGACGCCGATGCCATTCCCGCGAAGCCCAAGAAGAAGACGCCACCTCCACCCTCGCCGTACCTTGGACCGCCCAAGCCGACGACTCCGCAGAACCCCAACGGTGCCTCCGTTCCGCTTACGGCCGAGACCTTCCAAATGAGGTGACGATGACGCAGGACACTTGGTTTATCAAATTCTACGCCCCTGGTGCCACCACTGCAAGGCGATGGCTGCCAACTGGGAGCAGCTGGCCAAGGAGATGCAGGGCAAGCTCAACATTGGCGAGGTCAACTGCGACAAGGAGACCCGCCTGTGCAAGGACGTGCGCGTCCATGCGTACCCGACAATTGCCCTGTTCCGTGGCGGCGAGCGTGTTGATTACGAGGGCCTGCGTGGCATTGGCGACTTCATGTCGTACGCCAACAAGGCGCTGGACGTGGTTGCAGGTGTGCAAGACGTGGATGCTGCCAGCTTCGCGGCGCTGGAGGCCAAGGAGGAGGTCATTTTCGTGTACTTTACGACTTTGCTACGACGAGCGAGGACTTCAAGGCCCTCGAGCGTCTGCCGCTCAGCCTGATTGGCCATGCCAAGCTGGTCAAGACCAGCGACCCGGCGCTGTACGACCGCTTCAAGATTACGACATGGCCACGCCTGCTCGTGTCTCGTGAGGGCCGGCCGACCTACTACTCGCCACTGACCCGCACGAGATGCGCGACAACCACCGCGTTCTTACGTGGATGAAGTCTGTGTGGCTGCCTATTGTGCCGGAGCTGACGGCGACGAATGCGCGCGAGATTATGGATGGCAAGCTGGTGGTGCTGGGCATCCTGAAGCACGAGGACAAGGAGTCGTTTGCAATCGCCACGCGCGAAATGAAGAGCGCCGCCAGCGAGTGGATGGACAAGCAGATTCAGCTCTTCCAGCTCGAGCGCCAGGAGCTGCGGGATGCCAAGCAGCTGCGCATCGAAGAGGCCGAGGACCGCAACGACCAGCGTGCCCTGCGCGCGGCTAAGAGCATCCGCGTCAACATGGACCGCGCCGACAAGAGAGAGGTTACCTTTGCCTGGGTTGACGGTGCGTTCTGGCAGCGCTGGGTGCGTACGACGTACGGCATCGATATCAAGGAGGGCGAGCGCGTCATCATCAACGATGAAGATAACCGCCGCTACTGGGACATCACGTCGACCGGCAACCCATCCTGCCGTCGCGGACGTCCATTCTCGAGACTCTCAACAAGATCACCCAGTCGCCGCCAAGATCAAGCCCAAGTTGACCATCTCGGCCATTGAGAAGCTGTTCTTTGACATCCGCATGACCTTTTCTGAGCACCCGTACCTGTCCACCGGCTGCGTTCTGGGCATGTCTCTTGGCGTTGCGTCGTGGCTGCGCGGACGGATTCGGCGCAACGGCGGCAGCCTGGGCCAATTCCGTCTGGATGAGGTCAAGGACTACAAGCTGCCCATGCTGGGCTCGGGTATGAACCCTTCCGGCAAAAACGATTAAGGCGGCCCAGACTATGCTGCTTATGAGACTTTAAAAGAAGATGCTCACACTCTGCTGTGTATTTTGGCATGGACGCGAGCCAGCATTCTCAATATGCCCTATGTTTGTCGTCTTGGCTTTACTCCCGTTTTTCGTACTTGACCCTGCTTTTCATAACGTTTCTCACGGAGTCTGGCTTGCTTTGTTCTGCTCTTTTGTTACGTCCCCCTTAGAATACATTGGTTTAGTATATGCCGGGGCTCGTTGTATTATATTTTTATCTGTCTTAAATGAAAAGGAAGCACTTGAGTCAAGTTTCTTCCCAACTCAACTTTGACGACTACCGTCCTCTACTCGCTTGTTGCATAGTATGCGCTTAAACGGGCAGTAAATCAGGCCCGACGCTCTTGCCAAACTCATCAAACGTCTCGTCTCAAAAAGGCGAGCAATACCATTGCGACTGCCTTTATTGGTGCCCACTGGAAAACGGAAAATAAATGATGCTGCAAAAAGAGGTCAGGGGCTAAGACAACAATCGAGTTACTAGAAGGCATCCATCGTCTCATGTCGTGGACGTGCACCCGACTCATCTCGACAGCGGCAACACCAGTATCAAGGCGCTCGGGCGCAGCGTGGAGGGCTTTCCGGCAATCCACGGCCGAGTCACCTCCTGCTCACCATCGCGCCCATCACGCCCATCACGCTCTTCCTCAGCAAGGCTCAGCTCGGAGGTGTCAAGAGTCTGGATCTGGGCTTTCTAGGCCACTCTCGCCCTTCTCAGCGACGATGGCGTCCCTCTCTGCTGGACTCCACCAGGGCCAGGGACAAGACAATGGCGCCTTGGACTTTGCCAGCATACCACGGACCTACGACGGTGCTTTGCACCTCCTGTCGTTGCTGCCGACCAACCGCGACGTGACGTCTCTCTTTGAGACGCCGCCCAAAGACGAGAACGGGGTACCGTTTGACTTTAACTCACTTGCGATTCCGGAGGTCGTTGCCTGGATGGCACGTGCAGGTTACAAGAACCTACCCAAAGATTTGGCGCCTCTGAAGTGCATCCACATTGCCGGAACCAAGGGCAAAGGGTCGGTTTCGGCCTTTACGACGGCCATTCTGGTGGAAGCGGCCAAGACCGACGATGCCACGGTCGGCCGTGTCGGCACCTATCTTTCGCCTCATGTTGTCTCGGTACGGGAACGCATCTGGATCGATGGCAAGCCCATGGATCGTGAGCGCTTTACGAAACACGTCTTTGAACTATGGACGCGGCTGAGCAAGGCGGCAGCCGCAGCGGATCCCTCTGACGCGGATCCATACGGGGCACACACAAAGCCATTTTACTTTCGATTCCTGACCCTTTTGGCCTTTCACGTCTTCTTGCAAGAGGGCGTGCGGTCGGCTGTGATTGAGTGTGGCATTGGCGGCGAGTACGACGCCACCAACATCTTGCCCGCCTCGTCTGTCACTGCCGCTGTCGTCACACGTCTTGGAATCGACCATGTTGCCATGCTTGGTCGTACACTCGAGGAAATTGCGTGGCACAAAGCCGGCATTTTCAAGGAGGGGGTTGCCGCGTTCACACTACAACAGGGCCCCGCCGATCTGGAGCTGAGCGGCCAAGAGGTTCCGCCAGGCGAGACCCAAAGGGACAGGGGCGCCGCTCTCGCCGTGCTGAGGGCGAGGGCGGCAGAGAAGAAGGCGAGGGTTTATACGAGCTGGATCCAGGAGCCATTTCTCGGTGGTCAGGAGCCCGGGATGCTGGCCTGCCAGGTTCATTCCAAAAGTACAATATGGCCCTTGCGGCAGCAGCAGCCCGCCACCACCTCCTCATCGTGGGCGCTGCAGACACCAACAAAGTCGAGTCAACTGGCTCGATGTTGGACCCGTCCAGCCTCCCAGAAAACTATGTATCTGCTCTGGCAAAGGCCACGCTCCGCGGCCGCTGCGAAACCATCATGGACACACACACAGAAACCTGCCCAGTGCAGTATATTGTTGACGGCGCCCACACGGCTGACAGCTTGGGCGAAGTGGCACGGTTCTTTTCCGCCCGACAGCATGGTGTCGATTCTGCCCCGATAGAGGGTGTGGCACCCCCTCGGGTGAAACGCATTCTTCTCTTTAGCGTGCGCGATCGCAAACCAGGCGACCTCTTGCGCGCCCTTCTGTCGGGCAGCGACCAAAGCAGCGCTGGAGAGGGAGACGGCACTGCATTTTTTGATCATGCCTTGTTTGTGTTTCCGCCGCAGGCTGATTCAGGGCGCGAAGAAGCCCTCGTCACAATGCAGGATGCTAGTCCAGCGACGGACTCGCAGGCATTTGACAGTGTCTCTTCTGCGATGGGTCATATTCGTGTTCTTGCCGCCGAGTCCGCAGATGGCGCTGCGGGTGCTTCTGTGGATGCTAAAGCTGCACCATCACAGCCTTGCCATGTTCTAGCCACAGGAAGCTTTGTGCTAGTGCGCGAGGTGCTCCAGGAGTTGGATGCCAGCTTTGAAGAATAGAGTGCGTTGTTTGGAGCTGTCGATAACGACAGGTGTGTTGCTGCACGATTTGGCGCCGTGTACAAAGTACAGAGTAGTTGTGCAAATGCGTGTGCTCCAGCGCGGGGGCCCGGCCCGGTGTGTCAAAACGCTAAGTGAGCAAGACTATTTCCGCACAGCTCCCTCGGAGGGCTACGATCTCGCCGTCAAGAGGGGCGCCCCTGCTTTGCACCTGGAATGTCATCATAGCCGATGGAAATACTCGGCTCCCGATAGGCCTGGCTCGTCTCCCGTCCGGACGGAACGCGAGTGAGACATGTGGTTGAAACGACAGCCGGTGACATCCCGGGTCTTGCTGCAGCGCCTGCACTGGTTTTTCTGAGGAGGTTGGGTGATGGGCTTGGGGCACTGGACCTCACAGTGTTGCAGCGGTGCCTGTTGCTGAAAGGTATGGAGTCATGGAGAAGGAAGTGGTTTCCGTGGATACATAAACGACAGACTTTTACGTCGCTGGAAGAGTGGAAGAAGAGTTCAAAAGAAAGGACGGCGTAATTGTAGCATTCATTAGTATAAGCGGTTGCTTCCTGTGTACATATTGTATTGAACGGTTCACATAGATCAAGACATGTCCGTCTCGGAGAGCTGTGGTATCGGCATCTGTGTCGAGGCAATCCAGTTCTCCATGGCGGCTTGGCCCCGGGTTTTGCCGGTTCTGAGCTCGCCGGCGCACCCGCTGCCGTTCCGCCCATAGACGCAGGACGCACGGCCTGCGCGCCCCGACCGCGTGGTGGACCGCGTCGCTTTACTACGAGGCACAAGACGCGGCCGTAGATGGCAAAGCCTTCGTATACGACGTCCATGGCCAGCTTCTTCTTCTTGTGGCGCGCCTCGTCTTCCATGTTTGCATCGACGGGGACGACCCGTGCGCGTTTTGCTGGCGGTGCTTCGAGCTCGTCATCGTTCTCGTTGCCGCTCATGAACAGGGAGTCGTTGTCACTTTGCGCCCCTTTGCCATGGTCGTCGCCGTCGTCTTCGTCTTCGTCATCGTCGCTGTCCCTGACCTGCACCGGGTCTTGCCTTTGACGCTTGGACCTCCGCGCGGTGGGTACTGCTGCATCTCCACCATCGCCCTTGGCGTCCTGGACATCAGGAATGTCTTGCAGGGCAAAGGCGGCCTCTTCGTCGCTGTCTTCGAGGAGCAGATTGGGCGGGGCGTCCCGGCCTGGCTGTTGTCTCGAGCTTGCCACGCCTGCTGCCGTCGTGACAATGTCGTTTTCCCCGTCGTCGCTCTCGCCGGCGTTGTCGTCGTGGGCCAGCTCGACCCGGAGACCGCCGCTGCCGCCGTCGTCCACGTCAATGGGCGCGTGGCTGGTCCCGCCGGTCAGCTTGGTCGAGTTGGACACCAGTCGTGTCTGGGTCTTGTCGCGGGCTCGTCGGTGCTTGAACAGCAAGGAGTGTCGTGTGTCTGTTTCTGTGAGAAAGAGGGAGACCTCAAAGTCCTCTGTGGAGCGCAGACAGCCTGTTAGCCTTGCAAGTGACTGCGTGAAGAGCTGGACACCCGCCGCCTCGCGTACCTTGGACAAGCACATCGCGGATGGCGCCCTTTTTCTTGGCGCCCTTTTTCTTGGCCCGCTCTCGTTCTTCCATCAGCTTGGGCAGGACGAGCGGCCGCACGCTCTCAATGACACGCGGCAGCACGGGGTCGCGGGGGTGCAGCAGCCACGAGGGCACGAGGGCTGGGTTGTCGACATAGACGCGGCACTCGAGCACCGAGTACTTGCTGATGCGCAGATATCGACGCACTGGCGCCATTCTGAGATGTGGCGAGGTTCGTGGCACGCGGCGACGATGAGCTGGGAGGGCGTGGATGGCTGCAGGGGTGTCAGCTGGATAGTCGCGACGGTCAAGACGTCGGCTTCGCGGCTGGCGCAAGGCTGCCGTTGCGCACGATGACGACGTTGAGCTACTCGGCTTGATAGTGGGTCCGTCGAATATGGGGGCGCCTTTGTCCCACCACGCGCGGCCCACTTTAAAATTCAACGGGAGCGTCGGCGTGCGCTGGAGACCAAATCAACACATCTCGAGAGGACTCCCATCGCCAGGCGGATGCCATTCCTCTGCGCATCTCCTCCTCTGTCGCACCGGGCCGCTTGTTGTCGTGCATGCGCTCTATGTGGTTGCGGACACAATGTCAAAATCATGGACATCCACGCTGAGGCTGCCCAAGTCCAGCTTCCCGTGAGTCTCTGCCCGATCGGCTCTGCTCTGGTCCCCGGTCGACCTCCACTGACACGCCCGACTCGCCTTGCTAGACCCCGGCCGCTGCCTGAACACCGGCCCGTCTACCTCCAACGAAGCACCGACGAGCTGTACAAATGGCAGCAAGCGAACCGCCCCGACACCGACCCCTTTGTGATCCACGATGGCCCGCCGTACGCCAACGGCAAGCTGCACGTCGGCCACGCCCTCAACAAGATTCTCAAAGACATGAGCCTGCGCGTCAAGATGCAGCAGGGCCGGCGCGTGCACTACCGGCCTGGCTGGGACTGCCACGGACTGCCCATTGAGCTCAAGGCTCTGGCGGCGGCGGCGGACTCCGGCTCCTCCGGCTCCTCCTCCGCGACCGAGCTGACGCCTGTGGCGATACGAACGATTGCCCGCGACCTCGCCTCGCGCACGATTGTCGACCAGATGAAGGAGTTTCGCAGCTTTGGCGTCATGGCGGACTGGGACGGCCGGTGGACGACCATGGACCCCGCGTACGAGGTGCGGCAGCTGCAGCTCTTCCAGAAGCTCGTGCACAAGGGCCTCATCTACCGCAAGTACAAGCCCGTGTATTGGTCGCCGTCGTCGCGCACCGCCCTCGCCGAGGCCGAGCTCGAGTACAACGAGCGGCACGTCTCGACGGCCGCCTACGTCAAGTTCCCTGTGCTGCCCTTTTCGGACGGCACCATCCCAGGCTACGACGGACGCCGGCCGCTCTCGGCCGTCATCTGGACGACGACGCCCTGGACCCTGCCGGCCAACGAAGCCATTGCGGTCCACCGGGACTTTGAGTATCTGCTGGTTGAGCTCGGCGGGGAGGACCTCTTGGTGGCGGACGCGTGCCTGGAGGCCGTCACGGCTGCGTGCTGCCCGAAGACGCGCCTCCGCCCAGGGTGGTGGCGCGCGGCATCAAAGGCGCCGACCTGATGCGGCTGCACTACACCAACCCACTGCGCGGCAAGCGCGCGACGCCGCAGCCCATTGTCCATGCCGACTTTGTCACGGCCGGGTCTGGTTCCGGCCTGGTGCACATTGCGCCCGGCCACGGCTTCGACGACTATGTGGTGTGCATGGGACTGGGTCTGCCCGTGCCGGCGCCTGTCGACGGCGAGGGGCGTTTTACGGCCGAGGCGTACCCGGACGAGCCTCGTCGTCTCCAAGGCCTGGCCGTCCAGGACGAGGGCGGCAAGGCCGTGCTTGCGATCCTGGGCGATGCCGTGGTGGCGACGCACCGATACCGCCACAAGTACCCCTACGACTGGCGCACCAAGAAGCCCGTCATTGTCCGGGCCACGGCGCAGTGGTTTGCCGACGTGGACCGGATCAAGGAGCCGGCCGTGGCGAGCCTGCAGACTGTCCAGTTTGTCCCCGAGACGGGCCGCAGCCGGCTCGAGAGCTTCGTCAAGGGCCGCAGCGAGTGGTGCATCTCCCGGCAGCGGGCCTGGGGCGTGCCCATTCCGGCGCTGTATGGCGACGACGGCCGTGTCGTCCTTACCGAAGAGACGGTGGGGCACATCCTGGCCGTCGTGCAGGAGCGCGGCACCGACGCGTGGTGGTCTGACGCAGCCGACGAGGCGGCCTGGATCCCCGCGGCGTTGCAACAGGCCAACCCGGGCGTTGTGTATCGCCGTGGCTCGGACACCATGGATGTGTGGTTTGACAGCGGCAGCAGCTGGGCCCAGGCGACCAACGACGACCAGGCGGATGTGTATCTGGAGGGATCCGACCAGCACCGCGGCTGGTTCCAGTCGAGCCTGTTGACCCGCGTGGCCGCGCTGAGCCACGCGGCCGGTGCGTCGTCGTGTGCCGCCCACGCTGCGACGCTGTCGCCTTCAAGACGCTCGTCACGCACGGCTTCATGCTGGACGGCGAGGGCAAGAAGATGTCCAAGTCGCTGGGCAACATTGTGACGGGCGCCGAGGTCATGGACGGCACGCTCTTGCCACCCATCAAGGAGAAGAAGAAGAAGGGCCGGGGCAAGGCCAAGGCTCCGGCTCCGGCAGCGGCAGCGGCAGCGGACGCTGCTGCTCCGGACGCAGCAAACGCAAGCACGAATGCAAAGGCCGCACCGGTCAAGTATGACGCCCTCGGCCCGACGCGCTGCGGCTGTGGGTGGCCGGCAGCGACTACACCGGCGACGTCGTCATGAGCGAGATGGTGCTGCAGGCCACCCACACGGCGCTGGTCAAGTACCGCGTGACCCTCAAGATGCTGCTGGGATCCATGCACGCGTCGGCCCGCACGGCCCCGCTGACGACGGTCGACCACATTGCCCTGCTGCAGCTTCAGGACACGATGCAGGAGGTGGCCGCCGCCTACGACCGCTTCGAGTTTTACCGTGGCCTGGCCAGCCTCAACCGCTGGCTGACCAACGACCTGTCGTCCTTTTACCTCGAGGCCGCCAAGGACCGCCTGTACTGTGCCGACGGCGGCGGCGTCCTGGAGCCCATCTTCATCGGCCTGACGCGCATGCTCGCACCGGTGGTGCCCATGCTGGTCGAGGAGGCCTGGGACCACGCCCCGGCTTGGCTGAAAGCGTGAGTCTGGCCGTAGCCGTGGCCGTGGCCGTTTTGCTTTGCACTGCCTGTCTGCGCTATGCTGACACAACCTCTGAACCTAGGTCCACTGAACACCCTCTCCGCCAGCTGTACAAGGCCCCCCTGCCGGGCCAAGACCGGCTGCCCAGCGACACCAGCCGCATCCGCGCCGCCATCCCCGTCGTCTTCTCGGCGCACGCTGCCGTCAAGACGGCCCTGGAGAATGCGCGCAACGACCGAGTGCTGGGCTCGCCTCTGCAGTGCTCCGTGGTGCTGCGGGTGCCGAGCGAGAGCGCCGCGCTGCCGTTGCTGCAAGAGCACGCCGCCGAGCTCGACAGCATGTTTGTCGTATCCTCCGTGTCCGTGGTCGCCGCCGACAGCGAGCCGACGGGCGACCAAGTGCGCCCGGCATGGCAGTACACGGCGGCATTCGATGTCCAGGGCGGCGCACCGGCCACGGCGGTGGTGCTGCCGCCCCGTCACGCCAAGTGCCCGCGGTGCTGGCGCTACGTTGCCGAGCACGAGGAGCACCTGTGCGGACGCTGCGAAGACGTCGTGCAGCAGCAGCAGCAGCAGCAGCAGTAGTAGCAGTGATGTAGACGATGCGGGTAACGGCTCTGCATGCGATGCAAGAGAGCATGGCGGGAACGGGGTATATTTGTAAGATGTAAGATACAATGGCGATGCTGCAAGGTACAAACGACAAAAACGAAAACCAAAACAAACAAACGGATACCCCTCTCATCCTGTTGCATCAGAGCAAGTGTCATAAACTGTCATCCAAAGAGAGCAGATACGGGTTGGCACCCGCAGCCCTCGGATGGCGCCTATCTCTGCCATGCCCAGCGGGCCGGGTCAAAGATGACGTCGAATTCGACAGCGTCAAACGAGCCAATGGCCGCACTCAGGTCAAAGTCGCCTTCGAGGCCCGTCACCGGCAGATCCTGCTCGGCGTCCGTCTCTTCGTGCAGGTCCCACGAGGCGACCACGCGGCCGTTGTCGGTGAAAAAGGCCTCCACATGGAACGTCTCCTTGGCCGGCGCATGGCCGTAGACGCCGTCTTTGCGCGTAAAGTTCATGCCGATGCCGTACCTGCCGCCGGGCCGAAGACGGTAGTCCGGGCCGAGGAGCTCCTTGCCGCCCCACATGTCGTTGACGTAGCGGTGGCCGTCGTCGCCGTGCACGGCCAGACTGCCGCGGTGCCAGCCGGGCAGACGGAAGTACGGATACGGCATCGCCGCGAAGCCCAGGGCCAGGCTGACCTCGGTGCGGCTCTGGCGCCCAATGTGCACCTCGTAGTATGCCGTGAACGTCTGGCCGGCCTGCCGCGGCTGGTGCAGGTTGGCTGCGTACACGGGCGGGTAGCTGAGGATGCAATTGTCGCGGTTCGCCTGGTTGGCTTCGCCCCTCCACGAGCCGTCCGGCTGCCGCGTCAGCGTGCCGCTAAAGTCGGGCGAGGCCTGCAGGGTAAAGTTGCCGTTCTGGACCGCCTGGCGAATGGCCTCGCTGGCCTCCACGTTCCGGCGCGGGTCGATCTCGTGCTGCTTGCACCAGGCCACGCCGGCATGGGCCTGCTCTTCCGTGGCGTTGTTCACGGGCGAGCGGTCCCAGCCGGAGAACAGGTTGGGCGGCGGCGGCAGCAGCGCGTTGTCGGGCACGGCCGCCTCCCAGTCGTGCTCCTTTTTTGGGGTGGCGGTCCCGCCGGCGGTGCATAGTCGCCGGCTCCGCTGCCCGCGCCACCGGCGTACGACGGAGGAGCGCCCGGGGAGGAGCAAACTCGTCGGCCGACGGGCGAGCGGCCCGGCCGGGTGGCGGACCAGGAGGTGGTGCAACGTCGGCGTCACCGGCAGACGAGCGAGCGGCATGGCCGGGTGGCGGGCCAGGAGGTGGTGCAACGTCCGCATCAACGGCAGACGAGCGCGCGGCCCGGCCGGGTGGCGGGCCAGGGGGCGGCGCAAAGTCATCGCTGGACGGCGACGCGCTGGTCCGAGACGGTCTTGCTGGCGGCGGTCCAGGTGGCGGTGCATAGTCGTTGTGCTGTTGTGCCGGCTGCGGCTGTGGAGGACGCGACGGAGGCGCGCTGTAGGTTGCCGTTGTCTTGCCGTCGCTGCTGCCGGGCTGCTGGAGCTGTACTGGGCGGGAGGGGGCGTCGCCCGCATCGCGGGCCTCTTTGGATCCGAAGCACATTGCTGCTGTGTTGATGAGTGTGGCAGAGAGGAGTCGACGGAGAGTCGAAGCGCTGTGAAGATGAGAGATGGAGAGAAGAGAGAGAAGAGATGGAGAGATGAAAAAGGAAAAGGAAATGAGACAGAGTTGAGGCCGCAATGGAATAGGCGGAGCACGGCTCTTGCTACGTGTTGTGTTTCGGGGAGAGGTGGAACGCACAATCGTTTGTGCCAACAAGAGTATGTATCGAGACGAAAAAATGATTGAGATGAGAGTACGGAGTGAAGATCGTCTATCGCAAAGTGCCCCTGGCAGAGACGTGATTCTGCCAGACTGCAGCTCTCTTGAGACGTGTCGCCAAGCAAACACAAATTGCGGTTCGATGCTCAGCCACGGCCAAGCGCCCTCTTGAGTGGTCTAGCAGCCGTTGGCCTGCAATAGCGGTCCAGTGCGCTGTAAGCGGGGCAAACGGCGCCATAGAATCACTTGCGTACCACGACCAAGTGGTGATTCGTCACGATTGGGTTGTGACGGCATTGCTGGCACTCCGTCGTCCAGATCATGACCCTGAGTAATCGGTGGTACTCAGTAGGTACACGTGCGACGTTGTGCTCCAAAGATACCCTCATTCACGTTGGTCCCGTACTGCCAGCGAACGTGGTGGCCGCCATGCCTCGAAAGAGTCTCGAAAGAGTGTACACGGCAGGCTGCCTCATTCTGTAGCGGTTTCAGTACATTCACAGCCAGCCGTCCTGTGCCTACGACTTGGAGGGAGCCGAGTTACGGCCGTCATATGTACGACCGCATGTGTCGTTGTAAGAGTCCGTACGGAGTACGAGTCCATGATTATGGTACCGGCCAACAAAAAGAGTCAAGCACCATGCTCCCGTTTCCACCATGTGCTGCCACCAGCGCCCTACCTTGTCCTCGTAGACACCCGCCTAGTCCTGGCTCACATCGCTGGCCTTGCCCGGGGCCGCCGCACCGGCCTTGTGTTCCTGGGCGCGCTCCAGCACGTCCACCCACTTGGTCGGCCGCATGCGTCCGCCGGGGTACGTGCTGTGCAGGTACGACTCCGCCTCGGCCGCCCACCCGAGCAGCTGCTCCTCGGCGCCCCATTCGCCCATGGCCAGCACGCCCATCGGCACACGGCCGTCGCCCTGTTGGGGCTCTGCGTAGCCCATGGGGCACGACACGGACGGACAGCCGGTCGAGTTGGCCAGCCAGACATACAGCATGCAGTGCAGCGACATGTTGCCGTCCATGAAGCCGTAGACGTCGTCGCCGGGCTGCTTCTTCCACCCGGCCATGGGCGTCGTCGGCGTCAGGATGATCAGGCCCGGGTGCTTTTCGGCAAACAGGTGGGCGAGGTGGCGCATCAGGACGGTGCGCAGCTGGTTGTACTTGAGCAGGTCCACGGCCGTCGCGTGCTGGACAATGGTGAGCAGGATGCGGTTCTGCGCATTGACCATGCCGGCCCAGTCGTCGCGGTTGGGCGCGGCGCGGTCGCGCACCTTGTCGAGCGACTCAATGAGGCACGTCGGACCATGCGCGGCCTGGCCCTGGCTCAGCAGCGGGATCTGGATGTCCACAATCTCGTAGCCGAGCGTGTCGCGGCAGTGGTCGACGACGCGGTTGAAATGGTCCAGCACCACGGGGTCCGCGCGCGCCACCCACTCGCGCGGCACGCCAATGGTGCGGCGCGCGCCGCTGGCGGCGGCAGCGAAAGGGCAAACTTGCCCGTCACCGGGTCGTCCGGGTTGGGCTGCGCAATGGTGCGGTAGGCGGCCTTGAGGTCGCCGACCGTGGCCGCTATGGGGCCCTGGATGCACATGCTCGAGTCCATGGCAATGGTGCGGTCGTGCGAGGGCTTGAGGCCGTACACGCCGTTGAAGCTGGACGGAATGCGCACGCTGCCGCCCGCATCCGTGCCGATGGCGATGGGCACGAGGCCGGCGCCGACGGCGGATGCGCCGCCAGACGACGAGCCGCCAGGGTAGTATGCCGGGTTGTACCAGTTCACGGGCGTGCCGTTGCGGGCTACATTGTTAGCGACCGCCTGACGGCAAGATGGGTGCCAACGCAGAGGCGACTTACATTGCAGCCCGTCGTGTCCATGCCGAGCTCGTGCATGTTGTTCTGGGCCACGAGAAGCGCGCCGGCATCGAGCAGCTTCTGCACCGTCCAGTCCGTCTTCTTGGCCGGCGTACGCAGGCGCGGGTACCGCTTTCCAAAGGCGTCGTCCGCCAGGCGCGGGTTGATGCCCACCGTCGACACGTAGCCCTCGACGTCAATGTCGCACTTGATGGTGACGGGCACACCGTCCAGCAGCCCCAGGGAGCGCCGGCGGCCCAGCGCGCGGCCGACGCCTTGGCTGCTGCGCGCGCCTCGTCGGCCTTTGTCACCAGGAACGCATTCTCGTAGATGGAGCCCTTGCCGCGCTGGACCAGCGGCAGCAGGGCTTCGACGACATCGACGGGTGAGAGGGCGCCGGACTTGTACAGCGCATGGTAGTCGGCGGCCGAGTAGTACCGCACCGCGTACTCTGTATGCCGAGGCTCCAAAATGTCTTGGCCAAACGGAAGCATCGTCTGCGCTGTAGCATCCTGGCCGGGCACGACCGTGGGGACAACCCGGGGCTGCGTGCAAAGGCGTGTCAGCAGGGGAGCCGGCCTCGGTGGTCTGTGATGCAAAGACCAAAGACCAAAGACCAAAGACCAAAGACCCAGAGTCAAGCACTTACTCGAAACGTCGCGAGCTCTTCGTCGAGACCGGGAAGGTCCTTGACGCGGCCAAAGCCCGTGTTGTGCCACAGATGGCGATTGACAAAGCCCGAATGGGTCACCCTGGCCCCCTTGTCAGTACAACAGAATACACCGCGGACCAGGAGACCATGGCGGCCAGACGTACAGGGCGGCAACAAGAGCCAGCGGCAGACCGCGCACGGCCGGGTTCTTGTCGTCGGGATAGACATAGGTCAGGTCGTCGGCCTCTTTCGGCTTGGGGTAGTCCATAAACGGCCGTGCTGCGGCCATGGTGTCGCTGTGCTGTTCTGGCCGCGATGGAAAGCGGGACAAGGTCGATGCAGGTGGAGATGAAGGCGATGCAGGGCGGAAAAGAATGAAAACGAGTAAGAAAAGAGACGCGGCCTCGACGGTTCTTGTACGTTGTCGTCAAAGACGCGAGACGTAAAGAAGCAGTAAGATGAGATCAAACAAGAGCGACGAACAGATACGCCGTAGACGTCGGCCAACACGAGAGGCTAGAGCTGCTGGCAGACCGGATGGCGGCCCTGAATGAGTTAGTCGGGTTTTGTATCGGTGAGGGTAGTGTAACGAGAGCTCGTTTAGCATCCAACGTCCCAAGCCTCGCGAGACGATGCCAATTCGCCCATCATTTGCCATAATCTGCCATATGCGAATACGACAGGCCGAGGCCGACATACCCGCTGTTGTACATGTACGAGTACTCGTAAGGTGAGGGGGCTTCGGCCTGGATACGACCATCCATTTTCGAGAGAATGCTTGGGACAGGCTAGAGTGGTAACGGCTTGGTGTGCGGTCAAGATGGGCGCTATGTGGAGTAAGCCAGGAATCCTAGCTCCACGTTGTATTCGTTATCAAGGGACCTTTGTTGTGTGCGAAGCATATCCATGGGCAGCCGGTCGTTCTATGACGATTCGCCTTGTCGGTGCACAAATCGAGAGCGGCTTGAAGCCATATGGATATGCCAGAGCATCGGGGTGTGACGGGCCGTGATGCAAAAGCCGCGCAAACAATCACCAAGCGAAACAGAGCCGGTGGTGGACGATGATGCTCAAGCAATGCGCTCTCCAAGTGGGCGCATATGTAAATTGGTCAAAGGCATAAAAAAGATACAGAGAGCAAAGTGCTAGCAGAAAGAGCATGCAAATCAAACCCAAACAGAAAGACAAACTTGAATCAAAAATCCCAAATAAACCGCCGTGCCAAACGCCGTGCATTCGCGTTTCTGTGTCCCATCCCATCTGGACAGTTGACCGGCTGAGCCGAATGACCCTTCCGGTATGCTTTCGTAAAGTCGTGTCGTCATAAAAAGATGCAAAAGGCGTGCTTTGAAGGAGAGGCGATGGTCGCCCAGACACGGCCGTCATCTTGGAGGGCGCTTCTAGTTCCGTCCAAGGTGGAAGATGCGCGTCCGTAGCCACAGAACAAAGCCGTTCCAGTAGCCCTGCGTCTTTCGCTGTGGTGTTGTTGCGGCGCGCGTTCTTGAAAGCCACGCTGTCGACGGTGGGGCCGAAGCTGGGCGCCGTGCCGCCGGCCACGCTTTCGTAATTGTTGCTCTTGAAGGCGAGCGGCTTCTCGTTGATCTCGTGCGCTGCCTGGCGCGAGAACCGGCCGCTGTCACGGCCCCGCTCGTGCTCGCCGGAGCCGCCGCCGCTGCCGGCGCCGGCGCCGCCGCCGCTGCACTGCCACTGCCACTGTTGCTACCAAACGTCGGCGTGGACTTGCGAGACAGAGATGGCGGATACTGTCACTGGCGGCGCCGCTGCTGTTCTTGCGCATCTGGAAAGCAGACTGTCGCTCGTGAGATTTGGCCTCTTTGTGGTCACGCCGTTCACGCTTGCGTACCATTTCGCGGTCGTGCTTCTCGGCCTTGGCCCGCTCGCGTTCCTCAAACTTGCGGCGCGCTTCACGGATCTGCTCTGCACGCGCCCCGGCATCGAGCTCGGAACGAGATCGTAGGCGTGGGAATCCAACTCCTTCTAGGGAGCTGCGTAGAGGAGAGAGCGGAGCGTGCGAGCTCGAAACAGGTGCTGAAGCCGTAGGCCCGGCAGACGATGGCGAATCAATCACTGCCGATCCTGCCGAGGCGTGCAAACGAAGGTCCGAATGCGACAGGCTCGATGAGAGACTGCTGTTCACAGGGCCTCGGCGGCCGCTCGGCATGGAACGAGCCGTGTTCAGGCGCAACGGTGGGCAGCATTCATGTCACCAACGGACGAAGCCCGTTGGCTGACCAGTGTTGGGTGCCGTAAGCTCGATTGTGAAAGTGACACAGTGTGGCTATGGCGGTAACGACGGGAAGGAAGAGAGCCGACGGGGTACTCGTCGTCGTCGTCGTCTTCCGTAATCGTTGGCGAGTAGTCACGAATGCTGCTGCCCCCCGTGTTGTTATAAAATGCACCAATGTTGTCAAGCGACGCCGAGGGATTTGCGTAGGCAAGAGGAGGGGTTTGCGTTCGTGGTGTCTGCTGAAAGGGGCGGACAAAGACCCCGTCCGGTTCCCTCCACCGCTCGCTGTGGTCGCTAATGAGGTGTGGGAGGCGCCGCTATGCGACCGGCCATGCTGGTAGCGTGGTTTGCTTGCAAAGTCCGAGGTGTCTGCGAAAGAAAAGCTGACGTCGCGAGCAGAGCGCATCTGACCGCTGGCGTCGTAGCCAGGCACTAGAATAGCCAGTCCGGGAACATGCTGCTCCTCCAAGGGCCGGTCCAGATCCAAAGAGTTTTTCTCCGAATGGGAGCGCTTCTTCAATATAGGCTTCACCATTGTAGCAAGATCCGGGTGAAGAATAGAACGTTTGTGAGGCCGTGGCCGATCAGCTGTCGAGGTAGCCCTACGATCGACTCGTGCAAGGATGCCCCAGTGTGGAGGGCAGGCAGAAGTGAGGTGGGCCACAGAAGAGCCCAGGGTGGGCAGTTTGAGAGGGGGAAAGGAAGCGGAGCAAGAGGGAGGAGAGGGGGAGAGGGAGGAGAGGAAGGAGAGGAAGGAGCATCAGCACAGAACGATCGACATGGATAGAGACCGTCGAGGACGATAATGTGATGCTTGCAGTGTGCAAAAAGTCAAGGTAGACGGCAGGTAACGGAGAGGCGTCAGAGCCGCGCTGCAGTGGACCGTGCTTTGGCTCGTGTGCGAGTTAGCACGCCAAAACGTGCGTTGGCATTCGATATTGTCACGAGGTAAGAAGATTGAGCGACTCGCGAACACGCCTCGACTCGGCTTCGAAGAAGGGCCGGCCGTTCTCGTCGCTGTTTTGTTGCCAAGGTTGTATTCTGATTTGGACAGTGTCGTAGACCTCTATTTTGCGACGCCGTGGATCTGCGAAAAGAACGCAGAGAGCGAATGGAATGGACAGATGCGATCAACGACGGCCCAGGCGAAGGGTTCGTCTCAGCGGGCGTAGTGTATATACACGGCGAAGATTAAGGGCGGAGAGTAGCTGACGAGTGGGAGCAGACGAGCAGACGATCAGACGAGCAGACGATCAGACGAGCAGACGATCAGACGAGCAGAGGAGCAGAGCAGCCAAAGAACGATTGCGGTTTGGTGAGGTTGGAAAAGGATGATGCGTGGTTCGAATGTGTAAACAGAGCGTTGCGGGCGGCTGATCAGTCGGTGAGGTGACTGCGAGACGCCGGGCTCCAATGTCAAGAGACGTGATTGACAGCAACGCGAGACGGGTTGAGAGGAGAAGGAGAAGAGAAGATGCTGAAATGTGAAATGTGAAATGTGAAGTATGAAATGCAGAAAGACGACGAGATGAGGACAAAAAGGTACGGGAAACGAAGGAGATACAAAGTACATAGGACAGGTTTATGAGGCTTCGGGAGCCCTGTGAGGAAGGAAGCAGCGGCGCTGGAGGTGACTTGCAGTTGTTCCCGGGGGACGGATGGGGATTCTGAGTGATTAGGCAGGAGCAAACGGCAAAGAGCCAGTCATACAGCGAGGATGGTGTGGACGGGCAAAATGGCAGTCTTAGTGCAAAGTACTTGACTTTGTAGTAGCTACGAAGTACTCCGTACTCGAGGAAGGCGCAAGGCGTCGGCCACACTCTGGCCGCTCACCACAAGCGCCGGCCGGGACAGGCAAGTGCGCGCAACGCCCCTGCCACTTGCTGCTCGTAGCTGGCCAGGCTTGATCCCATTGGCGCCCGTGTCTCCACTCCGAGACGGCCGTCAGCCAATCACAAGCGCTCGCCGGCGTCCGACAGATCCGCCACTGGAGATGCAGCGAGTCTTTTTCTCGCTCCGTCCACTTTCTACTGCACTACTGAGTACTTCTAGTCGCATCGACATGGACGACGGAGTACTTTGTATGTGCTAAGATTACGTTGCAGAACCGTCTTGTGCCTCGTCGATGCGCGATTCTGCTTTGCGCCGGTCCTTTGTCACTGGAGCGAAGCTGACAGCAGACGGCGCACTGAACAGACAAGTCACCTCTTCCCGCGGACGCAAGACACGAGCACAATCTCCCTCTGGCTCGACGGTTGCGGCGGTCTGCTGCCTGCACATGAATGCCATCGCCTCGCAGCTTTGCTCGAGGACAGAGACGGGAGGTTCCTCTGGTATCTGATGTTTGTGCTGCATGGTGGCCGTTGTGGGCTTGACTCGTACAAAGTACCTTGTACCCCGTACAGGGCTCCGTTATCTCCATCTGCAAATGTGGGCTTATCGGCCGGATGCTCCTCGCACCTTTGTGTCGGTGAGGTGCACAAATTCGCTCTCCTTTTGTTCGAGCTCCTCTTTTTCTCGCACATCGCGATCGCTTCTTTGTAGAGAGAAACATCCTATTCTAGCCATGGCAGAGCGTTGCGGTGCTTTGTCCAAGGCACAGATCGACGCGGCATGACTGATACGCCGGAACAGAGGTCGATGTGGGTAGAGTCGGCCCTCGATCGTGACGCCTACGACGTGAGGCAAGACATACGACAAGGAAAGCAAAACATGCTTTGTACGCGTACAACGATGAACAACAGAACAGAACGGACGAGTACGGGTACGAGTATTCGTATGCAGTCGCATTACTGCCCGTCGATGCTTAGGCGATATGCTCCTCCCAAGATCCCCGCCATTCCGGCATCACGCCGTCTTGACGTTCGTGAGCTCCACTCTGCTAGACTGCAACTTCTCATCAGTAGCCCCTACTTGGTATTGGACAGACGTCACCTCCTCTGTTGCTCTCCAACCTCTGTACTTTGTACGTTGCAACCACTCGCATCGTTTCGCGGATGTTCGGGATGTCCACGGATCTGCCATCCATCGTCACTCTTCTCTCTCATGTTGCTACTGGCAGCCGCGGCGGTCTCTGTCTACACGAGCCTGGTACGAAGTAGACTGAAGGGCACTCCTCCGCGGCGCCGCCGAATCGACCTCATAGCCGCCACATTTCGCCCAGCAGTCAGCCATCGCGCCCTGCACCGCCTGGACAAAGAATGGAACCAACATGCACGTGCGACTGCGGGTCCTCAAGCAAGGCTGCAAGAGGGCATGCTGACGACATTCTCTCCGCCGACGGTCTCTACAAAGTACTCGTACTGCCTCGTTATCAGTCGAGCCTGAGAAGACCACATCTAGAAGAAAAAGGCAAGGATCGTACGAGATACTAATGCGACTCCAAAGTGTGCATGCAGATGCATTCTCACCGTAAGGGCACCCTCGCATACTCAGTGCGACCTCGACGAATCGCAGCTCCGTCCATGAACGCTGCCAAGATAGAAAGCGCCTACCTATCATTAGCATAGTGTCACTTGCTATCCAGGCACGGGCCAGGAGACGAAAATCCAGGAACGCACTGGGTACTAGAGAGCCATTGGTTCGTCCCGGGCGGACAGAATGTAGTTACCCATGATAAGATCGATACCACCATCCATGTAACGGGCCACGTAGTTGAACTCACGGAATCTCGTGCTCCTCCTGGCCGTAGACTTTGGATCGGCGGCGGCGTGCTGTTGTAGGGTCTGGCTCGGCAACGGGTCGGTGGCGAGGCGGCGTAGCAGATCCACGTGCAACACCGGGTGGTTGCCTGGCGGTGTATCCAGCCGCACGTTACGACTCCCGATCAGATCCATGACCGTGTAGGGCAGAGCCAGCCAATCCAGCGTTTTCCATGGGCGGCCGGTGTCAACGTGTTGGAGCCTCAACGCCACTCGTCCCCTATTGTGCCGGCCCAGGCGCTCAGCCGACCCAGGCCGCTGGTAATGTGCTTGGAGCGGTCCGTCATTGGTACCGTGGTCCAGTCTACGTGGTAGCCGTGCATCATGTAGAAGGGCGACATCCAGTCGACGATGACGCCGGTTGTTTGGTCGCTGTCGACAGGCGCCTCCGGTCCAAGGCTGTCGCACGTGACCTTCCGAAGCGCCCACGAACGGGGGCCCAGGCGGAGACGATTGAAGACCGTGATGTCGAATTACCACCGCGCAGGCGGGCGGACGCTGGATGGCAAGATGTGCCTGGCCCGGACCACGAGAGGCTATATTGAGGCTATCTCGAGACGGGCAGGTGGTGGAGGTTGCCGCCCCTGGCCTGCACGACCTGCAACGGGCCTTGTCGAAACAACAGATGGAGGCCGGAGAGGCGGAGGCGGCGGTCACCGCACCACCGCCCTGGACCGCACTACCGCCCTGGTCACAGCATCTAGGCCGGGCTTTTGATAAGCAGGAGGCCAAGAGGCAGCCGGAGGCCGGCCAAGGGTTGGCCACGAGATCCGTTACGACGTGACGCCGGAGGGAAGAAGAGTCTGTGCCCGCTTCTCCACTGTGCCGGCGCTCTCGACCGAAATCCTGGTGATGCGAAAGACTGTTTTGGAATTGGATGTTCTCATGAGTCTGACGTCACATCATCAGGGAGCTCCATACTCGCAGGACTAGCACCCGTTTCTTCTCTGCTGTTCTCGTACGTGTTTGTAGCCGGCCTCGAAACCAACCATGCTCACCTTGGTTCATCATCTTGGCCACCCAGACTGGCCCGAGACGGCAGGTTTTCATCAGGTCCAGAGCGTAATCACGGGAGCTGAATACAAGCAGAGACGAAAGCAGCAATGATGGCACATGCACATTGGACGCACTTTGACTCTTGCTTCGCTCTTTATGAAAAACAAGATAAAACACAAGAGGACATTTTCACCTCCATGTGATTGTAAGAATGATAACATCTATGGCGAGTGTACCATTGTGATGACTGCTCCGAGAAGCGAGGTGATGGGTTGCAGTCTCGGCAAGCCGTGCCGCCTGTCAAGAAAAGATGTGGTCAAGACACAGAATTGTCAGCCAAAGACTCCCCTATCACATTCCCATCTCCCGAGAGTATTGCAAAGGGCAAGACTCGAACAAACATCCTCTCTGGTGAAAAACAACAATCGACAAGTATACCGTGAACGCTCCATGGCGTTAAACCAAGGGAGCCGACAGGCGCAGCGAGAGTGTCAAGGTGAAACACAAAACACACATGAGAAAGCCCGCTGTACCGGCCTGTCATCGATGGAACGGAGTACGGAGTGCTCGGCGCGTGGGTCGCATAGCAAAGCAACCGGGTCTCTCGCCAACAAGTCTTATGTGAGCATCTCCATCACAGGCTCTGATAAATCCCTCGTGCCATACTGACATGTCATATCTTTCCGTGCAGAACTATTGTGTTTGCGTCTTGACACTTGTCACTGACACAGCTTTCCATCCAGGCACCTCTACTCTTCCTCGAAGCAATGTCAGTCTTTCTCGGTACGGAGCATGGCGATCGCGTGGCTCCAGACCATCCTGCGTAGGAGTATTCCATCTTTGGGTTATACGCAGAAACTAGTCCAGGAAAGCTGAACACGATACTGAGTTATCGAGGATAGTCAACATTGACAGGACAGAACGAAACAGGATATGGGCCGCCTCGGGACTCGCAAGTAGACATAACCGTGGCACAATACGGCACAATACGGCACAAGACTCTTTTCCTGGTCACCATTTGTGTTTTGCGACTCGTCCATTGTTCCATCCGTCGAGGTCCCGCTGGCCAGCCATCGGCGCGTTGAGTACGACTGGGGAGACCGTTGCTCACAGGCCATGCCTATCTCTGCTCCGTGCCCCGAGAGCATCCCCGGTTCATTGCATGCCTGCTCAGTGATACTGACGTACAGATGAGTTTCCAGGGCGCCGGTCCATAAAGGCCATTTATTTTCGTCCATTACGGGCCGGCCAATGTCAACAGAACTGAAAGGGACAGAAATGACGAGGCTGCAGGGACCATTGATGAGTGAGGCAGTTGTTGGTTGAAGCGAGTCGCCGACTTGTCACTGCACCTACGAGACCTACGAGACCTACGAAACCTACGGGACTACGAGACCTACGAGTACTCCATTGCGACACAGGTATTGTGCATGACTCTACTGTCAAAACAACCGGCTTTCGGAGCACTTGCATGGTATCTTGTTTGAGCTACTGACCACCGACCCGCAGATTTTCAACTCACTCATCGCCAGTGGCAGCAAGGCCATACTTTGTACATACGAGTACAGAGTAGTACGACGTGCATTCGCGGTGCCATTTTCGTCCCTTTCTTGCATGGTCCCTTTCGTTTTCGTTGCGGAGAGGTGCTCCGTTTGTTATGGAGAAACGCCCCCGCCTTATCCACCCTCATGCATCGGAGCCACTTTAGAGGTGCTGAGACTTGACGGCTCAGCGCAGGACAAGGCAAGGGAAGGGCTTGAGGCTTTTCGACAACGCCATGCCAGGCTCTCTACGAAGTAGGCCCTTTGGGCAGTCCAGCAAACTCCCGCTGTCTCGACAGCAGCTCTCTTGGCACCCGGTTCGTCCCTGTTCTCCGAGGCGTGGCATGCCAGACAGGATACAGAGAAGCATGGCCATGCCACAAGAGCCGCATAGCATGGAGGGCTGATAGTGAATGGGTCCTTGCCTCCAGGCTCTGCGAAATGTCCCTCTGTTTCGATGCATCATCGAACACCGTTTGTGAAGGCTCTGGACGACGTCGTGTCATCTGGCCTGCCGTCTCTTACAGACTCGCTGCTATCTTGGTTCCCGCCCAAGCCCACCTATGAGACCACCATCTGCGACTACGGACAGCTGCGGTTTATGGCATGTTTCTTTCCTCTGCACAGCAGCCATAACCCCACTGCAATGGTCTGATGCCCCAGAGAAGTGACCTGAGCTCGACACGAAAGTCTACAGGGCTCCGGGGCGACAGTTGGGTGCTGACTTTCTCGACATTGGCATCGGCGGCGCCTCCACTCTATCGGCCCCTGTCTGCTATTCGATGCGCCAGAGGCCCTTCAGTCAATGAGCAGAGAGCCGTTTGTATCCTTCATGTCCATGCTACAGCCCATACGACATACAATATGGCGGCTGTGGAGAAGGCTGGCGGCTGTACTTTGTGCAAAGGACATCACACCTGAAAGGAACTCGACATTGTCCAGAGCCGCTTCAACCACCATCGAGAGAGATGTGCAGCGCGGACAAGGACGGATGCACGGCCGTGAACCGGATCTCGACCGGCCACAGCACACGGAGCAGAAGCAGATGGCGGTGCAATGGATGAGCGGCGGCCGAGGAAGAGAACACTCCTCGTCTTCGTCTCGAGGCCCTGCACACCCTCAAACTCTACTTTGTAGACACCAATTGCGTTATATTTTTATACGCACACGCCCACCGGCCATGCCTGCAAAGGAAGCTGTTAACGACACCAACGCTTACGAGTAGACTCAACGCCTTCGCCGGCGGTCTTGGGCAGATCCATCGTCAAAGTCTGGCCAGCAGGTTCCACATGCCTCTTAGCACTGCTCGCTTGCCCTTGTGTTCCAGTTCCCCTCTTTGCTCTGGCCATCATCGCTTTATCTGTATTGTGTGCAGGCGGTTTGATTTGACGCTCCGAAGCTCTCAACCGGCAAACCATGTGAGCGGCCACTTTACTTGTTCTTTACTTTGTACGAGATACCTGGACTCCTCCGTCCCCAATGCGTTCATCGGCGCGTATGCCTCGCTGCGGTGTTACCAATACTGGTATGACATGCCGGCGACCTGGCTCCTGGCTCCCGGCTCCGGCTCCGGCTCCTGGCTCCTGGCTCCTGGCTCCTGGCTCCTGGCTCCTGGCTCCTGGGAAGGATCCGAAGCACGGAGCAATTTGCGCAAACAGGACGTCAGACAAGCGCACGACATGCCAGCAACGCGAGCAGCACGAAGCACAAAGGACAAGCAAGTACAAAGTAGGAGAGGGTGTAGGTAGACCATTCGTGCCTGTACTTCCCTGCACCTGTTTGCCTGCAGCTGCAAGTCCAGTCCATATGAACCATGCAAGGCTTGGCCTAGGTCTAGCCGCAACTGCAAAGGCATGGCCCACGTCTACACGAGTCCATACCCACAATGCTACGACACATCGAGACGACGATTCACACGCCGCACTCTAGCCCTTTCTGTCTCATCCCGCTCGAGTTTGTTTGTGTATGCACTTTGTACCTTTCTTCGACCCGTGCTGCAACATACTTTCTGTATCCATTACTGTCCTGATGCGTCTGTCTTGCCATGAAGGACTGACAATACAAAAAGGAAAAACTACATTGGAGCTCGTTTCTCTGGAGCTAGAGACATGTATTGTTCCTGCCTCTCTTCATCTCCATTCTACTTTTTCCCGTTCTCTTCTATTTCTATTCCTTTAGTTCCTTTCATGAGCAGGTGAAGCTCTGGCTACCTATCATCTTCATTGCATACTTGTCTGGCCGTTGTTTTCTTTCCTGAGCGGCTCATTGCTGTCGTCCAACTGTCTCTGCCCATGAAGCCAGTTTTGCATCACCAGCTTCAATAATTCATCTGCCTCTTGTCTTGGTCTCCCCGACGAGACTTGCAGCTCACCCTCGCTTGGTTTGATTTCTTCTCCCGTCTACAGCATCCAAGCCAGCCTTGTCTTTGCCTTCTTACCACCTCAAGGTGGAATCCATTACTCCTCTGCACCCTCATTTGCGGCTTCTCACATCAACCCCCCCCCCCCCCCCCCCCCCCGCGCCAATATTCGACGGCCGTCACAGTCGGACCTGAGTGGCGTCATTCCTTCATCCCTCTCAGCCAAACGCACCCTCAGCAGCATTCCTAATCACAGGCAAAAGGGCTTTGCGGCCATCCAATTCACACATCGTCTCCTTGTGCATCTTGGCCTCCAGTTGGGGTTATGGGCGCATCACATAGGGAATAACAGCAATGATACGCACGGAACCTAGACATCATTTCTATATCAAAGACGCCACCACCCACACAGCACCATGTCCAATGCAAAGTTTGTGACGGGCTTTTCTTTGCCGCTCGGCCTGCCAAGTCCGGCATTTCTGCAGTCCACCACCTTCTGGGCATACCTCTTTTGCATCGTGTGGTACGTTTCGACCAGCTGTCCACTCGGCAATCCAAGCTGACCTTTTCCGGCTACAGGCTGCACAGATACACTCGTTTGCTCGTCCATTGCGTCAGCCACTGGACCTACAAGTCGAAACCGGTCCTGGAGAAGCCAAAATACACGTCCCAGGATGTCACAGTCGTCATCCCCACCATCCACCACACCTTGGAGGAGCTCCGCCCATCCCTGCAGAGCATCGTTGCATGCGAACCGTACGAGCTGCTCCTGGTGACCACGGCCGGCAAATACGAGGCACTCAACGTCCTGGCCGAGTCG
This sequence comes from Sporothrix phasma, assembly GCA_016097075.2. Classification (NCBI taxonomy): domain Eukaryota; kingdom Fungi; phylum Ascomycota; class Sordariomycetes; order Ophiostomatales; family Ophiostomataceae; genus Sporothrix; species Sporothrix phasma. The sequence goes on along the minus strand of JADMNG010000037.1, from coordinate 134,103 downwards.
CTCCGGCAATCTGGCTACAAGAGCATCCGCGTCATGTGCACGAGCGTGGCCAATAAACGGATGCAAGTCTGCCAAGCGCTGCCCATGGTCAAGACCGAAATCACAATCATGGCCGACGACGACGTGACCTGGCCCAAGACCCTGATGCCCTGGATCCTGGCGCCTTTCGAGGACGAGGCATTCGGCGGCGTCGGGACCTGCCAGCGCGCCAAGCGCATCTTTACAGGCGCATGGTCGACGCGCGTCTTCAACTGGCTGGGTGCAGCTTACATTGAACGTCGCAACTTTGAGATTTCGGCCACCCACAACATGGACGGCGGCACCTCGTGCATGTCTGGACGAACAGGCGCCTACCGGTCCGTGATCCTGCAGAGCCACGACTTCCTCGAGGGCTTCCGGACGGAGCGCTGGGCCGGTTCGTCCTCAACGCCGACGACGACAACTTTGTGACCCGCTGGCTGGTCAGCCACGGGTGGAAGACATGGGTGCAGTACGAGCGCGAGTGCGAGGTGGAAACGACGCTTGAAAACAGCGCCAAGTTTCTTTACCAGTGCTCTCGATGGGCTCGCAGCAACTGGCGCAGCAACTACACGAGCCTTGTGACTGAGAGATTTGTCTGGACGTGAGTTAACCTTTTGTTTTGCCTGTATCTCTTTCCCCCCTGCCCCCTGGACCGGCCTCATGTCACCCAGACAAGAGCCACGTCGATGGCGAGACCGGACTCGTGTGGATGAACGAGACGCTAAACCAAACCACAGACGCCAACCCTGGTCGACATATGCTCTGCACATTGCGACGTTTACATCGCTTGCCTTTGCAGTCGATCCGCTGCTGCTCTACTCGTGCTGGCGGGCGACTGAGGACTGGGACCCCCCGCGGCGTCAGTATGCCTTCTGGGCCCAGTTTGGCTTCATGTTGGCTTCACGAAAGTGGTCAAGCTCATGGGCCTCTTCCTCCGCAACCCGAGCGACGTCAAGTTTCTGCCCGTGTCGATTGTCTTTGGCTACCTGCACGGCCTCATCAAGCTCTACACGCTCTTTACGCACCGAATGGCATGCGCGCCCCTTTTCTCCCTTGTCGCGATGCACGCAAAACACAGAAAAGCCAGCTGACCATGCCCGATTCCAGACGTCATGGGGCAGCCGCGATGACGCCGATACCGACGACAACATGCGCCTGGCACCGCTGCCACGTCGCAGCCCGAGTCTGCGCACGCCGCCCGGATTGGACGGCGAGCTGCCACAGCATACGCAAAGGCAAATGCAAAGGCAAATGCAAAGGCAAAGGCAAACGCACAGAGCTCCGTCATACTGGTCGAGCAAGACACAGGGAGGAACTCTCCCGCCCAAGTGGCGAATCGTGACCGAAAAGTCGGCCCTGCTCGATGCCACTGTCTACTGACGGGCACACAAGAGAGGCACAACGATACACAGAGGAAAGCAAGGCAAGGCATGCACATCGCAGTGCCAGCCGACCCCATGGGCTGCGTGGGACCAAGTAGCGACGAGCCACGGCAGGGCGGATCATGTCCAGCTACGGACACGTTCTCTTTACATATGATACACGTACGAGCAACGGATCATCACGGCTCGATTCTTGGATTCTTACTTACCACTTTACCACCTTGCCGTCTTGCCATTCGACCATGATCCACTTCAATGCTGCCACGACTGAAAAGGGAACATACAGACACAGGCAGAGGGCGACACCACTGCTGCCACGGCCGATGAAGACGCAGAGCGACTGCGAAGCTGTCAATGGCTCGCCATATCTCGCACACCCTCCTCTCCTCTCCCGTCATCAAAAGTCTATTCTCCGCTACGTTATCCATGTTTCGATGTTTTCACATTAAAAGTTGCTTGAAGGAAGAAAAAGTTCATTTACAGCGTGCATGAGAGGTACAACAGGACTCTCCAGTGTTATTTGTCAGGGCTATGCTGGGAGATGCTAAGCATTGGTCCCCCGTGAAAGCAAATGTATCTATATCTTTCTGTATCTTTCTTCTCACTTCTTTTTCATTTTAACCTCAATCTCGGTCCTTTTACTTTGTGTCAGGTCAAATGGGAAAAGGAGACTCGAAAGGAGGACTCGGGTGACAAAAAAGGTCTTCGCTTTGTTACTTTTTGGGAGGGGGACGGTTGGTGCACGAAATACGATACCCATACTGTACGAGGAGGCGGAGGCGGAGGCGGGTCGACTCCCACTACAGCCTGTTTTATCTATATTGACTTTATTAGACTTTCTGTGGCGAGATTGCCCGAGAAGACCAGAAGACCAGAAGACCTGTGAGATTGAGTGTCTGACATGCCCCTTGACACCTTATGGCGTACTTTGTACGTGAGCGATTTGCTTGTCATCCATTCTTTTTGTTCCGCACCTGCATGTTGCGAGCAGGTGGCAGCATGCAACACAATGGGTTGTATTCTCCGGACAGTGAAAGGGCATCACGGATCTTGCATGCAAGCGTACAGTCGTGTATTTTTCGTACCGGTTTTTGTTGCAATATCTGCCCCTGCCAGACCAGCCACCGGCCGTTCTTCTCGACATTGACCAACAAGCAGCACCATGTCACAAAGACCTGCCGCGCTGTTGACGAGGCTCTTTTGACGGCATCCCATAGGCCGGTTGTGTCCTTGGATGACGGGGAGCCGACTACTCGTGCATGGGGTGTAAAAGAAGTGACAATGCGAGCTCCTCACATGCAGGTGCTCATTTCTCCAGTGAACCATGGAGCCAAGCATATCGAGAGTGCTGCGATGACACGCACCGGCTGACATGTCACTGCTTTGCAGCCCATGTCGTCCCTCCTCACATACTCAGTACACACATACCAACTCTCGACTGTCTGGTGGACGTGACAATGTCTGCATGTACATGTGCAAAGCCGTCGTACCGCCGGCTACGTTGTGTAGACTGGTGCACTCTCCGAGGGCAATCCGCCCAGCTTCTCCCGGTGTCTCAAAGTTTAGCCATTGCTCTTGTCCCCCACTTATAACGATGAGTTTACTTCGTACGAGGTACAAAGGAAAGACAAAAAGGTACTACGTCGTATGTTCTTCATGGACCCTGTACCCTGTCGTCTAGGCTGGCCAAAGACGGATGTGTGCACATCATTTTAGCATGCAAATCATTGTCTCCACCGTCTCCATTGTCTCCATTGTTTCCGTTGTCCATTGTCTATTGTTCACGGACAACGAAAGGCGACTACAAGAAAATGTCAGAAGAATCGAAGAAGAAATACAGGCTCTTCAGTGTCATAGCACGGGTCAAAGATACAAATGAGAGACGGTGGCAAAGGAAACATGGGTAGTGCGACAAGGGAACGACAGTGTCCCTGTTTTGCGGAGAGCCTGGTCAAGGGTCCAGGAAGGTCCAAAAATAGTGCATGCACTTTGACATTCTGTATCGTGTCGAGGTCGAGGAAAGATACATGTACTTCGTACTACATACTGCAGTCGAGAAGGAGGGGGGCGTGTGACGAGAGGATGCGCGATTTACTATTGGCACTATCAAACGAAACAACCCCCAGCGGCCAGGTTTGAGGGAGAGAAAGGGACAGAGAAGAGAGGAGTCATGTCCCTCCAGAGTCTCAAGAGCGGTCGGTTGGCTGTCAACTTCTCTTTGTTCAGGACACGCGATTTTAGCCAAAGGGCAAGGCCCGGTCCCGTTCGTCTTGTCCGTCGGTTCTTATTCTTCTGTCCAGCATCTGAAGACCTACGACGTACTTTGCAAGGTGCCCTTGTTCAACAACCGTCGTTTTGTTTTGCCACTTTACGTCGTAGTCGGTGGTGGCAGTGGCTGCGGTGGTGGGTGGGATCCATGGAGAGACCAAGAGACCACCAGAGACGGGTACAATACGAAGTGCATGTATCTTACACATATGTCCTGCACGTCGGGGAGTGGAAAAATTCCAGGTGCAAGACAAGACAAGCATGGATCAGGCCACGGAAGAAAAAGAAGGAGCATGTTTTGAGATTGTGCACATGTCCCACGGGTAACCGCGGAAAAGACGTGCGGTAGCTCTGTTGCGGGGAGTTTGATTTTCTTTTTCGAGTGTCTTATCCGTCCGTGTGCAGCACCGAGACCGATCCACAAGAGAGGACGGGATGGGTCGATGGAGAAATAAGAGATTGGGCTGCCCAAACCATACGAGTACGCACTATTCTGAGAGTCTCCTGACAATCAAAAGGAGCAGGGAAAGCTCCTTCATGGTTGCTACGACGTACTGTAGCAAAAGAGAGAAAGGGTGGACGAAGAGGTGTGGTGTGGATGCCGAACGCCGTATCTTCAGAGGCTTGTCTCGTCTGAGAGTACAAAGCCAAAGACGTGAATGTGCTGCACGTCTTATCGACAGAATATCAATGTTCAAGTGTGTACGGAGTTCGAGTAGTGGGCACGGCTCGCAATGATGTGTTTGTTGTGGGACACCACGCGTGGAAAAAGAAAAAGACGACAGGGCCGAGGGCCAAAAGAATGCACGGCGTGTTGCAGATCAATATCTCCGTTGCTGTTGAACAAGCGGCCGTTTGATCAACGACGGTGCACGGTCTGCCTCGAATATGATATCTGACAACTGATACAGAGAAACAAAGAGCTGAGCAAGCAAACGGCCAACGGCCGACCAGAAAGATTGACTGTACGGAGTACGTCGTACAAAGGTCGTATTCCTTTCCGCTTGCCATTCCGCGTTTTGCCCGTGGGAGGACGCTGACGCGGAAACAGCGGCAGTTGGATGTCAACAACAAAGACAGTGGGAGGCAACAAAACAAGATACAGAAGAGACGGAGGGGAATGAAATCGGAATGAAAAAGGGCAAGTCAAGTCTACTCGCACCACGGACCGTCGTCTCCTGGAACAGAAAAGAGCCCTTTGATTTATGGCGGGCGATCGTCGCAGGATGGACCAACAGGCTGCGCTAAGAACCGACGTGCTTGAAGGGGGGAAAGGAAAAGAGCGAGCTCTACTTCGTACGACGAAAGAACGAAAGAAGACGCCAAGCAGATAAAGGTATGAGTACGAGGAGAAGCTCGCTGCTAGCAGTAGGATACTGGCCGGGACAAGGACAAAAGGCTCGAGAAAAGAGGAGAGCAGGCCATGATGCAGGCCATGATGCAGGAGATGATGCAGGACATGATGTGCAGGACAACGGTGCAGAATCGAAGTGGAAAAAGGAACGGTGATGAGGACAACTGACGCGAGGATCCTCAATAGAGACCCAAAGCCCATAGTGCAGATACTACGAGGAGACCAAAGCGATGAGTGCAACACCACGCAAGAGGAGAGGCAAGGAGGCAAGAGAAGGAGAACGGATGGAGAATAAGAGCAAACAAGGACGAAACCCGCAAAACAATGGGCCCAAACAGCAGAGCTAATGCACCTGGCAGAAGTGGGACGAAAGGGTCCCTCTTTCAGTCCTACCCTCCTTGCAAGGTATCCTACAAAGTACGAGTACATCCTTCATAGCAATACTTTGTACTTTGTACATACGAAGCATGTTCGCGACTGGGCCTAGACAGAGCGCTGCAAAGTGACGCCACCCCGTCTGCATGACCGGTGCGATTGGAAATGCAAGATGAGCACGCACGTTCGTCCAAGACTGCCACTGGCAGAGGAAGAAACAGCAGGCCTGTCGGGGCAGCGCGTCAAGAGTCCTGTTGTTGCATGCTAAGCAGGTCGAGAACCGCCAAAAATAAAGCAGGACAACAAGAGAAACGAGGAAAGGCGACCTTGACGAAGAACCAAGAAGTCGTCTCAGAGTCCAGAGTCTAGAGTCTAGAGTCCAGAGTCGAGAGGCCGAGGGTGGTTTTGCTCTTTGCTGTCGACCGGCGAGGGTGCACATTGCCAAGCAGGATCACAAATACGAAGTAGGCAACGCAAAGGTAGCAGCCCAGGCCCTGGCCACATGGCCCTGCAACAAGGGACGTACAGGTACAGACGGTCCACGAACCGGGAATGAGGGAAGTTCTATTGTGATTACGACACAGCCATGTCGTAGGAACCGGCCTGATCAACTCTGAAGCGGCACTACGTCCGACATTCGATCATAGGACGACAAAAGAGAGGAACCAGTAGCCGAGATTCACTTCATACAAGACCGCATTGTGAGGTGAAAGGCGAACTGGCAAAGGACAAGAAGGGGGGCTGCCATCAAGGGCGGAGGTGCTCGGGTAGCCACACGAAGAACTGGTCAACACCTGCCTCTTATCTTGTCCGGACGGGCCACTTGCTGTCTTCCTCGCCTCCCTTTTCTTCTTTGCCAGCCATGAGCTATCGACAACACACCCGTGCTGCTCGGTCGCGTCATATTGACTGCACCTGTCGAGCCATCCTGGCCCTGGTCATGCGACCGAACCTCGAGTCTTTTTGGGTGCGAAAGAGGGCTGAGCCTCGTCCGACGCTCGTGTCAGTGGACATGAAGTCCGATTTCAGTCGAACGACACGCCCCAACGTGTAAGTGAAGCCATGGCAACGAGAGGAGAGGCATCTCAGACTACTGCCAACGAAAACGAAACAGAACATAGCTTTGCTCACAGAGAGAGGTGGAAATAAGGGAGAGCACTCGCACTTTTCCGCACGTCGTACATATATGTGCGCCGTAGTACACGCGTCTCTGCCATGGCCTGCCTGTTGCCTGTCTTTCCTGTCTAGCCTGTGATGGCTGCAGCCCATACTCTCCATCGCGGAACCCTCCGACGTCAAGCCCGTGCTGCGTTTTGTTCTTGTGCTTCCGAGCACGACTGGACGGCACGCCGGCCAGCGGAGAGTACAATGAGGCCGGAAGGTGGTCGGAGAGAGGCACCAGCGAGCACAGAGCGGGTGGCAAGAAGCAAGGCTAGGCAGACGGCCCAAGCAGGGTGAACATATGCACGTTTACCAACAGAGCATTACGATGAGAGATATTGAGGGTCGTCATGTCCTCGTATCGTGGTAATGTTGTGACATTGTATCGTTGTGTTATTGTATGATCACGTATTCGTGTCGTTGATGTCATCTGTCATGACATTTCAAGGTAACAGACAGAGAGGTGGCATAAATTTGAGCCGTATTCTCGCAAGTCATCGCATCGTCGTCGTACAGCGCAAGCAATTCCGCTCTTGTATGTTGTGTACTTTTCCCTATCATTGTCGCTCACAGCCTTCAATCCTCATTCCTCATCCTTCATCCTTCATCCGTCCTGCCGTGCCAGTGCATCACAAAAGGTCCCGGGATTCAAGAACCCGGGTCAGCTTTCGTTAGCCATGTCTTCTTGGTGCACTTGCTGTCCCCATCCGAGCCAGAAAAGCCATGCATTGTAGAACTTCACGGCCATTGTCTGCCGGGTCCAGCGCGTACATCAGAAAATAAGGAGAATGGGGCACAAAGAGGCAAAACGATCGACCCAAATATCCTGGACATGAGGCCATGCAGGCGTCCCAACAGAAAGGGCACCGGGACTAATTGTCGCCGGACAAGAGAACACAAGAGAACACAGAAGACACGAGAAGGAGGATGGACAGAGGACGGACAGAGGACGGACAGAGGACGGACAGAGGACGGACAGAGGACGGACAGAGAACGGACATTGCGACGGCCTCAAGGACAGCCCACGGGATGCCCTGGCGCCCTAGGTGTCGAGCGAGGCAACGGGCAACCTGACATGAGGCGAGCGAGTCATGATATGGACAATGATTTGTGGACAATGGTTTGAGTCTCATGTACCCAGGCTGAGAACGATGCCACGATGGCCGTGCTCTTTTGTACGCTCCAGTATGGAGCACCCAATCGTTGCCATATGCGGTGACCCAAGGCATGGTCGCCGAGCATAGTGAGCCCAGATACAACGGTCCACAAAATCACAGACACCTTTTGGGTGCGAACAGTCAATGCACCGAATACTGTGTCTTTGTCTTGCTCACAGCATCTTGTGCGCGTCGTGACCTACGCAATACGAGCCTCTTGCCAGTCCAGTCACCGGAGGCTCGGACCAGGGCATGCGTCGTGTGTCTCTCTGCGTGTCTGTTTGTGAAACACGTGTATAATGAGTTTGTAGCACGTTTAGGTATTGCCGTCTTCACGTTCTCCTTTCCGCTACAGAGCACGCATCACCGGCCCAGTTGTGCGGCCCAAACCCCAGCGAGTTTCTTGCTCTAGGGTCTTTCTGTTCGCCCCTTGTCAGGCGGGAGAAGAGTCTAAAGGAGAGAGAGTGGAGCACAAGGCTCAACAAAAGGATACGAAGACCTCGTAGTCTCTCATCCTCTTTGCCTGTCGTGTGAGTGGCGCGTTGAGGGCGTGGCCTCTGTCGTGGGGCTGTTTGCAGGCAGATGCAGACACAGACAGATGCAGACCTGCAGACTGATGCAGGCGAAGAGGCAGGTTAAAGTACATGCAGCATTATGCAACATGCTGCAGACATTTGCGACATTTGCAGTAGACTGTTTGTGGGAGCAACTGCAAGGAGGGCGTCTATCCATACATGCATACAAACTGCGCTCAGTGTGTGGAGTCAGACCCTGCAGGACATGCCAACGGAGAAAATGCCAGAGTGAACTGAGCATCGACGGCTCGAGAGGCACACCACACCATTCACCACGTCCGTTTGGGACGGCTGCATCGGGGCATGTGTCTCTTGTGGTGGTGCGCTGCTCCAGTGACCACCTGTAACCAAAGGCTAGGTCTTTTTCTCCGAAGAGCGCATCTTAGTGAAGAGGAAACAAGCCCGTAGCTAGGAACATGGCTCCGGATGGAGCCAATTGGCGCGGGCGGGGTGTCCAACAATGGATGCGTGTCCACGATCCGTGCACGAATGAGAAAAGGACAACGTGATCAGCAGTACGGATGCCTGAATCCACCGGTGCGGTGACAGAGACAGGAGGATAGTCGAAGCTGGTGGAGGGGGTGTCGATGGTGCGTTGGATGGCTTCGTTGGTCACACCCGGACCCGAACGCGAGTCGTGGAGAGCAGGGCACAGCTGCCAGTAGCAGCCCGGAAGAAGCATCCCGGACATGCGTCAGCATGCTCGGCGTGCATCCATGTTGCTCGTGCCGGCACTGTCATTATGCCCAGGACGTCTAGATGGACCTCGTTCTGGAATACATTATAGTGCTCGGGGGTCGTGGGCGGCCGTGGGAGGGCGTATTGCTCTCACATCGCAGATCAGCACACCACAACACCAGGCGAACATCGAACGTCGTCGTTGTATTGCTGCCGGTGCCGAAGAAAACTCATGTGAACTATGCACGATCCTTGATGGACTCCTTGCTCCGGCCTCGAAACTCCGGTGGCGGCCAGGTGGCGTGCATCGTTGACCTCGGGGAGCTCAATGCCGTAAACATGAATGAGGCTCTTGGCTCAAGCAATGTCCGACCTACTCATGATAACCAGAAGGAACAAGTGGATAAGTAAGGTACCGTGCTTACCAGCAACCTGCACCACATGTCGACGGGCGTCCCCCACGGCATGTCGAGGATGACTTGGGGCACGCGGTACTGGATGGACGTGGCTTGCCGTGTGTACACGACCAATGCAGGCTTGGCCCAAGTCGCCGACTATACGGGCCCATGCACCGCCCAAGACATACTGCGAGACATGAATGGTCGTATCGCCGACTTGCTTCGTGGTGACGGTTTGGTAATCTCGCTCTCTTCCATGGTGGACAGAATGGACTCGTCCGCCAAGGCGATTAAAAGGTTGTCCGCGTGAAGGTCTATCATCGTAAATTTATTTAATAGGTCTGTCTCTTTTTTATATAGAGTAAGTTGTAAAAAAGGTAAGTGTATACTCACCGGTATGAATCACGTCGGCGCTATGGAGAAGGGCCAGACCTAAGAGGGCTTGACTAAGCGCCTGGGTGACGAGAATTGGCGGAAAGACGGAAAGACGCCCGTGCTTTGCCTCGTCTGCATCGTAGCTAAGCTCATGCCCAGAGGAACCATGACAAACACGGCATACTGGCCGTGCGGGCCATTGAGTATGAAAAAGTCTTCGAGCTGGCGAGCTTGTCCCGGCCCGGATGGCTGTTCTTGTCGTCCATTTCCTGTTGAGTTGGCTTATGAGGCCTATATACAGACAGTCCATGATGGTACGCGGCGATTCGCGTATGATTCTTGAGAGCCCGTACAGCCGTTTTGAAAAGAAAAAAGCATTTGGCCATAGCTAACTTGGGACTATTACCATCCTCTTGAAGAACTGTTCTTAGTACGGCACGTGGGTTACCTTGTATAGGCTCAAGAAGTGAATCCCGTTAAGAAGACACGTTTTTTTCGAATACGAAAAAGTGGACGTTTCGTTCGGCGACGATCTTGAATTGATATGCAACGCTTCGGTATCCTTATGAACTGGGCCAGCTTATACTAAGAAAAGACGGCGGGCGGACTTGGCCGCCTCAGACCGGCTAGACCGAGGCTTTACGATCGAGACGACTAATCTATCATAACGGCCGTTCGTGACATTGAAGATCGCCGGCCCGATACGACCGTCGGCGTGAGTATTCCAAAGAATCGAAGAAGATTTGAGGCGGGTAGGGCCATCCTCCTTGACTTTGTTTAGTCTACGCGTTGCGTTGCTTTTGGTCAGAGTCCTTTTCGAGCCCTCTGTAGCTGGTATAGTGGCACTCCGATACTCTCGAACCTGCCGCCGAGCGAAACCTACGAGACCGATCACGACCTCCCTCCACATCTTTCCTCTTGTTCTTGTGTTGTTGCGGTTGTAGGGACGTCAGTCCTGATGCCGTCTTGACATTAGGGGACGCGTCTCGTGAGCTTGGTTTCTTGGTTTGTATGGTGTGTGTGTTCTTTACAGTGCGCCGGCAGGGTCCATCTGCGCCAGCCCTCACTATGCACATGCCTTGATGGATGGGAGTTTGATCTAGTGAAAAGCAAAACAAAGAAGAAGCCATCCTTGGGCTGACACGGAGTGGAGATGTTCCGTTCTCGCGCAACTGCGCATGCACAAAGACAGCGAGATAAGACAAACCAAAACAGCGATGGACTCCACACGCAAACGCGGTGCGTCCATATTCCGTCCTTCCGTACGCCGTGCAAGGGCTCACAAACCATACCTTTGCCTGCTCCGACCGATCAGCCGCTGCTCAGCCGAGCTTTGCGTCCTGATGACGTCCAGGGCCGTCTAGCTGGCCTCGCTCGCCGTGGTCGAGTCAGACGAGGTATTGGGGCGTCGGAGAGCGAGGCGGCCGCCGTGCGCTTGACCTCGTCCGTCTGCTTCTCGGCAATGTCGTTGATAAAGGTGATTACTCCATCGCGGAGCTGTGGATGTCCTGGCTCGTCACTTGATAAAACCGACGTGTCCCGGAAGACGAACAGGGCCCGTCGCAGAGCTGTAGCTCGCGAGCCGCCTCAACACCATCCACCGTGCCACCCTCCGGCTCGTGTAGAGCTTGTGGAAGCCTGGAGGCGTCCTGCTCTTAGGCAGCACTCCAAGTAGACGGCACAAAGTGGGCCAGCATCGCGGCGCGTTCTCGTAGCGCCAAGCACCTTCAGCGCCGACCTGTCGTTGGCACGGCAGTCCGTGAAGATGATGACGCGCTGACGCTGGACGCTCGTCGACTTGCCCTGCTTGGTAGCTTCGCGTCGCTGTCACCGTAGACGTACTTGCGGAAGCAGGCCTCCTGCTTGGCCCGGAGAGGGGCGAGAGGCCGTCTTGGCCCGTCATGAGACGCCCGCCCATGCACTGGCGACCTGGACACGCACGCCGGGGCACTCTCGACCGGGGCAAGATCCCACCTTCGAGTCCAGCCGCGCTACGGATGTTGAAGCGGTGAGAATGTGTGTTGTCGTCGCCAACGCTCAGGCCTCGCGGGCGTCCACCGTTGCGGCTCACATGGCGGACATGAGGGCGTCTGTGGGTAGTTGGAGCTGGTCGGTGAACTCGCGGTCGTCAATGACCACGGCACGGTCTTGGCAAGAAGCTGCAGATGCACTGGGCAAGGGCCAGCTTGCCCATAGCAGGCCAGCCGTTGATCCAGATGACTGGCTGTGTCGGACGGAAGGGGGCAGGCATCTCGGGTGCCTCCGGCGAATGCGTCAATGTATAGGCTGATGCCTGGACGATGCCCCGAAGCTGATGACTCAATACGGCCAGTCTGCTCTTCTTTCTGCGTTAGCTGGCAATGATGGGGAGAGACGGCGAAGACCACCGATCGGGTGTGAGCGATGATGGATAGCTACCAGTGTTGAACAAGTCGAGACCGTTGGAGCATGGGCTGGAAGCTGCCGTGTAGGATAATGAAGCCGATTTGACGGTGGACGGCCGATGTAGGTGTGACTCGTTTGCGCTGGCTGCCTCTTCGGCGTGCTTCCCACGTGCAATGCTGTCTTTCGTGCAGTTCCTTGGGCTTGACACGCGCGCGCCCTTTTTGTTGTTTGCTTGTCTCGCCAGCAAGACAGCTTCTCGCACTTGTTGTTGCCGTATTGTCGTGGCTCGCTCGTGTGCTCGCTCGCTTCGCCTGTGCTTTGCTCGTGGATCGAATCGAGCTCTTGCGTCTCGAATGTTGCCTTTCGCGTTCTTGTGCGCGAGAGCCGATCTGGTGAGACGCGTGGGGGCAGTCTGTTCAGTCTGTTTGCTTTGTGTTCCATGGTAGAGTGGTGACGGGACAGCGGGAACGTGAGATGGCGTGCAGATACAAGAGACCAAGTAGGACAGGCGCTTCTGTTTGCTCTTCTGGCAGCTTCTTTCAGACGCAACTCATCTCGCGATCGGATGAGCAAACTGAGCACATTATTGTGTAATCATGGCAGCTGCCTACGCGTACAGACCAAAAGGCCTCTCTCCTCTTCTACGATGTCGAGTTGGCCGTCGACTCGAGAGACGTTGGAACGAGAAGAGTCGGCCCTCGGGCAGGTCACCTGACGAGGAAGACGGCAGTTCTCAAAAGAGCATGAGGGACGTCTCACGGTGTCACTCGCTCCTTCCTACAGTCGAATCAACGGCTCGGATTAGGAAAGAAGAAAATATATTTCCCAATTAGGAAAGTTGAGTCTCACGCTAAAACGACCGGCGAATCACAGCCCACGTACCACAAAAGGAAACAGAAGTCGCCCGAACCAGTACGCGTTCCTGGCGGATTGGCGTTCTCCACAAAACTGCTCCACCCTTCTTCGCTCTTTCCTCTTTCTGCACATCGTCGAGCTCAAAGGCAGCCCGACAGGCGTCGAGGCAGGCACCCATGGTTGTTTCTTCCGGCCAGACCAGGAGGGTGCAGCCGTCCAAGGAAAGGCGAAGGTGCAGGCAAAGCGGCTGGCGGCTGCAGCTCTTTTTGGCCATTGTCTCATCCTCTTCCGTCTTCCTTTTCCCTCTTTCCTTTTTCCCTCTTTTCCTTTCTCCCGCTTTGCCGGGACCAGCTCTACAAGCAGGTCGAGGCTTTGCATCAAAGTGCATCAAAGCAAAGAGCCGGTTCGAACAAAAGGGGACGCTTCATACGAGTACTTGGGACACCAAGTCTTCGTTCAATGAGCTTTTCGATGGGTGTGCAGAGATCGGTCGGGCCAGCCGCGTGGAACAAAGAAGACGCACATGCAGGAGAACAAAGAAACCACTGCAAGCTGCAGACGCCGGACCTGCAATGGTGGCACGACCGGCCAACAGCAAAACAAGCACCACACACAGAACCACACAAACTACACGAAACTACACGAAACTACACGAAAGCGAAATGAAAGGCTTCCAGGCGCCCAATTAGTACAAGGGCTGGCCCAACGCGTACTACGTGCAGTAGCGATGCCACACAAGTTTCACAGAGTACGAAGCAAGTGTAAATTCAGTCCAAGGAATCGCGTTGCGTGTGAGACTGACAGGGAACGGTGGTTTGCGTCTTTGTTCGAGCGGAAATGAGATGCGTTTAGCGTCGCGTCAGATCTTGGATAGAAAGCAGGTGGGAACGAGCCGATACGATCAAACAAAAGGCCAAAAAGAAAAAAGAAGAGACAGAAGACAAATGGTGAGAGATGGGAAATTCGTCAATCATTAGGCCTCCGTCGCCATGAGAAATTCGAGGGCTAGGAGAGAAGAAATCGGAGCAAACAAAGGTACAAAAAGCCAGACAAGGACATGCTGTGTGGGAAGACAGAAAGCAAAGACGGCAAAAATGTAAAAAAAGGAAATCAGCACTCAATTGCACTGGCCACCGAGATGTTCAATGTTCTGGCGGACCTCATCCGTCAGCTCGCCGCGGCCACGATAGACGTACGAAGCGGTCTGGGGCCAGAACTCGGGTGCGGGAGCGGCAGCTCGATAACGGCGCCGGCGTCCACGCGGCGCGACAAGATGATGGCTGCGAGGGCAGGCAGGCCACCGAGTGACGGATGGGGACCTGGCATGGCATTAGCTGTGGAGCAATAAGCAGAAGAGCGATACAATCACATGGAGAACGTACGAAGAGGGATCAGAACACCTCCGTCGGCCTGGAACTGGTCTAGCTGGTCCAGCGCTGCAAGGTCCTTCTGGCTCGGTTGGCGGCTGTGCTTTCCGGCAGCCTGGCGGCGCATGTTGGGGTGCGGGCTGGCAGGGGTGTGCGGCGCGTGGTCCGGCGCAGGCCGCTTCGTGCCCGTCGTGTAGTTGGCGACATTTCCGCCACCGGCCGTGACAGGCGTCGAGGGCGGCGCTGCAGGCGGCGCGGAGTTGGCTGACGACGGCAAGGCCGACAACGGCGACCGGGCCGGGCCCGTAATGGGCGATGCGAAGATGCTGATACTCGACTGGCGCCGGCGGTCGGCCGAGGGCTGAGGCACGGCCTCTAGCAGCTCCTGCAGGTTGAACTCGCGGCACAGCTTGAACGGAGCCCTGTCCTTGTTGGCAGGAACAACGTACGCTGACACCAGCAGGCGTCCCTCGGGTGGCGGCGTAAGCCCGGCATCGCTGGTATCACCAGCCTCGGTTTTGACAGACGACGCAGCAATGCTGCTACTGGTGCTGGTGCTACTGCGACGACGGCCGTCCAGACTCGTAGCCTTGACGTTGACACAGGGTGACAGGGTACGCGGGGACATTAGCGGACTGCATGAAGCAGTGGCTGTAACCGCAGACAGGGGAGCGTAGTGCTGCTGCTGCTGCTGCCGGTGGTGATGCGAAGCTTGCGGCGGGTTGGCCGTCACAAGCGGAGCCAAGTTGCGGCGGCCCGCCGGTATGCGCAGGCTGCGTCTCTGAGTCTGGCCCGGCGAGGGCGACCGAGACTGAGACTGAGACTGAGACGGTGTTGGCGACTCCTTCGACATGGGCGACTGTGGGAGGCCGGACAGGAGAATGGCACGGTTCTGCGCAAAAAAGGCCGACCCAGTGTGCATAGCCTTGTCCGATGCTGGGGAAGCACCTTCGCCGGCGCCCCCTTCAGAAGCGGTCGTACCCAGGGCAACATCCCCGATCCGCTTTGCCAACTCGCCACGTGCAGACGACGGGGGTGGCGTCAACATGGGCTGCGGACCGTCGGCGGTCGCGGCCGAGGTGTCAATGGAGACAGCCATGTTGCTGGAGGGCTCAGATGGCTTGCGAGGATGGCGGGACTGCGACTGGGCTGGCGTTGACAACGCCGGAGCAGGCGAGGTTGAGGAGGAGGGCGGAGACGAGCGACGCTTGATGCCCTTGACCAGGCGAGCAGCCATGTCTCAAGGGGATTTGCAAGGACGAAGTTTGTGAAATCGTGCGCAAGAATGTCTGGATGCGTCGGTCTCGTCTCTACCAAATCCTGCACGGGATCGAACTTGCGACACGCGGCAGTGGGAGGAAGCTCTGGAGCGATTTGGTAAAGAGAGGAACGAAACCAAACGTTGGAATGGTACTTGTGGGTGTCCAGACGCGGGTGAGAGTACCATTAATAGAAACCAGGGAAGCCGAGGAAAAGGGGCTGTAACAAATGAAGAAAAACAGGAAGAAAGAGCGGGTGCCAGAAAATGGGAAAAGAAGCAGAGGTCAAAGAAGTCGTGATGGTTAGGAGGGCCGGCCAGGGGGCAAAAGTCCGCAGCGCGCAAGACGAAGAGCTTTTGCTCGTCTTTGTTTTCTTAACGCTCGAAATCTTGATTTGATCGTCCTCGAATCGCCCATCCCTCTTCGATGCCGGGCAACAGGGAATCGATCTCCTCATGCCCCGTGTGAACGAGGAGAAAGGGAGGTCGAGAGACGAGACGATAAAAGCAAAGGAAATAAAGGCGCAGGGAAGAAAGAGGACGTTATGAATGAGCGACTGGGGTGGACGTGAAAGGCATCAAATACGAAAAGGGGGCCACCACCAAAGACAGAACCAAGGAACGAGAAGAAAGAAAGGCATGAAGAAAGGATGCAAAGGAAGAAAGAAAAGGAGAAATGCCTCAGCTGAAAGAACTAACAGTCTTTGATACTGTGCCACACCGATGCTTGACGACAAAGAAAGACAGAACCGAGAGCTGCAGTCACACACACCACACGAGACTACGGCCGCCGCTCTGTGCTGCGGGTCGTGGGAAGAAAGAAAGAAAGGCGTGAGAAGAGGAGAAACAAGTGGGTGTGCTGGGTGCCATTCTATGGCCTCCACGAATCACCACGCGTGCAAAGGCTGGCACAACGTTCACAGGGTTGCCAGACACATGGCCGATTCTGCGAGGTAGACACAGTCTGTCATTGCACGGGGCTGGCGCTTGGGCTTTTGTCTGCTTGTCTGCTTGTCTGCTTGTCTGCTTGTCTGCTTGTCTGCTTGTCTGTTTTGTCTGCTTTGTCTGCTTCGGTCGGTTGCTGCAACCCCTTCCTTTCCCCTTCGTTCAGTCGACAGCTTTTCTTTTGTTGTCCAATTTCTTTCAACCACGGGCGTACACCAGGCTGCGCCAACGCATGCGGTGGAGAAGAACAAAGGCAGGCCGTCCAGTCTATTGGGGCCAAGTGCCGAGCCAACGGTGACGCGGCTACAAAGACGAGGACGAAAAGGGAGAGAAAAGGGTCTTTTTGGGGGAGCCAACGAAAACGAAGCGAAAAGAGGCAATCGAGACCAAAACAAATAAAGAGAAACGCAGAAAAAGCGGGCACAGCTTGGCCGGCGTCCAAGCGCGGCGCGCGTTAGGAAGAAAGAAGTTTTGCATATATCAAAGGGCATGGGAAATGAGGTGGCAGAGCTTTGTTGTGACGGAGGAACAAGGAGAAAGGGAGACGAGGGTGAGCAGACGGAGGAACAGAAAGGTTGTGGTCAGACCATCGCCAAACGTCATTGGCAGGTCGTCTCTCCGTCTGGTCTCTTGAACTTGGTCACCTCGTCACTTTCCCACCCTCCCACTCTTGTCCAACCTCCTTTCCTCGATGCTGAGTCGCATCGCACTTTGTTTCCTTGCGAACACCATTTGTCAGTCGCTCACTCTTAGTACAATGTATCGTACGGATTCCTCCATGGACCGGTTTTCAGGACACGCCAAACGCCAAAGTACATTTCTGTAAAGAGGAAGAGAGGAAAAGAAGAAAGAAAAAAGAAGAAAAAACAAAGAAAAAGACGGCATCGTCTGGCACCAAGAACGCTCGTCTCTTGCAGGTTCCCACATATTGCAGGGTTGAGCCCGGCAGTCTCTTTAGCTTCCACGACAGCTCAAAGAAAAAGGGAAGAAAGAAAAAGAAATACGGAATCGAGGAACAAACGAAAAGTGAGCCGCCAGCGCAAGAGTACTCGTACAACAGGGCCCGTGCTCAAAGGAGGGTCGAGGGGAGGATAAAGAAGAAATATGGATCCTTGCTTGCTGTTCTTTTCTGAACAAAGAAAAGGAACGGGCGGACGTCATAGGACACAGCCTTCTCCAGAGATGAAAGGTGTCAAAAATATGTAAAAACGGGCGCTTGTGCGAAGGCAAGAGGAAAGGCAATGAGCCCAGGAGTGAGGGTAGAAAGGGCCATCTCTGAAAAAGAAAAGAAGGAGAAGAAAGAAAAAGAAAAGAATGAAGAAGAAATAAAGAAAAAGAAAAAGAAAAGGAAAAGGATAAAAGTTGGATCAACGAGGAACCAAAGACAGTCAACCAGCAAGGCCGAATGTGGCTAGAAACAGGGGCGCTCAACGGGAGCTGCACGTGACGTCGCGCCGTGTCTCGCTCGACCTCCCTTCTCCCATCGGCCTCTGTCAAGTGCTTTGCTGTCCTCACTTGGCCCGGGTCATTGACTTGCCGCCGGCCTCGACATTCTTTGACCACACTCGCTCTCTGGTTCTTGACGCTACCTCCTTTCACGACGCATCCCGCCCTTTGCGCCCCCGCTTCCTGGGCCCGGCCTACCGTCCCAACAGCCCTTGTCAAGTTCCCCGTATTCAGAACGCGTGGGATGACATCGAGATTGGCGACCTTCCACTCGCCTCCCATCTTCCTCGAGTCTCTGTGCCTTGCCTGTTCCGTCCTTTCTCCACTCTTGTCTTGCCCTCTCGACGCGAGGCCGTCCCAGTCAAGAGGAACGACTCGGCCGAAAACGGAAGACGGACCTACGAGAACAGTTTGACCTTTGGCATTGCCGTCGAGAGACGATCGAGAGCTTCTCGAGCTTCTCGCTTCTCGCTTCTCGAGCTTCTGAGCTCCGAGCCACAACCACCCACCCCCCTGACGGCGACACGACACCCCTGCCTCGCCCGAGACAGTCCGATCGTCCACACGTGTTTCCATGGCTGACTCCGCCGTGTCTAGCGGTGCTGCCACCGCAGCTGCCGCGGCCGCCAGCAACTACAAGAAGCTCAAAGAGGACTTTGTCTCGAACCTCTCCGGAGGATCGGCAGGCGAAGTGTTTCTCGTGACAGCTGTCGCACCGGTTGGTCTTTTTTGTTTTCATTCTCTCCGCCCCGTAGCGAGCTTCCATTCTCTCGTACTTGACGTTTTTTCCCTTTTCTTGTCTCTTCTTGTCTCTTTCTTTCGTCTCTTCGTCATGGGTTCCTCCTTTTGTCTTGTCTTTCTTCTTTCTATAAAATTCTGCTAGCTGCCAGAGCTAACCGTGTGCCCTTTCTTCCCTCTTTCATGCCCTCTCTCTAGGTCGCCGCTCTTGCTTGGTCTGTCCTCCAGCGCCGCCAGTCGTTTTTCCGCCCTACTCGCCGCTCGCCTTTGTTGTCGACTTTTTCCTCAATGCCGGCGCCATCCTACTGGCCATTACCCTCTACTCCAGCCAGCCCCTCCTCCTCAATGGCCTCCTCATCGCCCAGACCCTATTCGTCCTCGCCCTGCCACGCGGCCGGCCTCGTCGCGTGGCCAAGAAGCCACCAAGACCGCCACCGGATCCGAGACAACGCCTGACGAGTCCGCCAAGGCTGCTTCGGCCCATGGGTCGGCGCCCGTCGCCGCCGCCGTCCCCAAAAAGGCCTTTCTCACCACCTATCGCGGAGCCATGATGGCCGTCACCTGCTTGGCCATCCTGGCCGTCGACTTCCGCATCTTCCCGCGCCGGTTCGCCAAGGTCGAGACGTGGGGCACCTCCTTGATGGACATGGGCGTCGGTTCGTTTGTGTTTTCCGCCGGCGTGGTGGCTGCGCGGGCGTGCTAAAGGAGCAGCAGCAGCCCGGTCGGCACGCCCGTCGCTGGCCCGTCGCCTGCTGACCTCGCTTCGGCACTCGCTGCCGCTGCTCGCCCTGGGCACCGTGCGCCTGCTCAGTGTCAAGGGCCTCGACTACGCCGAGCACACGTCCGAGTACGGCGTACACTGGAACTTCTTCTTCACGCTGGCCTGCTCCCGCCCTTTGTCGCCGTGGCCCAGGCTGCCCTGCAGCTGATCCCTCGTCGGCCGTGCTGTCGCTGCTGCTGGCCGGCGTGTACCAGGTCGCCCTGGAGACGACCAACCTCAAGGCCTACGTCCTGACGGCGCCGCGGGTCGACCTGCTCTCCAAGAACCGGGAGGGCCTGGCAAAGCTTGTCGGTACCTGGCCATCTTCCTGGCCGGCCAGGACACCGGCATGTACCTGCTGCCCCCAGCACAGCCGGCGCCGCATCATCACGGCGTAGCAGAGCCGGTGCGCCGGCCTGGGTGTTCCAGACGCTGTCGGCCAACCGCCTCGCAGTCTGGTCCGTGGTCTGGTCCGTGCTGCACCAGCTGTCCATCCACCGCGCGCCGTACGGCCTCGGACTGACCGAGTCGCGCGCATGGCCAACCTGCCCTATGTGCTGTGGGTGCTGTCTTTCAACGTGCAGCAGCTGACCATGTTCTACCTGGTCGACAAGCTTGTCTTTGGCGGTGGGGGCCAAGACGGCGACGACGCCGACCGGGGCCCTGCGGATGCCGCTGCTGCCACCGCGCACGACGAGGCCACCAGTGTGGTGCTGCGGGCCTTTAACCGCAACGGCCTGCCCATATCTTCTTGGTGGCCAACCTGCTGACCGGGCTCGTCAACATGACGGTGCCCACGCTCGACGTGGGGCAGGCGGCGTCCATGGGCATCCTGGTCGCGTATGCGGGCGTCGTCACGACGGTCGCCGTGGTGCTCGAGGTGTACAACGTCACCGTCAAGCTGTAGTCGCCGAGCGGTACACGTGGTGTATATTGAGAGGCAGACCGTCTTGTATGTCCGAGTCTGCCGCGACGGTCGTCGACCATGTACGGAGTGGGATGATATAAAGCCTTTGATTTCTGTGTATGATGGATGCAAGTATACCAGCAAGAGTAGACGAATGTAGCCGACGGCTGCACAACCAGTCAATGCGAGGCTGTCGTTTGGGGTTCAGTACTCCGAGAAAGCTCGTAAATGGTAGATGTTTAGAAGCCGCTTGGTCTTGGCTGAAGAATCCACGTTTCGCATTTCGGTGCGAGTACTAAGTCTTCTTGTTATTCAGTGATTTATTTCAGTTTTTATTATTCTGACAGTCCCGTGTGTGGTGTCAATGTAAGTACTCGTAAGACAACAGTTTGTATGGCGACAAGTACATAACTTACATGTCGTATTCAACTCTGCTAGAAACTCGCGATGATCTCATAAATCGCCGTCATGCGTGATGCTTGGAATGTTGTCACATGCAGACACTTTCTAATACGGACCCCACCAAACCGTTGTGTCAACACAGAAATGTACAGATACCGAGTTGCATTCCTGTCGCCGTATCTTCAACGGATTCCCTCCTCTGGCGTGGCGTTACACATATCGCGGCGTTTCTATGCATTCCAGTTGACCCCTGCAACCGTTTTAGTGTGCTGTCAGCTCTGGTATTCCCCTCACCGTTGCCGACCACGCGTGTCTTTCGCCAGACCATAGACGGGCCGGCGGAATGCCATTTACGCGTGACAAAACAAACACCCGTAAAAAACGCGCCGCCATCGATGACGCAGTAGAGTAACAGATGCAGCTTGTGCGTGTTATTCAGGACCCGGCTCGGGGTCGGCCATTGGTGATGAGAGAGGTTGCAACTTACACATGAAGACATGAATAGGAGTTACATGGGCTGAACCGACTGCACATTTCCGTGGAGAATAGCATCGGAAGTTGTCAACAGAAAGTCGAGACAGGGAATAGGCTCCTACACACCATCCGAAGACATGGGGCCGTCTTTGGCTCCTTTGACAGAGTTATTGATGTCCTGCTCTGCTCTCGCCTCATCTCCGATGCCGTTAATGCTTCTGCCTTGCTGTGGACATGTCTTACTGGCAATACTCGTATACTCCTATACATCATCTGGGCAGGGTATATCAGGTTCCCCGTACGTCGTAAAGCGTCAAGCAACAAAGGGAGAGCGCTTTTACGTCGCAGTCAAAGAGCTACCATACCCTTGCATAACTGGAAAGCCATCATGGCCTAAACTGGGCTTACTTGTACGTCGTTGGAGAGCTTCACATGTGGTCCAGCTGAGCCAGTCGCAAGACAAAAAGGGGAAAACAAAGAGGCAACCACTACGACACGTTGGCAGGCTGGGCGACAAGACAGGACGCCATCGATTGTGTTGAGCGCAGCCGTCAGACCGCCTGGATGAGAAGTGACATAGAGCGTCTTACACCGCACTTTGGCCACCGTTGACACGAGGCATCCTTACAGGCTGGAGGAATAAAGCTGCGATTCTGTGGGCACTTGTCTTGTGTCGGCTTGCAATTCTCACAGTTGAGCGCTCCCGTCGTTGGGTTGACGCAGATATTCCCACCTGAATTCATAGTACGAAGTACTTCGTACGGCTTTCTGCCAGATCCCCTGCATTCCGCGTCATGCAGGCGGCCTGCAGCATGCAGCAGCTTGTTACTGCCATACGAGTAGAAAGCAATCGCCGGTGGACGAGACGTGTCCATTCACGCGTTCTTTCGACCCCAAACTACGTTTCGGCCGTATTAGGCTCGTGATGTTTCGAGATTTCACTGGTCGCCAGTCGCTCTTTGCCTTGATGCATTGGATCCCTGCAAATGCCATCTCATGCCATCTCATGCCGGCTCAAGCAGCCGACAACCAGCCCGCCATGGCAGCCCGCCATGGCGGCGTGAACGGCTCCTGGACGGTGCCGATCCAACATACAGCTCTCGCTCTCTTCTTCATGCTTTTCCCCTGCGCAGCTTCCGCCTGTTGCAAAGTGGACTCGGGCCATCCTCGTCATGCAGGAATATCGCTGTCATGTATTCGAACTTCGTAATGTTGCAACTGCCAGAGTGGGTCGCCGCAAAGCGAAGACGACAGGGGCCGCGGACGAACCATTCTGCAAAGACGAAGAGTGTCAGACGACGGACAGCAAACGAATCAAGCCACAGATGTTCTGTTTCAGCGCCTCACTTTGCACAGAGACAAGACGGTGGCACGAAAGGAGCAGTGCGTGAGCATTCACCAGTATCAATGAGTACAAAGTACACACAGCCTCGGTCGTGCATTCTGCTGGTGATGCATTGGTGGCCGTCGCGCCATCCTCTTGCGCGTCTGCTCGGCCGCCGGACACTCCGAGATACCAGGAGCCCAAGGAGCCCAAGGAGCCTTAAGGAGCCTGTGGTATTAATAGACCAGCACAGGCCAGGCGCGGTTGCAAGAGGCATTGGCTGTGAAATGACGAGGAGATGCCCGGAGCCATCCTGACCCCGTCCCGCATCCAGAGGAGTTGACCCAGCGCCAGTCGTTTGGTGCAAGCCTTTGTTCACTCCGAAATGTCGTCAGGCCGTCAAAGAGAGAGCGGACAAGACGCAAGCGACGTGGTGTCTGCGTCTTCCTGGTTGTTTAGTCTTCGATTCGTCCATCGCGGCCGCCCATCGTTTTGGCGCTAGCAAGAAGCGTGTTCCGTGTTCCTTCGTTCCTTCCCTTTGACCGTCTCCG
Organism: Sporothrix phasma; assembly: GCA_016097075.2. Taxonomy (NCBI): domain Eukaryota; kingdom Fungi; phylum Ascomycota; class Sordariomycetes; order Ophiostomatales; family Ophiostomataceae; genus Sporothrix; species Sporothrix phasma. The sequence goes on along the minus strand of JADMNG010000037.1, from coordinate 110,947 downwards.
TGCACCCCCGTCACCCAAGAGTGGGTCCCGCCTGCCCCACGAGTGAGATTAAAACAAAATTGCATGGCCAAGGCCAGTCGAATCTGACCGCCTTTCTCCAGTTCATCCTCCAGTGCCAGCAGCATACGATGTACGAAGAAACAAGACGATGGCTGTCATTCACCCCGTCGGATGCTGAAACGAACTGTACAGAGTAGATGCACGGTCTAACGGACAGCATACGCCGCTGAAGCCTTTTATGGCGGTTTCCGCCTGGATGGTTGTATTGCCTTATTCGTAGCTTCGCAGCCCTTTGCTCCTTCCATGTCCTGCGTACAAAGTATGGCTCTTTCTTGATACGGCAGGACGGTGAAAGGAGCCCCTATTCACAGATCTGATCTTTGGCATCGCCAAACCGAAGCCTCAAGCATCGTTCCCCTCGACTTCGTTTCTGCCAGATGTTTCGGCTCCCATCGCTCTCTGCTACGACTCAGCCTACCCCTGCTACACTAGTCCACTTCTCCCGCTGCCTACCCACATCGACCGCTTCTCCCCTGATTTTACAGTACCGTCGTACAGAGTACTTCGTACCGATTTGTTGTTATCCTGCCGCCCTGAAGCAAATCGCCTTTCCCCTTCCTGAGGTCTCCACCCGCATCGTCCGCCATCCTGACGCGACCGACTTTCTTTTGGCGACGGGTCAGGTGGATTTCACAGGTGCATCGAGCCAGCACGGCTGCCCTCGCTCGGCTACACTCGCTCGCTACAAAGAACGAAAGCAGTCGACGACCTCCATCCATCGTTTGATTCATCGCCTAGTTCCGCGCATCCCTTTCCCTTTGTCACCGTGCGCGTCAAAGCTCGTGGATGCTCACTTACTCATCTCGGTGCCATCAAGTAGCGTGCTGCTCACCGTCGGTTGTCTGGCACACTACGGAGCTGGGCCCAGTCTTGCAATTACAAAGTACTCGTGGGTTCGCTTGTCTCCCTCTGTTGCTCTCGTGTCGAGCATGGTGCACTGGCCACCTTCTTCCCCCCCAAAGCTCCCAATACGTCGTACTCGTACTGACGGGCCCTTTGTTACCAGCCTCGCTGTCCTCGCATAAACAGCCAGGCGACCAGGGCGTTGGCGTTGTCGCGTCTTTGCACACCACGACCGTCCCTCTGACCCTTCCTCCCTTTCCCTTTCGCGCGTCGGTGGTCTTTCTCTCTTTCCCACCTTGCCGCCCACGATTCCGCCATCTCTCTCTTCGCCCTGATTCGTCTCTACTCCGTACTCCTGCTCTCCCCTCCTCCCTCTCTTTTTGCCCTACGCCTCTCTGCCGTCTGTTGATGCTGCATCGAACCGCATCGGCCAGCACATATCGCCCCATTGGAGCCGCAGACGCATCGCCAAACACCATTGCGCAACGACGTCGAGAGCAAGCAAACTGACGGGATAGAGTGATTTGGATCTCCATTGTTCCCGCCAACCAGCAGGGCTGCCTAACTGCCAATCCACAGCTTGTCCACGTTACCAACGACACCAAAAGGGCGCCCAACAGACGCAGCGCCCGCGCGACAGTGCGAACAACAACTAGCAAACACCACTGACAACGAACAAAACAGTGTCCGGACAATACACAATCGACACGCAGGCCGACGAGCTTCACGCCTGGAATACATTCTCTGCGCAACAATGCCCATTGACTGTTACAATCGGCTCCGTTGTTGATCGTCCTTTCAGCGGGTTTTTCCTTTGCGCCACTTTTTGCGCTCTCACCCTTCGACTTGCCTTTAATTTCCTGCAGGGCCTCGACTTGTTTTGCTTGTCTTGCTAGAACAGCGCACACAAGCAAGCTGCACGCAGCCGAATCTCAGGTCGCGACAACAGCCCAATCATCGACGAGACACTTTGGCCAGCTCATCCTTTTGTCGACCACTTTTTTCAGTCTCTTCTCTGCTTTTCGTGATTGCGCTCTGCTGTTCTTACTCCATTGCTTGCCTTTTCCGTTGCTTTGAGTCGCATCCTGCTTGCTCATACACTGCAACAGTGCATTTCCTCCCTTGGGACCAACCTGTCTCATCTCTTTATTCCTTTGAAACGAGTTCCGCCCTTTACCCATTGTCCCACTCTCCAATCGCTTTCTGCTCTCCATTGCTGCATTGGCCTTCTCTCGCAATCGCCTCGAATCCGGCCGTGTCGCTCGAAACAACACATCCGGCCGTGCTGTCGGGACAGCAAATATCACCAATACTAGGGAAAAGGGATCTATCTCCAACCTTTTCTGTGCGCCTAGACCATCCGCGACTCGACTTGCCGCACGCCATTGCTTCGACCGTTCTGATCGAGACGCGCGGCTGCGTGTACAATGTCGTCGGCTGCCCTCCAGTCGCCCGCCGGACTACCGCTACCGACCGGACACTACGCGTCGCCTCACTCCTCCTCGACACGTGAAGTCTATCATGCAACTCAGCAACAACAGCAATTCACATCAGCCTCACCGTCTTCATCGTCCCGGCCTTCCCGCAAAAGCAGCTCTGGTGGACAAGGCGGTGGCATCACGCACAGTGACTCCATCAACCATAGCAATAGCAGCGGAGCTTTTCTCGTCGGTGCAAGCCCTGCGCACATGCCACAGACAGACGCGCCCATGAGTTCACGAGCAGCTCTTCCTTCGCCGGCTGCGGCAGCCATGTCCGACTACCAGCAACCGAGCCCAGCTTCTTCCGAACGCCGCCGTCGCCACCACAACCCCCTGTCGCCCCGCCACGCACATCTTCACAGCAGCAGCAACAGTCAATGTCTGGTGCACCGTCTTCAAGCTCAAGCTCGCGGAGGGTGGCTGCTGCGCCCGCCTCGGGATCAGACTCTCCTCGGGCCCGCCGCCGCGACACACGTGGCGATGATTCTGCACGACGGAGACAGCAGCAAGAGCAGGAGTATGCCCAACGAGTGGCAGCAAGCGGAGGCTCAAAATCAGCCGTGACTACCGCTCTACCAATACGCAGCCATGGCTCCCAGCCTTTGTCCCACGGCCCCTCTCGTGAAACGAGCGAGATTCTCAGCTCGGTCATGGTGTCCCGGGATGAAGTCGACGTGGAGCGCGAACAGGCCCGGCTTGCCATGGCTCAGCAGGACGACGAATACGACGAGGCTGCACCGCCACCGACAGTGCCGACGAACAACGCGCTTGAGCAACATGCAGACGAAAGCCGCCACGGTGGTCGCAGCCGCCACGACCACTCACGACGCGAGAAGCAGATCAAGTTTGGCGAATACATTCTCGGCAACACAATCGGCGAGGGCGAGTTTGGCAAAGTCAAGCTTGGCTGGAAACAGGAAGGTGGTGTCCAGGTACGCGCATATCCCGTGGCAGATTTCCGTTCGTATCGTTCTCGTGCACATGGCTAACATCTGTCTCTTCTAGGTCGCCATCAAACTCATCAAAAAAGACATCCTCGGCAACAACCCGACCGCATGGCCAAGATCAAGCGCGAGGTCAACATTCTCCGCCAGCTGAACCACCCAAACATCGTCCAGCTGCACAAGATGGAGGAATCCGAGCACCATTACGGTATTGTCCTGGAGTACGCCTCGGGTGGAGAGTTGTTTGACTACATTCTCAACCACCGGTACCTCAAAGACCACGCCGCTCGCCGCCTGTTCGCCCAGTTGATCTCTGGTGTTGGCTACCTGCACAAGAAGGGCATTGTCCACCGCGACCTGAAACTGGAAAATCTGCTCCTCGACCGGAACCGTAACATCATCATCACCGACTTTGGCTTTGCCAACACGTTCGACCCAAGCGAGGAGCTCACGGAGGATGAAGAGATCAATCTGGTTGACCGCGATTATATCAAGCGTATGGGATTCGACATCGTCAAGCCTAACGGCATGCGGAAAGCGGACCTGATGCAGACAAGCTGTGGTAGCCCTTGCTACGCCGCCCCGGAACTTGTTGTCAGCGACTCTCTCTACACAGGCCGCAAGGTGGATGTTTGGAGCTGTGGTGTCATTCTGGTAGGTCAAACGGTGTCCTCGAGACTTTTGGGACTTTTTGCGCCTTGTACTAACATGCATTCTTGTAGTATGCCATGCTTGCGGGCTATCTGCCCTTTGATGACGATCCGAAAAACCCTGAAGGCGACAACATCAACCTCCTCTACAAATACATTGTCAACACCCCTCTCACCTTTCCCGAATACGTCACGCCTCACGCACGGACCTCCTCCGTCGTATTCTCGTTCCCAACCCTCGGCAACGCGCCGACCTCTTTGAAGTTGCTCGGCACAGCTGGCTTAGCGAATATGCCAACGTGGTCGAATTTATCACCAGCAGCACGACAAGCTCTGCCGACATCCAAAATATCCCTGCTTCGGCAGAAGAGGAGGGCCCCATGCTTGGCCGCAGCTCGTCTGTGCGCGAGGCATCGAAGAAGGCCGCTGCATCACCGACCGTTGGTGGTTTGATTAGCAAGGCGGGTAACGTCGACCCGAGTCCGAGGCTGCCGTGCTCAAGCAGCAGAAGGACAACAAGCGCCGGACGGTGCAGGTCGAGTACGTGGCGCCCACGACTCAGACCCAGCGTGGCGGCGAGGCTGCGTCCGGTGCCGGAAAGACACGGGCTCGCCCCAGCAGCCAGGGTCCCACCGCCGTCAACCCCAACGCCGGGCCCATGTCACTGAACGACAAGCCGCTGCCCCGCGACCCGCCAACTGGCAAGTCTTCTCGCGAATCAAGACGTCGCCCAGTGCTCACCGTACAACTGGTTTGGCGGCAGCCGTTGCCGCTACAAGCACTACGAATGGCTCTGGCCGTCCTAGCCGTGACGGCGGCCGTGCTGTGTCCGAAGCGGCGTACATGGCACAAGGCTCCGGTGGCCGTCCTGTCACTGGTGGCTCCATGGGCCCCTCGAACTCGCACACGGCACCCAACCGCGCCTCGTTTGGCCTGCCCGCGTCACCGAAGGTCATTGGAACCAACGCCCAGGGCAGCATCCAGCAGCCCAAGAGCAGCGGCGGTCGCAACTATGTTATCTCGAACCCGATCCCACAGGACTCGTCGACGTTTGGTCGCCCGAGCATCAGTGTGCCGCCCAAGTTTGCCCAGGTCTCTGGATTTGCTGAAGGCGAGGGCGAGAACGCCGGCACTGGAAAGCCCCAGACCTCTGAAGTCAAGGGCCACCGCCGGTCAAACACGATTGGAGACATCACCGACAAGCTCCTCGGCCGCAGCGGTTCCATCTTTGGTGGCAAGAACCGGAAGAAGCCCGATCAGCGCCAGTCTGTCGGGATGGAGAAGGCTTCGCGCAGATACCCGCCAGTCAGCATGGCCAACAATGCTGCTCTCCAAGGTGGCCTTGCCTCGGACGAGCCTCGTGCTTCGATGGACTCTACGGCACGGCAGTCAAGACGCTCCTTCTCGCTCGGCCTGGGCAAGAAACGGTCGGGCAGCATCGAGGGCTCTCAAACCTCCCACGAAAAGCAGCACACGCGGCGGTTCTCTCTGCTCCCTGGATCCTTTTCGCTAAAGTCCATTGGCATCAACAACAACAGGGATCACGATACGGGCCCAGAGTCGCAGATCGACCTCCCGATCCAGGAGCCGCCAGACCAAGCGGACGCCAGACTGGGCTCGCCCACTGACAGCCTCGAGCCCGCCTCGGATGGCATGTACACGCACATGCCCGAGCCGCAGCCGGGCGCAGCAGAAAGCGGTCGCCTCCATCAGCAGCAGCCCCAACAGCAGTCGCAGACGCAGACGGTGCAGCAGGGCCGCCCGAGCTTGCACTACCCGCAACCACCGCAACCTCCGCAGCAGCAGCCGCAGCAGCCGCAGCACCAACGCCACGCGTCTGCCAGCCAGTTTGAGCGCCAGCGACCCTCTGCTCTGCAGGAGATGACTGACAATGTTCAGCGCATCCACCGCAATCGCACCGTACCAAGGAGACGGCGAGGGTTTCGACCCCGCCGTGCCCATGCGAACAATGCGCGTGGTCATCGTGTTGTCCTGCAGAAGAACAAGCGGATGGCCGATGCCTACGACACGGATGAGTTCTCCAAGCACCACGATCGCAGCGGCAGCAGTGGTGCTGCGCGTCGTGTCATGGACTTTTTCCGGCGGCGGGCCAAGGCCCGTGGCGGCGAGGACTAGACCATTGAGCACACTGCCGTCGTTCTCGGCTGGATGTCGGTCTATATTTTGTTCTCCACCGTGTCTGCTGTTTATCGGATAACGTTCCGCAGCGCCCCTCTGTGTCTGTTGTTTTCTAGAGAACTCTGCATATGGCGTTGAGACGTATTCTTGTCTTGTGCGCCTTGCACCAACATCTTATTTGCAGCGTCTTGTCCACCATTTGGTGCCGGTCCGTCCCCATCCTCGACAAGGACGCACCTCGCAGAGCCGCGTTCTCGCTTCTGCAACCATTTTCTTTTGACTCTCCTCTTCTCGTACCACACCTCCACCTCCTGTCAGCTAAGCCTACTTGTTCCTCCCTGTTTTCAACGGTCCTCTTCGTTCTTCTTCTCCTGTCTCCCTCCTCGGCGGGGCGAGCCTCCTTTAATCTACATTGTTTGGAAGACTTTCCTTTTTTAATAGAATGGAGATGCGCAAACTCGTGCCAGAAGCCGAGCAGTATTTGTTTCCGGCTGTCCTCTTGTCCCTTCTTCCATTGTTTGCTCTGGCTCTGGCCCTGGCCTACCTGTGTCTATGCGAACGCAGAGACGTGCGCCGAGTACAACTACCGTTCGGAGACGATTGCTGTTTTTGTTTGCTGCGTTTGGCTTCTGCATACTCATCGGGCGGCTAATTTGATTCTTTTTCGCATGTCTGTCTGTTTGTCTGTCAATCCTCTTCTCGTCTTGTTCTGCATGTTTCGGATGGACTTTTAGTGCTATATCTTTGTCTTTCGAGCATGTATCCGATATCCGGCCTAGACTCTTTGCCTTTGCAAAGACTTTTCACATTAAATGCTTACACAGTTGTCCTACAAGCTGCCCTAATGTCGCTCAAGTCGATCCGAGCAAGAATCGGAGTGTGTACAAGTCAATCCGATCCATTCAACCGTGTACATGGACGGACGAGGACGAAGTAAAAGGAGTGCAACTGAATGTAGGAAAGAAATGTCAAAAAGTACAGAAAACAGCAAATGAAAATGTCGAGTAAAAAGTAAATCCGTGATAACACGGATGACGAATGTAAAATGTCCGCCTCGTTCGAAGCGAGCAGAAGCACGGCGCGTCCGGTTCAGAGTGAATCGTCTCCGGTCTCCATGTCGTATCGCTGGACCTGATGTTTTCAAATTGGATGCATCCACTCCACTGGTCTTCCAAGTCCCCAACAGCGCCTCCTCGCTCCACCACCACGTCAACTGCACCACGTCAACTGCACCACGTCACTGCTCGACACGACAAGGCATCATGTGCTTTCGCCCTTGGTGCTTGTCCGGTTGCATGGCGGCGTGCAGTGCTGGGCCCTGCCGGTCCTGTTAGCCCCACGAGCTGGCGTCCTCGGGCTTGGGGTAGAAAAAGGCCACGACGCTGATGATGATGTAGGTCGAGCACAGCAGAGCCCCCTCGAGGTAGTTGCTGCGGCCGTCGAGCACCAAAAAGTTGACGATAAAGGCCGAGACAAAGAGACAGACCGTCTCAAAGAGGGTAAGTAGAGCGTCATGTCGCGGCCAATGATCCAGCCGAGAATGACCACGAGCGGGGTCATGAACAGGGCAATCTGGATGGAGCTGCCGACGGCGACACCAATGGCCAGTCCATCTTGTTCTTCATGGCCACCATGACGGCCGTGACGTGCTCGGCGGCGTTGCCGACAATGGGCAGGATGATGAGGCCGATAAAGACCTCGCCGACAGAGCTGGTGGCCACAAGGCCGTTGATGGACGCCACCATGAACTCGGCACAGGCTGCCACGAGGCCGGTGGTGACGAGCAGCAGGAGGATGGCGGCCTTGCGGGACATGATGACGGGGTGCTCGCCGTCGTCGCGCCGCTGAGCATAGCCGAGGTCCTGAGGCGGTAGCCACCGACGGGAATCTGCGAGGGAAGCATGGCGCCGGGGGGACGGAACTGGTGCTGCTGGTTCAGACGGTCGGGAAGCGAGTTGGTGCGGTGGATACCGTAGCGAATACGCGGGATGGGTCCAGCAGGAGCAGCCTCGAGCTGGGGGCCGACCGGATGCGTGAAGACGGACGGGGCGAGACTCTTGGCCACAGGGCGCAGGGAGGACATGGCGCGCAGGTTGAAAGCACGGCGAGCCGAAGCCAGGTCGGCCGCAGCCCCGGTCGGGTTTCCAAACTCGTCGACATTGGCGGTTCCGCTGAGATTGGGGTCTGCAATGGCAAAGTCGACGCGACGCGTTTCGCCAAGAGGGTAGGCAACGGAGACGGAGGCACCCTGTTTCCAGAGGGGCCGGCCGGCTCGGCGAAGAGGACAGTGGCATTCTTGCCGTTCCTGATGGTAGGCACAGCACGGCCGGGAGCGGGCTGGGACGTGCTCTCAACCGTCTCGAGAATGACATCGTCCGTGACGGCGTCTGGATCGTGCTTTCTGCGGTGTCGGCGGTAGTGGCGGAGCGAGCGCTTGTGATGGCGCTTTCGATGGCGGCGTGTCACAGTGTCGTCCTCCACAATGGCCTCCTCATTCAAGTCGGGGTTTGTGCTGCGAGTGACAAAGGGCGGGCGGGCCGAGGCGTCCTCCAGAGGAATGGACTCGTCGTTGCCGCCGGCAGCCTGGGTGCTGAAGGAGGGCGAGCGTGTGGTGCCGGCAAAAAGGCTGTCGACTGTGTCCAGCGAAGCCACACTCGACTTGCGCCGACGACCGCCGCGAATGACGCGGCGCATACGCTTTTTCATGGTGTCGCGTGAGTGGCCAGACGTGTCCGAGTCGGACGAAGACGAGGAGCTGTCGTCGGAGCTCGACGAGTCAAGCCAGCCAGCGGCCGGACCCGGTGTCGATTCCTCATCGATGATGTGCTGCGGCGTCGACTCGTACATGTACGCATGGACTTGAGCTGGAACAAGAGGTAGATACCGTAGACCAGAAGAAGAATCTGTAGGAAGATTAGCGATGAGATTGACAGCTTTGACAATACGTGCATGTATCTATATACATGTACGCAAACGTACCACGCTGGTGCCACGGCTGATCTTGAGGGATTCGGAGTCGGCCAAGGTGGTGCTTTTGAACGAGGCATGGAAAGCGGTCTGGGAGGCTGTTAATAGGCTGCGTCGATAGGTTGCCTCTGGGACTTGATGCCTTACCGGCAGGACGAGGCTGATGACACTCAGACTCAAGAGACAGGCGCTCATTTGCGTCACGGTGCTGTTGTAGATCTAAGAGTGTGTCAGGGCGGCTGTGCGTTTGGAGGGGAGCAACATTGGCGGCGACTGACCTGTTCACGGAAGCGAAGGCCACCGAGGAGGAAGCTCATGCCTAGAATCAAGAGGAGGTTGGCCAGGATGGAGCCAAGCAGCGAGGCTTGTACAATACGAATTTCATCCTGAGAGCGTTAGTACATGCTGTTGAGCAAAAGGCCGGCAAGCGCCGAGACGTGAGGAGAGATATACCTTGACCAGAGCAATACTAGTTACGGGGGCGTGAAGAGGACAAGAGGTTAGTTTGTAAAGTGGACAAACGCATGAGATGGATTTACGACAGGGTCTTGCAAAAAATGTCACGCATTGAGTTGCAATACGGGCTGCTTCACAGCCATGCCAGGGTGCTTTGGTGGACCAAAGCCGGGCGGACGATAGAAGAGTAAAAGGACAGCAAAAGGGCGCTGGAGAGGACAAAAGACCTTGAGACTTCTGACGCGATTGATTGGTAAAGAGGGCCGTCGACGGTCTGTCAAGGGATGACAGAAAGCCGCCCTCTTTTCGCTCGTTCTTGTCTCGAGTAGGTCACGGGAGGCACATACATACTGAGTGGGTTAGTATACAAGGACGGAGGAGCACAAGATGGACGGCCAAGGACGATGGTGACGACATACAAGATGATGAGTTCTACGGCGTTGCCAAAGGTGACGTTGAGCAGAGCGCCAATGGAGTCGCCCATGTCGTGGGCGACAGCCTCGGTGGCGAAGCCCAGGAGACGGCCAGCGGGATGATGGCGATGGCGTTGACGGAGAAGACGACGGCGGGGGCAGGCCGTGCATGGCGCCGACGGCGATACCAGCGGGAACAAAGACCAAGAAGACATTGAGCCAGCTGTGGAACAGGATCATCTTGGAGGTGGCAAAGAAGGACACGGCAGTGCAGACAGCCTGCCAGACAACGTGGCGGTGTCGGTGGTCGTCCCGGCCGTGGCCGTGGTCTCTTCGGAGCCGCCAGTGTCGATAGCAACGGCGGATAGGTCGACCTTGGCATCGCCGGGTACAGCAGTGAGACCGCCGTACGCAAAGCTGGTGCCTTCGGCCTTGGTGTCTGTGCTAGCGCAGCTGACTGCACCTTTGCCGTTGCCGCTGGCGTTGGGATGGAGGTGGGAGTTGGAGTTGAAGTTGGTGTAGGCACCGGCAGGGCAGAGGGGGGCTTGGAGTTGAGATGGGCCTCCTTGTCCTTGTCCTTGCCGTTGCCGCACCGACACCCTCTAAGACAGGCCCCGGCCATGCTTCTTGTAGCGGTGCAGTAAATGTCGACGCTGGAGACACGGCAGCGGTGGTGTTGGCGCCGGACGAGCTGGCAGCGGTATTGTGGCTGCCGCCGAGCACGGGCTGCTGGGCAGTAGAGCCACCATTGTTGACTATGGACGATTCGGGATCGTAGTTTTTGTTTTTGTTCTTGTTGGTCTGATGTTTCGTGTTTGCGCTCTCCTGCTGCTGCTGCTGCTGCTCGTAGTGATAGAGGTTGGATTCACTCAGGACGCGGGAGACGACGAGTCTGCGGGAGGTCGTCGCGACGAGCTGCGAGAGAGGCGAAAAAGGTCTCCATCCGCTTGCGTAGGGGACAAGCTGCGGTCAGAGTCGGGCGGTTTAGATGAGGATTTCTTCATCGAAATTGGGACGGAGCAGAAGGGTAGAGCTTGGTGGTGGGAATGCGTAAGTTGGGAGATTCAAGATGGAGATGCAAAGTGCAGTGATGCGAAGTTGGGCGCAAGAAGCAAGAAGAGGAATGAAAGGGGGAAGAAGAGAAGATGGAGGGAACGAAACAGAAGAGGAAGAGGATAGACGAGGTGGGTAATAAGGGGAGGGGGGCAAGAACAAGAAGTCGCCAAGACGGGCAGCACAGATAATGGCACAAACGAAGCCTGGCACGAGACACTTGCACTTGGGACACAAAATACGGCTCCAAAATACTCGCTAGCTGTAGCGTTGAGGAGAATGAGTACGTAAGGGAGGCGATGATGCACAGTGGCCGTGCCTCTGGATCCGTGATGTGGTGATGCGAGTGAAGAGGGCACGTGGGCATCGAGCAGGGTTAAAGCAGGACGAAGTACATTGAAAGTATGGAGATCGTAGCTACAAAGTACAGAGAGAGGGGCAAGGCGATGGTGGGGAAAGAGTGGGACCATTCGTCATTTAGTGAGTGTGAGGTGCTGTGCCAATGGGCGCAGAGTAGCGATAGGGGTCAATAGGGGACAGTAGAGGGACAAGAGGGACAAGGACAAGAGGACAAAAGGACCAAAGAGTGACCAGAGAGTGACAAAGAGGGAGCTGGCAGCAGCCAAGAAGCTGCGCCATGCTGGGCACGACACAAGCACAGCACTAGCATCGCGACGGCCCTGTCGTTGCTGTCGACGGTCTGGTTCCTTATCTGACCATCCGTCATACAAGATGAGCAGACGGCGAGACGGCGAGACGGCGAGACGGCGAGACGAACGAGACGAGGCCACGGCAAGCGTCGTGCGGGTGATCTGTGCTGCGCTCTCCCTCGGTGAGTGGAGATGGGACCCGCGATCGTCGACTTCAGGGCAGAAGCGACCGCTAATTGGCTTCGGCAGGCGGTGGCGCCCGCTGTCTCTTGATCTGACCGTCACTGTGTCGTCCGTTCGGAGACGGAGTACGGAGACTGCACGGAGACGAGTACTGTTGCTTCCAATCTACTGTACGAAGTCGGGGTCTACATCTCAGACTAGCCTCAGCACTCAACTCCTGAGAATGACGAGGCCTCGTGGGCAAAGGCCATCACAACACATGGAGCCAGGTATTACGTCGCAGTACAGAAGTACGACGTACGAAGAACAGCGCAAGAGGCACCACAGAGCCCGCCGTCTCACTACTCGTACAGTGGAGTTGGCCAGTTGGCTTCGGTAGTGTCAGTGTTAGTTGGGCGCACTTGAGCTCCTCCACTTCGTTTGGCAGATCTGGCAACTCGGACGCGGTGCGTGCGATTCATCCTTTGATCGTTTGCCAGTGCTTGTAGCAGAAGAAACAAAAGAAGAAGAAAGAGGAAGAAGAGGCGGAAAAGCGACGAAAGGAATGACAGAAGAGGCCTAACCCAATATCCAAAGAAGCAAGCATCCGCTCTCATCGTACCAGGACAGCCACAACAACTGGGTAATAAGCACAGGAGTGCAGCCTGTCCATGCATGCAGTCCCTCTTTTTTTTTTTTTTTTTTTTTTTTTAATATCTTCTTCTCCGTCTTCGTGCCCTTCATCTGTCGGTCGTGTGATGATTTGCCAATGCCAAGCACAGAGCACGAAACCTCAATAAAAAGGACATTGTGAGTACGACGAGTCCGGCCAATGGATGGCGCAATCCGTCGACCGCCGAGACGCTCCATCGTCTGAGCAGACGTAGATTCAAGCGGAAAGGCAGAGATGGAGAAACGCCGCGCGGAGGTGGCCTGCCCGTGCCGTTCTCGGAGGCTGTTATCATCTACGACGTACGACGTACTTTGTACACCGAGTCGTCCGCGATGGACGGTGGGACACGGTTTTCAAGATTTTTCAAGAGACGTGTGCATATGCCCTTGTCACAAACTTGTCACATACCTTGTCACAAGCTGCATTCTCCTGCCGTTGCCAGACGCGTGCATATGGAGCCACTCGGGCACACATCACCGGCCGGCACGGAAGGGTGGATGATTGACCAGAGGTGAGACAGGCAGAGACGACGCGTGGAAGCAGCCCGACCATGCCACGCCTCAAGACAGGTCCGCCGCGGCTGGACGATCCATGGCTCTTGGCCAATATCTGCCACCTGAAGCAGTCTGGAAGCTGGTTTGACAAACGAAAAAGGTTCACAGACGACCGGTCGATGTACAAAGTAGTGAATTTCTCCGTTCTCCGTACGCTTCGTAAAGACAAAGAAAGCGGCCGTCGTCCAACATCCATTGGTTGCTGATAAGCCAGAGATCAACAAAACGTCAGCAGGGATCGCCCCTTGCGTCATGAGTCCACGTTTGCATTGCACTTTCGGGCATCCGTGCTGTATCCTTTTCCGGTCTGGCATCATCCTTTGTTGTCACGTCTGCTGTTGTCGGTCGAGTCGACCTCGCTCCTCGCCTAGCATGTACATGATGGTTAGACCTGGACTTGGGTTACGAGATGTACTTCGTACAAGGATGGTCCACTGGACACGAGTGTCATCACGGCCATTGGCATCAGCTGCAGCAGCTGTCGCCGGACCATCCAGAGACACACACGCACTGGTTGGACTGCTGTCGTTCTGTTTGATTCTTCGCCTGCCACCTTCATCGTATATTCATTCCTCTACATCGCACTCGAAAGCCATGTAGACATAGCGGCCCACCGCACTTGTCAGTGCATCGCATCGCCAGCCGGAACCGTCTTTCCTTTGCGATTCAGGCATGCCGTCTGGTCTCCAGTCCGCGTCCAAAACGGCAAACCATCCATCGCCATTCTGGCTGCAGATGTCGAATCTGTGTGGAGCGCTGCGATTTGCTGGCGAGTCGGTAGTGCCTGGCCCTAGCAGCGCCTTTTGGACAGCGGTGTTTGGCTGGTGGTGGAACTGTGGGGTCGCGACGGCAGAAAGGCAGACAGCGCCAGACTGAGCAAAAATCACAAAGAGGAGCGGAGAACACGACGAGCGTACGCCGAACGTCGTCTTTCAGTGTCTTCAGTGTCTTCCGTCGTCTCTTCTCCTGCGCAGCTGAGCCAGCAACGACTCTGCGACCTGCCGCATACATCGGTCCTCGGTCGAGCGATAGCGACAGAACGGTCCCGGCAAACGACGGCACTGCGCCGCGTCTCCTCCGGCGCACCGACGACCGGCCAAACGTTTGACAAGCAGAAGCTCGCTGCCACGACTCCTCCGCGACCACCCGCGAGCCCTACGCCCACCATGCTGCACCACCAGCTCGGCCGTGGCGCCTCGCGCGCCTCTCGCGCTCGCGTGTCTTGCCCACGTCGCCAGCCACGCACGCTCGGGACCTGGCCCGGTGCGCCTCGTCACCCCCCTACGGCGCTCCTTCGCCTCCAAGCCGCCCACCCACGCCCCGCCGCCCTCCTCTTCGTCTTCGTCCCCACCACCCAGCCGGCGGCCCGCTGCCGGCCCGCCCGGCATCGACGCCGACGGCCGCAGCTTCCGCGGCCAGATGCTGGAGAGCATCAGCTCGCGCATGGCGCGCGAAAAGGCCGAGCGCGAGAAGATGGCCCAGGAGCGCCAGGACACGGCGTCGTCGCGCAACGCGGCCACCACCTTCATGCTGCTCTTTGTGGGCGCCGCCTGCTACTACCTGGGCACCAAGATGCCGCAGGAGCCGTCGCCGGCGTCGACGCTGCCGCTGTCGGCCACACGCGCGCCGCGCCACCGCACCAGCCGCGCGGAGCTGGAGGCGGCCTGGGCCGACTTTGTGGCCATTGTGGGCGCCGACAACGTCAGCACGGCCGAGACGGACATTGCCGCGCACTCGTCGTCGGACTGGTCGACCCACAGCGCGCCCGAGGGCACGCCGCCGCCCTTTTGCGTCGTGTACCCCAGCAGCACGGACGAGGTGTCGCGCGTGCTCAAAATCTGCCACGCGCGCCGCATCCCCGTCATCGGCTTCAGCGGCGGCACCTCGCTCGAGGGCCACTTTGCGCCCACGCGCGGCGGCATCGTCATCGACTTTGCCCGCCACATGGACCGCGTCCTGGCCGTCCACAAGCCCGACCTGGACGCCGTCGTGCAGCCCGGCCTGGGCTGGGAGGCGCTCAACGACGTGCTGGCCGAGCAGGGGCTGCTGTTCCCGCCCGACCCCGGCCCGGGCGCCCAGATCGGCGGCATGATTGGCACCGGCTGCAGCGGCACCAACGCCTACCGCTACGGCACCATGCGCGACTGGGTGCTGTCGCTGACCGTCGTGCTGGCCGACGGCACCGTCATCAAGACCCGCCAGCGCCCGCGCAAGAGCTCGGCCGGCTACGACCTGACCCGCCTGCTGATCGGCTCCGAGGGCACGCTGGGCCTGGTGACCGAGGCCACCCTCAAGCTGGCCGTGCGCCCCAAGGAGACGTCCGTGGCCGTGGCCGCCTTTTCCGACCTGCGCGCGGCCGCCGCCTGCGCCGCGCGCGTCGTCGGCGAGGGCGTGCCCGTGGCCGCCATGGAGGTGCTCGACGACGCGCAGATGGCCTGCATCAACGCGGCCGGCTGCACGTCGCGCCGCTGGGCCGAGGCCCCCACGCTCATGTTCAAGTTTGCCGGCGCCACGCCGCGCGCGCCGTGCGCGAGCAGATTGACGCCGTGCAGGCCGCGGCCAAGGCCGCCCATGCCGTGTCCTTTGAGTTTGCCGCTCGGCCGACGAGCAGGCCGAGCTGTGGAGCGCGCGCAAAGAGGCCCTGTGGAGCGCCATTGCCACCAAGCAGCCCGGCGAGCGCGTGTGGACGGGCGACGTGGCCGTGCCCATCAGCCGCCTGCCCGACGCCATCGAGGAGGCCCAGGCCGACCTGCGCCGCGTGGGCCTGCGCGGCACCATTGTGGGCCACGTGGGCGACGGCAACTTCCACACCATTGTCGTCTACGCCCCCGAGCAGCGCCTGGTGGCCGAGGAATTCGTGCACCGCATGGTGAAGCGGGCCATTGAGCTCGAGGGCACCGTCACCGGCGAGCACGGCGTCGGCATGGTCAAGCGCGACTATCTGCCGCACGAGCTGGGCGAGGACACGGTCGCCGTGATGCGCAAGATGAAGGCGGCGCTGGACCCGCTGTGCCTGCTCAACTGCGACAAGGTCGTGCGCATGCAGAAGCCCAAGGCCGCGAGATTGCCGAGTGGTAGCGGGACGGGCGGATAGGCGGATAGGCGGAGGCGGCAGGCAGATAGGAGGACAGGCGGACCGACCGATAGAATGAGTGTTGAAACAAAAATAAAGCACAGAACAAGATACACGCCTTCACAGTCTTGGAGTCTTTGAATGCCCCGTCCGTGGGACGGAACCGTCTGATGTATGCTATGAATATATGTACTATGTACGAGGTCGCCTTGTATGGTGACCTTGGAACGCCAGACCCGAGAGGGCACCATGTCCGACAACAGGTCACTGCCATCACGCCCCAACTAGTCCAGGCCGCCCCACTCGCCCTCGTCGTCGCCGCCTGCGCCCGCGCTCGGGCCCTGCTGCTTGCGCTGCTTGCTGCTCGCAATGGCATCGCGGCGGTTGTTGTCACGACGGCGCTCCCAGGCGCTCTTGGACGTGATGCGTGCCTTGGCGTTGGGAATGGTTGCCTTGCTGTCCCGGCTGCGCCTGCTCTGGCCCTGGCCCTGGCCCTGGCTTGGGTCCCTGCCCTGGTCCTTGCCCTGGGCCTTGCCCTGGGCCTTGTCGGCGGCGCCGGCCGTGGTCGTGCTGCGCCGCGACTCCACGCCGCGCGTCTTGAGCCGCTTCTTGTCGGCCTTGGTCACCTCGGGCAGCGCGTCCAGCAGCCACTGCGGGATGCCTGGGCTGTCCGTGCCGGCCGGGCTGCCGCCACCGCCGCGATTGGCCGCCTGCTTCTCGCTCGCCGCAATCACGTTCGCCACGTTCTTGACAAAGGGAATGTCCTCCTTGGTGTACAGCGTCACCGACAGGCCGCCCTGGCGACCGGCGCGGCCGGTGCGGCCCGCGCGGTGCACATACGCCGCCGCCGAGCCGGGCACGTCGTAGTTGACAACGCCATTGACACCGGCAAAGTCGATGCCGCGCGCCAGCACGTCCGTCGTGATGAGCACCCACACCTGGCCGCGCGGAACTTGCGCACGACCGCCGACCGCGCGCTGTCGGCCAGGGCGGCGTGCAGCACGCCCAGACGGTCGGCGCCGCCCGCAGCCGCAGGAATGTCGTACTTGAGCTCGTCGTGCAGCGCCGTGGCGCGCTCGGCCGTCTGTGTAAAGACGAGGAACGGCGGCGCAGTGCCTCCGAGGCTCCGCCGCCCGACGTGCCCGTCACCGACGTGCTCGTGGACGGGTGCAGCAGCTGGCGCATGGCGAGGAGCTTGCCCTGCTCCGTGGCCGTGTACACGAGCGGTGGCTGACGTTGGGCACGGCCGTGTCCTTGAGGCCGACAACGAGGCGCACCAGCAGCCGCTTCTGCCGCGGCCCAGAGTCGTCGGGCGACGGCGGCCGGGCCGCCAGCTGCTCCACAACGAGCGCTTCAATGTTGGACGCCATGGTGGCCGACCAGAACGTGGCGCGCAGGTCGGGGTGCGTGCAGGCCGTCCAGATGCCCAGCGTCTGCTCGCGGAACAGCGGGTCCAGCAGCACGTCGGCCTCGTCCAGAATGAGAGAGCGCACCGTCGGCAGAGCGCGGCGGGCGAGCGCGTTGAGCAGCATCAGCGGCGTGGTCACGAGAATGTCGGCGCGTGTGAGGGTGGCCTTGACCGCCTTGGGCCTGCCGTCTTCGCCGTCTTCGCCGTCGCTCGCATCCTCGTCCTTGTCGTCCTTGTCGTCCTCGCTGCCGCTCGCTTCCTCCTCCGCGTCGTCGTCGGCCTGCACGCGCATGCCCTTGCTCATGGCCACAACGCGCACACCCGTGCCCACCGTCAGCTTCTTGCCCTCATTGGCAATCTGGTGCGCCAGCTCACGCGTCGGTGCCACCACAATCGTGTCGAGCACGTGGTCGTGCTTGGGACGTCCGCCGCTCGTCTCGTCGCCCTGGTCGCCCTGGTCGCCCTGGTCGCCCGCCTGGTGCTTGTCCTCGGCTCGCCGCTTCAGAATGCCGTTGATGGCCGGCACCAGGAAGCTCAGCGTCTTGCCGCTGCCCGTTGGGGCCACCGCCATAAAGTCGACGGCCGTGCAAGTCGTGCCGGCCGCGCCGGCCGTCGGGCTCGCGTCGCCGGGCAGCGTCGTCTTGCTGAGCGCCAGCGCCGGGTCCAGCAGTAGCGGCAGACTGGCCATTTGCACTTCCGTCGGGATGCGGTACAGCAGCCGCTCCAGGTTGTCGGCCAGGCGCGGCGACAGGTTGTACGTCTGCCGCAGCTGGGCAAAGGCCGTCAGGGGCTGCGAGTAGAATTGCTTCTTGGCCTCGTCCTTGGCGGCTTTGCTGGCGGCCGCCCTGGCCGCTTCCGCGGCCCGCCTGGCCTTTTTCTCACTCTTTTCGCTCTTTTCGCTCTTTTCGCCCTTTTCGCCCTTGTCCCTCTTCTTGCTCTTCTTCTCCAGCGTCTCGGCCACCGCCGCCGCGGCAGCCTCGGCCGCGGCTTCGGCGGCAGCGCGTCGATCCGTCAACAGGGTCAGCTTCAGACGGTGCGAGCGCAGGATCTGGCGACACGCGTCTTCGTCGAGCAAGTCGTCGGAGACGTCCCGTTTTTGCTTCTTGGCCTTCTTGGCCGATTTGGCCTTGTGGGCGTCGGAGGCGTCGTCGCCCGTCGTTTTCGCAGACGCACCAGTCGTGGCCGCAGAACGACCGCCGAAGAAGTCGAGCTCGTCGTTTTCGCTGTCGTTGTCGCTGTCGCCGTCGTCGCTGTCGCCGTCGCTGCCGCTGCCGCTGTCGCTGCCGCTGTCGTTACTCTCACTTCTACCGTCTGTCGCCGCGCCTCCACTCCGCTTCCGCTTCCGACTCCGACTCTTGCTGCCATTGCCGCCCGCCGTCCCGCCGGCCACGCGGTCGTGGTAGAGCTGTGGGTGGATGCTGGAGCCAGCCGAGGGCAGAATGGCAGCGCCAAAAGTCCAGGGCCCTTGGCCTGCTTGCTGCCGTTGGGCTGCTTGAGGCCGCGCGAGAGGACCTTGAGAATATCCATGGCCGCGGTTGTGTAAAGTGTTTGTCGCGTCGCCCGTGCCGTCTGTCGTTCTGTCGTCTGTCGTTCTGTCGCTCGTGTGACAACCAAAAAGATCAAGCTCCAGTCCAGCGATGTTGGTGAGGAAAAAAAGTGGTAAAGGCGGCAGAAAAAGAGAGGCGCCATACAAGCAGCGCTCTTGTGGGTCGGTCTGGAAGGCGGTGTAGACTTTGCCGGGCATTTCACGCTAGCCCAATTGGGCGACATCGGTTCGGTGTAAGTGACGTTCACTTCTGTCTTTGTTCCATTCTCGTTCTTATCTTCATTCTACTTTCTTATTCTTCTACTTTCATACTACCATGGATCGTTTTCAACATGTCCAGAGTGTTTCATTCAGATTATGTAGAGACATACTATAGAGATGTGAAACGAAAAAGGACACGACGGGACACCGCCCGAGGACGGCTGCAGGCCATTCCATCTCATCGATGCACACTCCCGAGAAAGGCCCTATGGCACCCGGTCGAGCTGCATGTCAAACCCAATTGGCAGCCCCCGATGCTGCTGTCGCCCAAAAAGTCGCCCTCGAGCTGCTGGTAGAACATGTCGCCCACGTAGTTCATGCCGGCATCGGGGAAGCCGTCCCAGAGAAAGGCGCCGCTCGCAAAGAGGCTCGCCGGGTCGGTGTGCTGCGCCTGGGTTGGGTCAAAGGCGTGATGCTGTGGGTTCTGTGCGTGCTGTGGGTGTTGTGGGTGTTGTGCGTGATGTGGGTGGTGCGGCGGGACGGCCGGTGCCGGTTGGTGGGCATGCGTCGACGGCTGTGGTTGCGGAAGCAGGACGCTGTGGTGCACTTGTCCCAGCAGCTCGTCAAAGTTGATGGCGGTGCCGATCCGGCCGCAGCCACGTGTCCGCTCGGTGCAATGGCCCGCGCCAGGCGCATGTAGCGCCGCAGCGAGTGATACGCCTTGACACTCATCATGCTGGTGCCGCCGATGCCGCGCAAGATGGCAATGGCCTCGAGCAGCAGCGCCTCGACGGCGGCCGTGCAGCTTCCCAGCGCCGCGGCCATGGTCTCGGACAGAATGCACACCAGCCACAGCGCAAACAGGTGCAGCGACATGGTCAGCGAGTTGAAGTTGCACACCCACCAGATGGCGTTTGCCCGGAAGAAGCCGGCTGGTGGCGGACGAGGCCGTGGGCCAGGTGCTGGTACGCGCTGATGGCATGCAGCTCCTTCTTGAGCACAGGCGCGGCCATCTCCAGGAGCATGGCCGTAAAAGAGCCGGACGGATCGCCGTCCACGCCGGCCGCGGGCCCGCCAGCGCCTGTCGCCGAGACCGCTCGGGACCCAGAGGCCCCCCCGACCACGGCTGCGGCACCGCCAGCGCCGCCCGCGGCCGAGCCCCCCGCGCCGCTGCTGTCCGTCACCAGCTCCAGCACCCGCATGAGCAGCGGCGCACACACCAGCATCACCGTCTTGTAGTAGTACACCGACAGCGCAATGGAGTAGCGCTCGGCCTGGAAGGTGGCTGCCGTCCATGCCCGGAGTCTCTCGGCCTGCGGCGTGGCCAGGACCGAGAACGGCCGGATGGAGGCCTGCCAGGTCTGTAGCCGGAAGAGCAGGTCCATTGTCTTGGCCACCAGGGCGCGTGGTGTCCCATCCGCGCCTTCGCTGTCATCGCCGTGTGGCGCCGGCGTTGTGCCGATGTTGGCTCCGTAGATGGTCTCGACGGCGACGCCCATGATGGCGTGCAGCGCCGACAGGTGCCGGTAGTAGTGCAGGCTCTCGCTCTCGGTGGACAGCGCCGTGGTGCTCTTGTTGGCCGTCGCGGACGGCGGGGGCGCCACGCTGTCGAGCATGCGGTACTGGACGTAGGCGGGCGGGATGAGGCACGGCCGGCCCAGACCCGTGCCCAGGATCATGTCCTGGTTGACGACGGCAAACCACAGCTTGGCGCGCAGCTCCTTGTCGGGGGTGCTGAGACCGTCGTAGGTGGAGGGCGAGTGCAGGCCGAGCTGGTACGAGGCCTTGACCGCGAGCGAGTGGGTGGCCAGGCTGGCCATGGCGCGCTGTGAGTTTTGCTGGAAACTGCCCAGGAGCAGCAGGCTCTGGACCGTGTGCATGGTCGGCGTCGAGACGGCCTGCTCCTCCAGGAGCAGCAGGGCCACGGCACGGTGGTAAAAGGGCTCGGCCACGTCGTCCTGGCCAGCAGCGACCAGCGCGTGGGCAAAGACAATGTTGAGCAGGCCCTCGGTCGAGCGCGACCGGCCGCGCGGCGTGAAGCGGCCCGTGCCGCCCACGCCGGCTGCTGCGTCAATCTCCTTGAGGAGCGACGTCTCGCTGACATAGGGCAGCATCGCGCCGACGGTGTCAAAGAAGAGCGTCACCCACTGCCGCGCCACGGCCGGGCTGGGGTCGTGGTGGGAACCGGAGCCAGAGCCCGAGCCAGAGCCCGAGCCAGAGCCGGCTCCAGAGCCAGAGCCAGGGCCAGGGCCGGGACCAGGGCCGGGACGAGTGCCAGTGTCGGCGCCAGTGCCAGCGCCAGCACCAGCGCCAATATCAATCGCTGGGCCGCGCCCACCAACCGCAGCCGTGTCGGTAAACGGAATCGGCCGCGTCTGGTGACCGTTGTGGGCAATACCAAGGGGCTGCACTCTGGGCAGGATCGGCGGCTGGCCGCGATACGCTTTCAAGCCACTGGCACTCCCATCGCCGCCTCCGCCTCCGCCGCCGCCTCCGCCGCCGCCTCCAGCCCCGTTCCCGTCCTCCTCCTCCTGCTGGCGCAAAACGGTCAGCCGGTACCCCGAGTTGACCATGGCCGTCGTGACCGCCCGGAACAGCGCGTGGTTCGATGTCGGGCCAAAGTAGCCAATTTCGGCCGCGGGCCGGTGGTCAAAGGCGCCGTCGCCAATGTGTCGACGGCCGATCCGGCGTTGGTGTTGTTCGTCCCGCGGCTGCCTGCGTCCGACAAGCCGGCGTTGCCCGCCTGCGCCGGGACGCATCGTCCGTGTCGTCGGTCGTCGCTCTGTCGCCGCCCTCCGCTCGGACTCCCAGGCTGTCCAGGGTCCCGTGTCCCAGGCCTCCCATGCCGGCCAAATCCCCCGATCCCGTCGTTCTTCGCCCTCCTTGGCCGCCAGCTTCGCCTCCAGCTCGCTCACTTTGCGCTTCAGCGCCAGGTGTGCCCGCCGTTCTTCCTGTCGGTCCATCCGTCGGTCGTGCACGTTTGGCGTGTACACGCACTCGGTGTTTTGCCGGCTGCAGCGCCTGCAGCTCGGCCGCGCCCCGTCGCATTTGCTCTTGACCTTGCGGCAGGCGTTGCACGCGAGCGCCGCCCGGCTGCGTTTGGGCAGCAGCCGCGGCGCCGCGCCCACACCGCCGGCAACGCCAATCACGCTGCTGGTGCTCCTGTCGTTGTCCATGCTGTGGTCATGCTGGTGGCCGGTGCGGTGGGCGTGAGGCCAGCGGTGCCAGTGTCAATGTCGTGCGAGCGATGCGTGCGATGCGTGCGATGCGTGCGATGCGCTGTGTGTAGAGGCACGTCGACCAGCCGTGTGCGGTCAGCCCTACGGCGTTTGTTTCTGTTCCTCTCCGACTTTTCTTGCAGATCAAAGACGAGAGACGTACAGCGAGGCCTTCCTTTGCAATGTCGCTGGTAATGTCTGCTGTCGAGTACCTTGTCGCCCATCGCGCCCAATTCTCAGGAGCCTCCAGCGCTCTTTGTCCCCAGCTCGCTGCCTTTTAGCGCATAGCGACCTTACGTAATGCCAGTACGTTTGCCGTTTTGCGCCTGGCAGCACCTGGCGGCGCTGTGCGGAGCGTCATCTGGGGTATATTTGGCGCTACGGCGAGTGCGGGTTATTGTTTGGCCACTAAACGGCGAAATACCGCCTGAAACGAGGCCAAAAGGAACACATTTTCAGTTGTCTTTTCAACACATGTAGTCAATGGCAAGACATAGTGGCTTCAACCTGCCTTCTTTACTGTTTATTGGTACTCGTACAGAGGACGGGCGTTTGATTCACCTAATATCACTACACTCGGTACACAGTTTTAGGAGTCGAAGAGGAATATCATGACATGGTCGTATTTCATTGCGTGAAATCAAAGAATCAAAGAATCAAAGAATCGGCTGGTTCACCGGCAAACGTTCGCCGGGATGGTCCGAGAAGGGGATACACGGCGATTACTGGGCAAAAGGCCTCTTCTCTGTGAGCCTCTTGCGGGTGTAGTCTGGTGTGTATATTCCTTGATGGTCTATCAAAACTTGAGAGAAGGAGGAGGGAGTCCTTGAGGTAAATGTACCTGGATAGGGCGCTAGCCTCCAAGACTGACCAAGGTCCCTGTATGTTGGCTGATGATCCGACACTGGCAAGTTTTCCTTTTATGAGGCCATCACCAAATTATCTGCCGCGTGGATCTTGTTGGTAATGGCTGCGGCTTCTCTTGGTCGCCGCCACAGACGGAAATTGCACTTCGTAGCTGACAGACAACGCCTTCGTACGTTGGTGCAGGGCTGCACAGGCAAAGGGTACACTCGCGGACTCCGCGGCAGGCAATCAGTAGCTGGAGCCGCAAGATGTTGTCCTCGACAAGAAATGGCAAGGCGCGCTGAAGCGTGGAAAGCTGGCTTATCAGGATTTCCAGGCATTCCATCATTGTTTTTTTCGCATTCTTGCGGTCACCCAGGATATCTTCGAAAGTCAGATTATTCCAGGCGGAGAAATACATGTCATGTCTTTCCCGTGTCTCGAACCGGTTTCGAATCTTTGTGATCAGGCTGTCGAATGTACGGTCCATGCCCTCGTGGCAGAGGTCCTGGTAATAGTAGTCCAGGGCTGGTCCCGTGAGCATGACCGGCAGGAACGAAGCAAAAGAGGCGTCTGGGATTCCTAAACTTGCGGCGCATTGCCGCAGGATCAAGAGTTTGCTGTCAAGAATATCGTACAGTTTGCCGCTGTACCGCATAGAGTCCGTCCTGTACATCATGGTCAAGGCCCTGAACTGCTCGGGGGCCGAGGGCTCACTGTACGTGTGCGGCCGCGAGATGGGGGCGGCGTTGCCGTTGGCGGTCAGGCCACGCCGGACATCCTCCCAGTCAGCCGAGTGTTCTCCAGTCTGCGGGGTGTAGATTTGGTCTTGGCGCGATCCAGCACTCGAAAAGGAGTCGACGGTATCGCCCTCGTGGACGTTGGCTTGCTCGACAGAGAGCCTGGGTCTCGGGCGTCGATAATCTTCTTCGTCATCAGACTCGGGTTCGAGGATCGCGTCGAGGAGGACTGCGCTGGCGTCCGGGTCCGAGATGAGGAGGCGGAAATCTTGTGACCGCTTTATCTCGGCCTTGATGTCCTCCTGCGTCCAATACCGGTAGTCTTTCTCGTTCGCGATATCGTGGAATGCTTGGGCGAGCGAGTCTCCCGGCTTGAGCTTCACGAGAACCCCGAGGCAGGAGAGGTTGGTTCGCAGATAAAGTCGGATGGATTCCGCCGTATTCTCCCATCTGGCGAGATCCCATGCGCGGAAGTGGGCGCCAAAATCCTCCCAGAGGTCTCTTCCCCTGACCTTTTCATGTCTCCATGTGACCGTCAGGAACCCGATGTACGCATTGTTTTGTAACTGGGTTGGAGATTCGAGTCGTTGGTATGTGAGGATGTCACCAAAGGCCTCGTGGTCAACGACTGACCGTATTTGGCCTGGGAGGAGTTCTATAGCCGCCCAAGGCCAGTTGCTCGCCTGGACGGCACGGCGATTGCGGGCGTTGACAACAGGGGTGGGACTTGGATAGATGCTCGTTGCAGTCGTGGCGTCGGAGCCGGCGTAGGAGCCGGCGTTGGAGCCGACGGCTTGACTCATGATGGCGAAGAGGGGAAAATCGACAAAGGATCGGTAGGAGTAGGCGGTGTCGAAATCGGGAAAGGCTGTCGATGGGGGAAAATCCAAGAAGAAAACTGAGAAAGGAAGAGGCAGTGGAAGAAGCGACTTTCCAGTTTGATGTTTTGGCGTGCTGGATCTCTCGGGGATGGCTTCACGGTGGTTGGCGTAGCCGTAGAGGAAGAGGGTTGCGTCGGTTGGTGGAAAGGGAGAAACGTTGCTGTTGGCCTTGCTGAGCTGTGGATTCAAACAGGTGAAGGTCAACCAGTGGATACACCGTCCAATCTAAGGACTAGTGTCGGATCATCGACTGAGGGCGGATCTGCACACGATGGATCGAGCTCCGGCGACTTCCTCCAGGTGTTATTGTGGCATGGACTTAGATAGCATCGGAGACTGGCGGAGATCCGGCGTCGTCCTTGACTTCTGGCTGTGCCATGGAACTAGATAGTATCGGAGGATGTCGTCCTTTCTTGGATATACAAACCTCAAGGACTCCATCCTTCTTCTCTTAAGTTCAAGATAGACAACCCAGAATATACACACTAGATTACACCAGCAAGAGCCTTCCAAAGAGAAGAGGCCTTTTGCCCAGTAATCGCCGTGTAATCTGATATGTATTCTAGATGGTCTATCTAGATATTGAGAGAAGGAAGGATGTTGGTACAATAATCGCCGCAAGGAAGCCTGCCAAAGCTGTTGGGGCCTATCGGCCGGCGTCAGAAGCAATATCGCCGCTATCTACAACTCGTCTCAAATGTCCCCTTTCCTCACATCAGCTCGTTTCTCATCGCCACCAGTCCGCCTTCCATCGCTCGTCTTACAGCCCCGACTCGTTTTGTCTGCGACTCTTTCTTTTTTTTCTCCACTCCGAGTACGACGTTTCGATGCGAAGACGGTTTGCTCCTTAACAAACGTGCTCTTAATTTCAGGTTTCCCTTCTAGCACGAACGCCGATACTACGACTATCCCCCCAGGGCTGGTGCCTGCTGTCAGATTGCGGCATTTCCATACCTTCACAGCACATCGTCTCAATCCAGCTGCGGCTTCTCAACATCAACGCGCCCGCTGCCGCCGCCTTTGTCTCCGAAGATCGTCCTCCATCATCCCCAGTCATGCCGCCGCCGACCGTCGGGGACCTGCTACGCCAGCTACAGCAGGAGAGGCGCGATAAGGCCGAGCTTGAAGCCAGGGCAGAGCGTGCCGAGGCCGGTCAAGAGCAGGAGAGGCGCGAAAAGGCCGAGCTTCAAGCCAGCAGAGCAGGAGAGGCGCGAGTTTCAAGTCAGGGCAGAGCGTGCCGAGACCCGTCTGTCACTCTTTTGCTCTGGAGTGACAGACGGGTCTCGGCACCCCTGGCTTGAAACTCGCGCCTCCCCTGATCTGCACGGGCCGGCACGCTCTGCCTTTTCGCGCCTCTCCTGCTCGTGACCGGCCTCGGCACGCTCTGCTCTGGCTCGAAACTCGGCCTTTTCGCGCCTTTCCCCTCGTCCTTTTCGACTATGTTCGCTGGACGGAGAAGGTCCTGTTTCGGACATTTCACATCAAACCACTGTTGATGCCAAAGAGCGAGCGGCGGAGCCAGGCCGCGTGCACAAGTGCATCCTCGCCCTCTCCAGCGCACACGGCGACGCGCGTCAAGGGCCAAGTTCTATCCCCGGCGCCTGCGCCCTTGGGACTTTGAGAGCGCCCATTGAGTATTGACGGCGGGCGCGGATGCACCCTGCCGGCGCGCAGCAAAGAACACCAAACCAAGAAACCAAAGTCACGAGACGCGTCCCTGATGTCAAGACGGCATCAGGGAAAACGTCTCTACAACCACAACAACACAAGAACAAAAGGAAGGGTGTGGAGGGAGGTCGTGATCGGTGTCGTAGGTATCGTTCGGCGGCAGTGACGAGAGTATCAGTGTTTGGTATGCTGGCGCACAGTTCCGCCAGCCCGGGCATCCGCAGGCAAAACCTCTACAAGTGTTAACTTTTCTCTCTCTCTTCGTCGCACCTACCAACTGTTGGAAATCTTCTTAGGTCAAGAGGAGACGCGTTCTTGTTTGGTGATAATGACGGTGATAATTCTGATGGACGATGATGATTCAAAAAGATCCCAAGAACGATGATACAAAAAAGGATACAAACTCCAGAATGATTGTCCTCCAATAAGGGTCCCTCGGAAAATGCGTTTCTCCGACGGGATCTTGCGTGTGAGTCGGGACACCGTTCCTTTCTGCCTGGATAAGGAGGCACAAAACAAACGAGACAAAAGACAAATAGAAAACCCGAGAAAGAGTCTGCCCCAAAGGCAGCCTGCTACCCGCCCTCACCATGCCTCGATCTTCCCGGCGCTGGTCGCCGCGTTTGGCGAGGACAAGGTGTCCAGGCGCTGACGGACGTGATCGGCATCGGCCGCGACCTGAGCCCGGGGCCAGCCGACGAGCAGGACAGCCGTCACTGGATGCCACCAATGCTTGAATTCTCGAGTTCTTCAACTTGTACTGGTAGACAAGAGCTGTGCTGGGCAGCATTGTTTCCTTACGTTCTTAGAATGACAGGTTTGCGATACGCACTAAAAGGGAAACGCTGAGGATCTTCCCACGTCCAGCGCAGCTCGCCTGCACCAAAGTCGGAGAACAGCGCGCAAGGCCTGTAGTACAGCGCACCGTCTCAAAGTATTAGGTGCATGGAGTGCTGTAGCGCAGTGCTGTAGCGTTGTGCACAACGCTCCAAACCACCACCACCCAAACCACGACACTCGTTCCACACCCGTAGCGTACACAACAGCGCCTACGACAGCCACCACAAAACGTACACGACGCCCAATACGTCTGCTCCAATAGATGCAACGGGCGCTGGTTGTATATATTGTAATAAGAGCTGTTGGCGTCGCGGGCGTTGTGTACGTTGTGTCTAATAGTGGGCGCTGTGTACGTTGTTGGCGCTGTGGGCGCTGTAGTGTAAGCGCTTTTTGGTGTGATTAGGCTTTCTGTCAGTTAATTTCACTGATTGAACATGTGTCAAAGTTACGTAATCTCCGGCATAAAGACACAAAGCGGAGTCCTGTTAAATCTCCCAGTTTACTACTCAGATTTGCATATGCCATGCGTGTGTTTACCAGAGTGCGATGAAATAGTTGATTAAGTCCAAGGAAAAAAGAAAATCTATATCTAAAAATAAAATAAACAGAAGTAACGACAAGTAGAGCAGCAGATAAGGACGGGGGCGGGTCGAGGACGGGCCGGGAACGGGACGGGACGGGAAAATGAAAATGGCAGCACCGAGATACCAAGCAAGACCACTGCACTTGTCTGCTGTTATTCCATGGACAGATCGGCTGCTCGCCACCGACATGGCAACTCGGCAGCGCCCACTAATAGACAAAGGACTCGTACTCCTTCTCGGGCGCATCAAAGTACCAGGTCAGGTCGCGGCCCTCGCCCTCCATGGTGCTGAAGCCGTTGCCCAGATAGGCCCACCGGTTCTCGCCCAGCGGCGTCCAGTCCCAGTCCTCGTAGCGCGGCTCGCGCAGCAGGTGGAACCAGTGCAGCCGGCTGCCGGGGTGCAGGCCGGTGACGGGCCCGGTTTCGCGCCCGTTCTTGAACCAGCTGCGGCACGTGCCGGCCCAGGCGGTGCGCGGCAGAAAGGCGTCGGCATGCTGGACGAACTCGGCGATGGCGGCGGGCTTGGGCGCGACGGCCTTGTAGCCCTCCGTCTGCATCTTGTAGAGCATCTTGAGAATGTACTTTGTCGTGTGCTCGATGATGGGCATGGCCGAGCCGTGGCCGACGGGGCCTGGGGGCCCAGAAAGACAAAGTAGTTGGGCATGTCGGCCGGCGCCATGGACAGATACGCGGTGGCGCGCGTGCCGCGGCCCCAGGCGTCGCGGAGGTCGACGCCGCCCCGCCCACGATGGGGAAGCGCGGGCGGAACGAGAGGTCGAAGCCCGTGGCACAGACAAGGACGTCGACGACCACCTTGGTCTCGGCACCGGTGCGCCGTCCCGGACCACCAGGCCGTCCGGTTCGATGCGCACAATCTCGCTGCCGTGACGACACGGACGTTGGGCGCCGCCAGGGCCTCGAGATAGCCGTTTCCGGGCGACGGGCGGCGGCAGCCGACCGGGAACGACGGGATCAGCGTCTTGGCCAGGCGGCTCTCCGGGTCGCCGCCCAGACGCCGCAGCATGTCGCGGCGCGCATAGTCGACGGCGGCCTTCTGCTCCGGCGTGTCCTTGTGCAGCATCTTGAAGCGGCTGGACAGCTCGTGCTCGACGCCTTTGCGGTAGGCCAGGTAGGCGGCGGGGTCCTCTGCAAACGCCGTCTTCTGCGCCTCGCTAAAGGCAAAGTTGCGGCCGCCCGGCGCTGCATACCGGCTGCCAAAGCCCGCCGTAATCCACGTCGGCCCGCGCACAAACGTCGTCAGCTGGCCGACCACGGGCTGGATGGCCGTCACCAGCTGGATGCCGCTGGAGCCGTAGCCGATGACGGCCACGTGCTTGCCGGCCAGCTCGACGCGGTCGTCCCAGGCGGCGCTGTGCAGGAGCGGGCCCGCAAACGTGTGCAGGCCCTCCACGGCCGGCCACGTCCAGTGGTTGAGGTAGCCGCCGGCGTTGACGAGGACGTGGCCGCTGTCGCGCGTCGTCGCGCGCGTCGCCACGTCCTGGATCTGGACGTGCCACTGGCCGGCCGCCTCGTCCACGCGGCTCCCGTGACCTGCTTTCCGAGCTGCACGTACGGCAGCAGCCCGTGCGCCTGTGCCGTCGTCTCCAGGTACGCCGGATCTCCGGCTGGGACGCATAGTACTCGCTCCAGCCCGGGTTTGGCGCCCACGAGTACTGGTAGTTGTGGCTCGGAATGTCGCACGCACACCCCGGATAGCGGTTCTCCAGCCAGGTGCCCGCCACGCCGCCGTTCTTCTCGTAGACGACCACCTCGACCTGCTGCATGTGCGTCTTGATGTTGCGCACCACGTTGAGGCCGCTGGCGCCGGCGCCCACGACCACGACGCGCAGCGGCCGCGCCGTGCCCATGGGCTGCTCGATGATGGAATAGGCCATGGTGGAGAGGGTGCTGCGAACCCGTCCTTGGTCGTTGTCGTTTGGAGTGCCGCAGCTGTTGAGATTGGTTGAGACTGGTCTGAAGAGTCTTAATATCTTGGTCTGTTTCGGGTTCCGCTCGATCGCTCGATTCTCTGTCTGTCGACTACCTCGACGCAACGCCCACCCGCGCAGAGTAGTGGCAGCGCATGGCGACACGACATCCACCTGCGTCGACGGATCGCCGACAGGGCTCCGACGATGGCGGCGAGGCTCAGATCAAGCCGGGACTGGTGTTTGCCGCCGAGCGCCCAGCGCCAAGCCCACGAACACGCGATGCGCTAACAGCGTGCCGCTGGACAAACCGCGCGCCATTGGGCCCTGGCGCCGAGCTCCGAGCCCCGAGCCGCCTGCCTGGGTTGATCGTGCCCGGTCGTGCGACTCGCAGGTGCAGGTCAGCGATGGCAGACGGACACTTCGTCTCTGCCTGCCGCTGCCACATCGTTACTGGCCTCTAGGTGGGGGAAGGGCAGAACTTTGGTGGCTTGGCACCCGAGGAACTACCACCGGACAAGTCGGACGGAGCGTTTGTAGACGGATGGGCCCATTTGGCTGCCCGTAACAACCGTCGACTGACTTCTGATTGTTGTCCGTCGTCCGTCGTCTGTCGTCGTTGTCCGTTGTCGACTCGTGTATCGGCGTTTGTCCGCACTCGTCCTCGCTGCATCTCACCTCACCCCGTCCACCGAGATCGATCGCTGCCATCAGCCAGACCAGCCGACGCCACGCCACCACCTCACCACATCCACTGACATGGCGGACCTCATCTTTGTCAACTTTACCGACAAGGACCCGGCGCCGGCCGGTCCGCTGACCACCGACGGCACCGGCCCCAGCTTCTCCTTTGGCGCGCCGCCCAAGTCGGACATGTACGCGTCGCCGCGTGCGCCGGACGTGCTGCACGACTACACGGCGCCCGTCGTCTGCAAGCGCATCCCCCGCGACCACTTCCGGTCGCTGCAGGTCACCGCGTCGGCGGCGTGGCGCACGCAGTACGACCAGGCCGGTCTGGTGTTTACGCTTCCGACCAAGACGAACCCCAACCCGGACACGGCCAACGCCCACGAGGCGGCGCGGCACCCCGCCTGGGTCAAGGCCGGCATCGAGGTCCACGACGGCTGCCCGTGCGTCTCGGTGGTCGCCCGCGGCCCTGGCGGCACCGGCGGCTGGAGCGACTGGAGCCTGATTCCCCTGTCGCTGGTGGGCGAGAGCCTGGGCGGCGAGGTGCCCGTGACGCTCCAGTTGACGCGCGAGAAGAATGCGCTCATGGTGTGGCTGCTGCGCGGCGACGCGCGCCTCTTGATCCGCAAGGTGCCGTGGGTCTTTCTGGCGCACGAGGCGCTCGGAGACGATGTGCTGGTCGGGGCCTATGCCGCTCAGCCGGACCCGTACGATGTGTCCAAGGGCGAGTCATTGCAGGTGACCTTTTCTGGCTTTATGATGGAGACGGTGTGATTTGCGGGAGGTGAGCGGCGTGCAAACAGCCGCAGCGGAAGAAGTTGATACGCGTCCCTGGCTGTGCATACCAATGGATGCGGATATGTAGAGGAGAATCAAACAATA
Source organism: Sporothrix phasma (assembly GCA_016097075.2). Taxonomy (NCBI): domain Eukaryota; kingdom Fungi; phylum Ascomycota; class Sordariomycetes; order Ophiostomatales; family Ophiostomataceae; genus Sporothrix; species Sporothrix phasma. Next base: position 79,401 of record JADMNG010000037.1, on the reverse strand, counting down.
CCAACAAGAGACAATACAGCTTGAGTACTCGGCCTTGCTCAACAGATGCCCACTGTCCGCCCGCCGGAACAAGAGCGAGGCCAGACGTGACCTGGACGGCCGACTCAACACGGAGCCCACGGAGGAGGTGTCCAGCGTTCTTGTCCGTCTTTCCAGCGGTGCTGGGGTGGACGGCCGGCAGATCTACATGGAAATAGGGCCGTCACTGCCCATGAAGAGGTACCAGGAGAGTGCCCTCGATGCCCCCCACAGGGTACCAATCGACTTGGAACAAGACTCTGTCGCCCATGGACAGCTATTTCTGTTAAACTTGTGCAATTGCATATTTGCTGCTGTACGTGCTGGCCGTCTTAATCGGAACTTCCTCGGGGAGCGTCGGCATGTTAAAGTCACGCAACGAGAGATTGTCACGTGTTTCGGTGTTCGGAGAATGGGTGGACAGGCAGAGTGGAGAGGATGGAGTGAGATCAAGATACCAGGTCAGGTGACTCGGAGTTCGGTGTTTTTGCAGCTAGCTGTCATTGTTGTTCTTGATCGTACTGTTTGACAGTCTTGAATGTTCTTCAACATGATGTCGATCAAACTACGAGCTACTCAGGAAGAACGACTTTGTGCTACAAAGAACAGCAGGAGAGACGTTCGTATCCCGGACACGATCTGTATTTTACACGTCAGTGTCGGCAAGGTCTCGACAGGCTTCACGGCGTCGGCCGAGCACAGACTTGCTTCCACTGCACCAGACTGAGTCATAACGGGCGACCGTTGTTTATCAGCAACTCATTCAGTTTCTTCTCCCACCTGCGGATTGGCCCCAATGCGAGGCTGTGGTGGTGCAGACGTACTCGTAGAGCTGGCTGGCGGCTCAAAGGCGTGGACCCACATTTTAAGGTTTATTAAATGGGTCGACCCGCGTCTCGGCCCATGCAAAACAAGATCGATTTTCCTGGACGACGAGCGCAGAAGCTGGCAAATGTCCATCCAATTCGCTCGGCTTTGGCTGGAGGGTCTCTTTGGTCGTTTTAGCACGGCCATCTCCACACAGGTGCTCAGCAGGGACGGCAGTCTCATGTACCTCAAGCTGGTGGGACTGTCTGCTGCGGACTACGTATGTCCATGGAGAAAAACGTGCCGGGAATGACAAAACGGCTGTGATGCTTTTCTGCGACTCTTTCCCGACGCACTTTGTGTTGGACCTCTTGTGCTTGACTCACGAGTCTACCCTCTTGACTTAACAATATAAACTGTACCTGTAAGTTGACCTGTAAGTTGATCGTGGACAAGCCCATGCTTATCCGTCATCAACTTTGTATGTTGCTGCTCTGAGTAGAATGGCACCATGTTTGGTCTTCAACTGTCGTATTTGATCGCGCACTGGTCAAGGAGTACATGTGCTGTGCCTTGATTCCGAGGCTCGCCGAGACCGCGACTGCGATGTGCGACTGCCGCGCTCCACGGGCTCACCGAAACCGGCAAAGTGGCATGCACGTCTGCGCATGTTCTGCGCATGACGACGTAGATAGATAAGCCAGATCGCGATGGATGATTGCATTGATACGCTCACCCTCCGTGAACAGCGTCGCAGTCCCGGTCGTACTTGTTGCGCGGGAATTGATACGATCGTAAACGTGGTCGCGTTGGTGATGGCTCCCGCCGTGTTAGTGACTTGGCGCTAAACGGTTTCGGTTGGCGCGAGGGTTAGAGTGGCAGCGTTCTTGGTACCACGATTGGCCTCGTCCTAGCGTCGCCTGGGAACGGGTTCCCGAGACTCGGTCAGAGAGGGCCGATCTGTCTCGTCATAGCACCGTCAGACGACATGGATCGTCGAAGCCTGCATTTGTTGTTCTCGTCGGAGCTGCCTCAGCTTCAGCACATGCCGCCCGTCCGCCTATGCCGACAAAGTGCAGGCTCAGGGTATCTAGAGGCATGATCAAACAAACTACGAGGTACGAGGTACGAGGCTCGAGGCTCGAGCTCACCCCGTCTCTACTCGTATTCTTGACAGCCGGGTATGGCAAGGTGGGTACAGTACCGGGACAGCAGCCGCCGGAAGGGCCGTACAGGAACGGCTTGGCAGGTCGGCGTTGGTGGTGCTGCATGAGGAAGTTGCATGCGATGCTGGGGCGATGGGATGGGGCCAAAAGAATTGCACTCACAAAAGACCCCCAATCAAAGTGCCTGCCGGGTGAGCTATCAACGGCTACGAAGTAGAAGCTGGAATGCCCCGGCACTCCATGGATGACGTCGAAGAGCCTAGCCACGAGCAGGTACCAGCAAGTGCCAGAAGGATGCGGCAGAGAGAGGCACCAAGGAGAACAAGCTAGAACCATGCGGCTTCTGTGTGTGGGTGTGGAGATGGGATTCTGGATGTGTGTTGGATAAGCGGTAGCTGTTGGCGAAGGAAACACCCCTGGAACCACCCCTGAAACCCCTGAAAGCACGGCGACGCCTCTAAATGTGTGCTGGACATGTCTCGGCATTCGCTCGACAGAGCCAGGCTTTGCTGTTTTGGGACACGGCGCCAACAATCCTGAGAGGGCGCTCGTCCCGCACTTTGGTCGGCGTTGGCGGAAGGGTCCCGCTGGTGGGTGTGCGCTAACGCACAGGGCCTGCGGCTGCTTGCTGACAGCGTAGCAGAGTGCTGCTCTACCAGACCGCTGGGTCTTGTTGGCCTGTGCCTCCCTGTGGGTTCTATTTTCAGCGAACTGCCCGCCAGTTTGACAGCGATCGCCACCTGGCCTAAAGGCCCCCTGTTATTCGCTTCGCTTCGCTTCTGCTTCTGATCGCTTCTGCCGACCGCTAGCATCTGACATTTCTCGGCATGTCGCAGTGGAGACCTCACTAACAGCTCGAAGCTCGATGGGGCCATTCTTGATATGTTTGGATGGCAATGTCGACAAACTCGAAAGTCGATACCATCGAGAAGAGAGAAGAGAGAAAACGCGTCTCTTTCTCGGCGAGGCGGGTCTGATATGCATATGGTCTGAACGGCATTCTTGTCAACCTGCTCCATCTCGATTTTCTATTTAGCAAGTGTTTGCCCGGCCGTTTGTCGATGAGGCCGGTGTGAAGACATGATCACACACACTCATCTAGGCGACCTCTTGTCTCTTGTCTCATGTCTCTGGTTTATCCATATCCGCTTGGGGTGCCGACGCCCCCACACAAATCAAAGAGCAAAACACAGCACGGCACTACGACCACGTCAGGCCAATAGGCAAACCAGCATGGTCAAAAAGGCTGCCAAGTCCCAGGTCGTCGAGGTGCGGTCGGCCAAGCGGTGCTGGAACTGCCGGGGTATGTTTTTTTTTTTGTTTTTTTCTATTTCTTTTTCTTTTCCTTTTTCTTTCTTTTTCTTTCTTCTCTTTTCCTTTTCTTTGTCACTTGTTTGTTGGCTAGTTTCGTTTGGCGTACTATGACGACTGTTATTTATACTGACAGCCATCTGCCCCCTCAGACCGCAAGATTGCATGTGACCGTACCCTTCCCGGATGCGACAAGTGCCGCCAGCGTGGCAAGACATGCGAGGGCTACGGCCTGCGGCTATCGTGGCCCAAAGACAACGACCCGCGCCGATCTGCCAAGGGCGATGCCCACTACATCCAGAAGCCCAGAACGCCGGGCTACGAGTTCATCGACGCATCGACCCACGACATCGACCTGTACCGCGGCGAGGCGACCCCACGTCCCGTCCGCTACGACAGCCGAGATCCTGCCTCCACCTCCACCGACAACGACAGTCCATCGACGGCCTACCACAGGCATCTGTCGTCACGGCCCCCCCTCATCACGCCGACGTCCGTCTCTCCCACCGCCGTGGCCGGCCTCGACCCGGCTCTCACATCCACAGCCACAGCCTTCCCCCCGGCGTGGTCTCCGGCGCCACCGACCAGTTTGAGGATCTGTACAGCTTGCTGGTGCGCATGTCTCTCACGGACGACGGGCCTCCGGCGCTGGCCACGCGGCATGCGCTGTCGGCCTTGTCCTACCAGACCCTCGGCCTAACGGCGTTTGCCTCTGCACACCAGGCCACAGCCGAGTGCGCACTCCAGGTGGCCATGGGCGGCGCCTCGGGGCCCGGCGACGGGGCCGGGCTACCGATGCAGCCGTCGCAGTACGTTCAGGCCATGGCGGCCAGCCTGCTCCTCAACTACTATGAGATTCTCGACGACACGGCCGACACGGCCAACACGGCCAACACGGCCACATCCTCCGTCCGCTCGTACGGCGGCAAGCGGCGCGCCCTCACGGTGCACCGCGAGCACAGCGACTGCCAGGGCGACCTGGCCCTGATCCTGGACTGGATCTACTACCACGACGCCCTGTACAAGTTCAGCATCCACCACTGGGCGAAGCGCACCGCCGCCCAGGTCGTGGTCCAGGACGGGCCCAGCGTCGGCGCCAGGCCCGCTGTCGCGCCTATGCGCCACGTCGTCAACCCGTCGCTGGGCTGCTCGCTCGAGCTGCTCGAGATCCTGTGCCAGGTTGTCGACACCGTCCTCGAGCCGGCCAACCCGAGCTACCACAGCCCCAGCACCTGCGCGCCCTGCGCCAGGCCGAGAGCCGCCTCGACAACCTGGTCCAGCACGTCTCGACCGTCTCCCTGCTCGACCCCCTCCTCGACGCCGACACGCCCCCCTTTCTGCGGGAGCCGCCGCAGATCCAGGAAACGGAGTCGCGCTTGTATGCCGTCTGCGCCAAGCTCTACCTGCACCGCCTCGGCCGCGGCATCGACAAGCACGCCGACGTGGTCCAGGACCTTCTCGACCAGGGCTATGCTCTGCTGGCACTGCTCGGCCGCTGCAAGCGGCCCTGGCTGCTCTTTGTCCTGGGCGTCGAGGCCCGCGACGAGGACGAGCGCCGGGCCATCCTGGCCAGCATGCAGGCTGCCGGCGGCCCCACGGGCACCCTGGCCGCCCCGCAGCCCCAGAACCTGGTCCATGTCCGCCGGCTGGTGCAGGCCGCCTGGACGCACCAGGACCTGCAAGCCTCCGAGGCCGGTGCGGGCACAGCGGGCCACGCGCCCAGTGATTCGGGCAGCCTCCTCCAACTCTATAACACGATTATCAGCGCCAACGCGGCACCACCGCTGTTTGCCTAGGAAAAGGGAATCGAAAGGGAAAGGTCGGGCTCCACGGCCTGCAAGGTACCCGAGTTTAAAGTAATGTCTTGTAATATCTTTCAGCTTCATGTTTGCTCTCTTGTCCTTGTTTCTTCGTATCTCTCCCTGTCTCTACGCAGTCGGGTGCTCGGCTTGGCCATCCTTGGCCTTGGATGTATTCTTCAACGAAAGTATGGGCGGAAGAAGGGAATATCCACACTCGCGCATCCACAACGTCAAACACCTGTACATGCTTCGTAGACCGGACCGCGTGACTACATGAACTCCCACAGCGCCTCTCCGCTGCCACGTACGGCCATAGATGTTGGAAAACACGGGATCCCGTCCGTTCTCCCCTCGTTAAACCAACAATCGGCGGATTAGTAGTTGGTCGGTGACGACCAGCGAATACCCGCTGCTGTACGTTTTGTTTTGTTCGTCTGGCTTTCCGTCTATTCGTTCTTTTTGACCCTTTTTTTCTTTTCCCTTCCTTGGACGAGCGGGTTGTGAGCGCCTGACAAGAGCCACGACAACATGTAGTGACATTTGTTTGACCACAGTCGTTCTAGGAGGAGGGCGGGTGTTAGTGAAAGCAGCCAATCAGAGCTCGATATTAGCTTGACGTGAGGCTAAAGCGGGACCGAGCGAGAGACACACGTTATCAGAAAAAAAGTGTAGGATGAACGAGACCGGTAGAGTAAAGGAAGGCATCGTAAAGAAGACATTCAAGGCGGCAGTTGAAGACACAATAGTAACGCATCGACGCCACGATACGCTCTGCCAATGTGGCAGCCTCGTCACGGCTCCATTCTCGGGATGTTGTACTCGTAGACCCACAATTGAAGGCATCGCTGGCCAATCCGGAGTCTGTCGCGACCTAGACGGACCTCTTCACGTGATCTCCACCTGCCATTTGTCACCCCGAACAAAGACCGAGGCGCCGACACAGATACAAACACCACATCTCAGCCTTGTCCATCACAACCACACTCGGGCCACCAGCACGGATCGCTACGAAGCCCGCCGAATTGTCCACGAGAACGGACTACCGGACCTGCTGGATCGAGGATGCGCCACGGCCGTGCTTGTCCCTTTTCTGCGGTGACGTGGTGGAAGATATACCCGCTTGATGCATTGAGGAAGCTTTCAGAGGCCGTGGCCAGGCTGGAGCAAGACGGCACGGGGTGGGCGTTGAGAAGCGTCGGTGTTTGCTTCCATGATGTGATGATGTTCATACAGACATTTGTTTGCCGAGCATGATAGTATGGACATGCCAATTACGAAGCCGCTGGTTGGTATGAGTTTTCGTAGTATACAAGTGTACCATGGTGGTGCAATCTGAATGGCAGGGAAGCCTGATGCAAACGCCCGACTCTCTGATCCTGATCACCGAGACAGGCTCGGTCTTGTGTCCTGCCACCTGGTTGCTTCCCACATGCACTCTCATCCTTGTCATAGGAGTATCAATACAGCAATGCGTGATATTGGGTGTACATGCCTTGATTCATCGTCTTGTGCTCTTTGTATTCACACGTCACATGTCGCTGTATGTACAAGATCGTGCTCATCCACTCTCCTCTCCCAGCCTTTGCCGTCCGAGACGGTATGGACGGTGGAGCTCCCCAACTGATGGTCATCGCTATACATTAAGCAGCGACCGCCTCCTCGCCTCCGTGGCCGGCATGTCCTCGTCGCTGGCCAGGTATGCCTTGACCGCGTCGCCCCACACCGGGATGCGCTTGTACCGCGCAAAGCCGGGCGCGTTGCCCTTGCCATAGCCGTCAATGGCGCGCGTCATGACAGGGGCGAGGCCGACCTGCTTGATCTCGCGCAGGGGGTACAGGTACAGGTGCACGGACAGGATGCGGGCGTCGTGGCGCGGCAGCGCAAACAGAGTCTGCAGCTCGCAGCGCACCCAGGTGTCGTCAATGTCGACGTCCTGGGCCAGGCCCGCGTCCTTGGCCGTCTCGGACGCCGCCAGCGGGCTTCCCCCGCCGCCGACGTCGCCTCGTCGTAGAGGTGGTACTCGCCGCGCTCGCAGAGGCTCGCGTTCGTGGCCACCGCCCAGTTGATGCGGTCGACCACGCGGCCGGCCGTGAGCTTGGCAAAGTACCGCTCCATGGACATTTGCAGGTGCTGCTTGTAGCCCGGCACGGGCCCGTGGGCGTCGCGCAGCTTGATGCCGAGCTTCTCGGCCGGGTCGAAGCCGACGGGGTACATCCAGACAAAGGCCGTCAGCTGGTAGCCATCGCCGTCCGCGTCGGGCTGCAGCATCAGAAAGTCCTCGTCGACCGTCAGGGCAATCGGTCCGCAGGACCACCAGGATGTCGGCGGGGGCCGTCAGCGGCAGATGCTCCTCCAGGATCTTGTTGTGCAGGCCCTCGTCCGTCACGGCAAAGCAGGTCGGGTACCGCTTCGGCAGGTAGGTGTGACCAGAAAGGCATACAAGTCGCGGACCATGGCCTCGCCCGAGGGGATGCATCCAGCGGCCCGGGTACTGCTCCAGGATCCGCTTGCGCTCCTCGATGCGCTCCTGGTACTGCTGGTCGATGCGCGTAATGGTGTTGACGGTCGTCTTGCGCAGGCCCATGGTCAGGTTGTAGCGGTCGGCGAACTTGTAAATGCGCTCGGGTCGCTACGTCGTTACAGTCGAGGTCGTCAAGGGCACCACGGGGCCATGCTGTCGTAGCCCGTCCGGTCTCTGGCCGGTGCGGTCTTCTCGTCCGCAGCAGATGCCGACGCGATCTTTGCCTTGGTGGCTGGAGCCGTGCCAACGAGGCGGCGATGAGAACCCATGCCAGGGCAGCGACAAAACGCGGCAACGGCGGCGGCAACGGCGGGCATTGGCGCCCGTCCAGGACATGATGGCGTCGAGCACTGCCATGGCGACGAATGTGTCAAGAACTAAAGGATGCACAGAAAACAGGACGCTGCTTTCGAGCGTGTTGAAAGGGAGGCAAATGGAGTTGCCGAGACTGTCCAAGTCAGAAGTGATCAACTCAACCCCTGGTCCCAGTCGTCTGACTGGATATGATTTGTCGTCACTAGCCTCGCGGTCTGAGATTGACTTTAAAAGGCACACTCGTGTTATCGATCAAGGTATCAACCTTGGAGAGGGCTTCTCGCCTGTGATCTGTCGATCGTGCCGTCGCTCACGGCCGTTGTGCATGAGCCAGCCGGAATAACATGATTGGCCTACGGCGCCGATCTGGTCAAGATGGGGCGACAGTCAACACGCTCGAGCCCCGGCGCCGACGCTAGCGTGCGACATAAGGGCGGACGGGAATACCCTTGGTCTCAGAGGCGTCTTGCAGGGGTCAGCGACGCGGCGGCCGAGATACGCTGCGAGGTAGTGGAGCGGAGTCTTTTTCTTATCACGGCGCCGTGAACTGGCCGCATGGCTGCACACAGCCATTGTACAGCAGCTGTGGTTACTTGTTATCTCGAACCTGTCCCGTTTTTGCACAATCATGTTCCAACTAGCATATCTGTATTGTCTTGATGTCTGATGTCTTGATGTCTGATGTCTTGATGTCTTGTATGTCTTGACTGTCTCGTTGTCTTCATTTCTTCATTGCTTCAACACAGTCTTCAGGTTCCTTTCACAGTTATTATCTACTTGCACGTGGTTGCCATCTGCCAGATGCTCTCAGCATCACAAGCGAAAGATACATGGGCATGTCCGAAAAGGGACTCAGCGAGGCTAGGCCGTTTTCCAGTAGAGATTGGTCCAGTCGAGCTGGTCGTCCATGGGGACGAGCTGTGGCTGTGTGTGATGCCGCTGTTGCCTGCCCGTAGACGACATCAAGAGCGACTGAAGCTCTCCATGGGCATTGTGCCAGCCGGTGTGACGGGTGGCTGCGATGGATGTGGCGAGTACGCCGGCGGCATGTCCAGCGCGTTTGGAGACGGTCCGGACGGTGGTCGAGATGGTGGTCCGGTCGTGGTCCAGTTGGCGGTCCAGTTGGCGGCCCAGTTGGTGATCCAGTCGGTGGCCCAGTTGGCGGTCCAGTCGGCGGTCCAGGAGCGACAGCTGCACCAGCATGTCCCTCCTTTCCCAGTAGACGGGCCCGCTCCGAGCGGTCCTCAAACAGGCGCAGGACAATCTCCGCGTGCAGCCAGATTCCAGCCAACTTGCGCAGGATGGCCATGGCGGCCTCGAAGCGTTGGCGTGCGTGGCCGGCCAGAATCGGATGGGCCATGCGGATCTCGGCGCTCAGCTGAATGAGGGTGGTGAGGAGCGCATCCACGGCAAACGCGTTGAGACAAGGAAGCTGGCCACGGGCGACGGCGGCTTCCAGCAGGGACACAATAGCGCCGGCTGCTGCCGAGCATATACCCATGCTTTCTTGCGTAGTGCCGGCCGACGTCGACGTCGACGCGTCTGCCGAGGCCGAGGCCGACGGCGGCGGCCTATGTAGGAGAATGAGCACGTTGTTGTACGTCAGGTGCAGCATGGTAGCCCAGGGCGAGGACGACGCGGCCGTAGACGGTGGTAGCCGGGCCATCCAGAGGGCCAGACGCTGGTCCGTGTCGACCAAGGCTTGGCGACGCCGGTCGGGCGGGACTTGCAGGCCAAGCGGTCGCGCAGTGCCCGTGCCACGATCAAGGACAGGTGCATCTGGTGGAGCAGGCAAGGCGCGTCGATGCCGCTGTCCTCCCCGTCGTCGGTGGTCGGCTCCGCCAGCTCCTCCGCGGTCAGCTCGGGCACATCGCTCTCGTCCAGACGAATGGCGGGCGGGCGTCCGTAGGACAGCGTGACGATGCCGTCGAGTTGCACGAGCATCCACCAGAGCCGGCGCCACAGGCGCTTGTCCGTGGCCACGAGCGTGCTGGCACGGGTGTCGCGGTGCATGCCCAGTCCCAGCGCCGTTCGAGCGGCCACGCCGACCCAGTAGTAGGAGTTGGCGCCAATGTCTTCGACGCCCTCCGAGTGCCACATCAGCAGAAGAGCCGCCTGCACGACGACGTCGCGGTTCCATTCAAAGCGCGCGTCAAAGAGCATCTTGGCACGGCGGAAAAAGGCAGCTTTGAGGGCAGCGCGGTCGTGCAGCGCGGCGGCAACGTCCGGGTCGACCGCCGCTACGCCGTCTCCGCCGGCACCCTCGGCACTGCCCCAAACGTGGGCACCGACCATCAGCACAGACTGCAGCACCAGCAGACTGGAGGGGTTCCGCGGTCCCTCTGCCGATACTGGGCCAGAAAGGCGGCCTTGTCCAGCACGGGAAAGCCGGGGTGGACATGCCGAAAGTAGGCCGCCAACAAGGCGTCGACAACCGCTCTGGGCGGCAAAGCAAACGCTTCCCTGGGAATGCCGGTCCAGCTCGTGGCTTGTATAGCGACGGGCAATCTGGTTGGAGGGAAATGGTGGACAAGCGCGGACGAGGCACGGCGGGCCCGTTGGCGGATCAAGTAGTGGATGTTGGAGTACGCCTGGCCGACGTTAGACAATGCGCACGCCGCGCTGCATCACACGGTCCTCCATGTCCTCCTGGGCGAGCATCTCGACCAGGTGGCTCTTGGCGCCGTCGGCGTCGACATGATGCGTAATGTCGGTGGGAGTGGAGTCGCCGGTGCTGCGGTGGTCTGCCTGGTCGCTGCTGCTGATGTCGTCGTCCCCATTGTGGCCTCCCTCGTCCCCGCATGATCTCGTGGCCGACAGCGAGGACAGTACGGCTGCAGCGCGGCCAATCTCTTCACTGTTTGGGCCGCGAGGTCGCGATGGAGGTCGGGCCACGCGAGGACAGCTGTTTGATGGCGACCCAGCCACGGCCGTTCGGCTCCGCTGCCAAGGGCTGCCCGGTCGTCGGCCGCCCCGCTCTCGTTCCATTGTGTGCTAAAGGTGGTGGTGACGTTTGTGGTTGAGCTGGGAGACTGGTGTGGCGTCTTGGCCGGGTCGGGTCGGGACAGCTCCACAACGGCTGAAGACCGGCTGCTGACCGACGGCGACGGCAGCAACGTCGGCATAGGCATCGACGGCCGGCCGGGTCCACGCTGGATGCAGCGTCAGCCAGGGCAAGGGTGCGCCGTCCTCGTCCTTCTCTCGTGTCACTCACATTGCGTCTGCGCTTCTCGTGGGCTATGCAGGGCGTGCCTGACGAGCGGCAGCCCGAGCACGGCTGGCCAGGCGCCGGCACGTCGCAGCGGACCTTGCGCGCATGACAGCGGCGGCTGAACAAGGTCGGTGTCAGCGTCAGAGCTAGCACGATGCTTGGCATGTGTCCGTCCCTGTCTTGCTTCGTGTTTCCACTCCCTCCACTTTTCACTTCTCTTACCATGCTGTCCGCTGGCTGCGGCTCCACGCGGGCCTGTGTGCCGGGTCGTCTGCCATTGTACAGGCTGTGTCTCGGTCTCGGATGTCGCCTTGGCGCCGGTCGACGACGTCCAGAATCGTGCAACGGCAACGATGGCGTGTCGCGGAGGGCGTTGTGGATATGCAGAGGTCAAAGGCAGTCTGGCAGTACGCGTCACTTTGCGGAGAGCCCACGAGACTGGCACACAACCGTCCTCTTCGGCGGACAGGAACGAGGAAGTGGACGATAGGTCCAGTGTGGTCAAACGGAGACAAGAAGGGCCAACAAGAATTCCAAGAGCCGTGAGAGGCGGCCAAGCTCCGACGCCGCAGGCCGTTTCTCAGTATTAATATGGCTGTCTCGCTCTCCTCGTATTCTCCGTCCGTCATGACGGCACGGCTTATCCAGACGAGACTCTCGAGACACCCGCGGTATCTGATTGAGCATCCGTATCGTGGTATCGTGGTATCGTGGTATCGCGTGTCTCCCCCTCTATCTTCGTTCTGGCAGCTTAGCCCTATCACTTGACCCCGTTAGCGCTTGCTGGGCGTGCCGACGGCGCTGTGGGCCACTGACACGCGCTAAAACATAGTGCCGTCAGGGGACCCTGGGCTCTCTGACAGCTCTGTGGCCAGACACCGTCAATCAACAGCATCTCATTTGCCCATGGCGCCGAGATAAGATGTCAAGATGCGCTGTGGCTTTTGTTTTTGCATGCCCAACACCATGCATGCACTACTCGGTACGAATATGATAAGTCGTCACTCTTGGCGGACGCGGAGTGCCGAAACCCACAATCGCGTGCGTTTTGCTGCGTTTGCTGCGTTTTGTTCTTTCTGCGTCTTTCTCAGTATCTGGTTGCTTCTTTTCAGAATGTCTACAGTGCTTTCACGTTCTGTCCATGGCCGATTCCCCTTCCCGTTTTCCCCTTTCGCCTTTCCCTCGTTCCTAGCTTGTCCATAGCCAGTCTGTCGGCGTCCATCATCTCACTCGCTTCAACGCGCGGCGACAGATACCGGCAGCCGGGGCTGTTGACGAGAGACGCCTCCCCCTCCCCCCAATACGACTTACAGATACGGAGGAGAACAGGCCAAGACGGGCGAGCCCAGACAAGCTGCTGGCTGCCTTGCTCCTCGTGGCAGATGCATATATAGCGAAAGAGCCTGGCCGAGGTCGACGGGCAGCCCTCGTCCGCCCCCTTCATCACCATCCACTCCATTGCATCCATTGCATCCATTGCATCCCCTGGTTCCCTTTGTCTCGCTTGGCCACATCTTCAGCATGAAGGACGAGGAACAAATCACCGTCGCGCCAGCGGCCGCTTCTCCGGCGAGCAGCCGGGCGAAGTGCTCAAGACCATGGAGCCGGCCGAGCAGGGCGACGAGTACGCCACCACGACGGCCGCGCACTCGGGGGTGCCCCAGGGCAAGCTGCACCGCACGTTCCGCACGCGCCACATCCAGATGATTGCCCTCGGCGCCAACATCGGCTCGGGCGTCTACGTGTCGAGCGGCGAGGCCCTGCGCAACGGCTCGGCCCCGGGCATGCTGATTGGCTACGGCTTGATCTGCACCATGGCCATGGTGATGCTCAACATCCTGTCCGAGGCCCAGAGCCTGTTCCCGACCAGCGGCTCCTTCATCGACCACACCAGCCGCTTCGTGGACCGGCGCTCGGCTTTGCCCTCGGCTTCTGCGAGTGGTTCGGCGCCTTGACGGTGGTGGCGGCCGAGGGCGCCATTGTGCCCATCATCATCAGCTACTGGACGACGTCGGTGCCGACGGCCGCGTGGTACACCATCTACCTGGTGATTGTGCTGGGCCAGCACCTGCTGCCGAACCGCGTCTTTGCCGAGTTTGAGTTTGGCACCGGCGTCATCAAGGTCTTCTTTACCTTTGTCGTGCTCTTCACCATGCTGGTGGTCTGCGCCGGGTTTGGCGGCGACGCCATCGACCGCGGCTACAACTACACGTCGCTGTCGGCCTTTCCCAACGGCTTCAAGGGCATTGCCTCGGTCTTTCTGCTGGCCTCGTGGGCCACGGGCGGTCAGGAAATCATCGGCGTGTCCGCCGGCGAGTCCATCTTCCCGCGCTGGGAGCTGCCGCGGGCGGCCAAGAACCTGTTTATCCGCATCGTGCTCATCTACATGTCGGCCTGCGTCTACATCACCGTGCTGGTGCCCTACACCGATCCGCAGCTGCTCGACCACTCGTCCAAGATTGCCAGCTCGCCCTTTGTCATTGTCATGGACAAGGTGGGCATCCGGGTGCTGCCCGACATAATCAACGCGGTCCTGCTGGTCGGCCTCGCCGGCATCGGCTCCGAGTCCATCTTCACGGCCTCGCGCATCCAGACGAGCATGGCCCGCATGGGCATGTTTCCCGCCATCTTTGGCCGCGTCGACAAGGTCGGCCGCCCCATCTACGCGACCGCCTGCTGCTCGCTCATCAGCATCGTGCTGACCTACATCAACCTGTCGACCGGCGGCGCCACCGCCTTTGCCTGGTTCTCGTCCGTCTCGGCCACGACCACGTTCTTCGCCTGGATGACCATCCCGCTCACCAACGTCTGCATGCACCGCGCCCTCGCGGCCCAGGGCGACCCGGCCTTGAGCATGCCCATGCCTTTCGGCTGCGCTGGTGGCCCGCCGCCCCCGTCTTTTGTTTGGCGCCACCCTCTTCGTCTTTGCCTCGACCTTTTACGTGTCGGCCAGCCCCATCCAGGACCCTCCCAGCGCCACCGTCTTCTTCCAGAACATGCTCTGCTTCCCGCTCTTTGTCACCGCCTACCTCGGCTACAAGATCTACTTCCGCACCCAGGTCCAGGACCCGGCCACGGCCGACCTCCAGAGCGGCCGCCGCTACCTCTCCGAGACGGAGCTGGAGATGCTGGACATGTACTATGCCAAGCCCTGGTACAAGCGCCTGCTCACCTATGTGACGTTTTCCAGAACATGCTCTGCTTCCCTCTTTTTCACCGCCTTCGGCTACAAGATCTACTTCGCACCCAGGTCCAGACCGCCCGGGTCCAAGCGGCCGCCCTACCTCCGAGACGGAGCTGGAGATGCTGGACATGTACTATGCCAAGCCTGGTACAAGCGCCTGCTCACCTATGTGACGTTTTAGGGGAGGCGAGATGGGTGTGCTCTGGGCTGGTGGGCCTTGGCCGGTGCTGGTGCTTTCGTTCTTGTGTTTGCGTGCGCCACTGTCACTAGAGGCTTGATTCGATTAGACACTTGTAAAGAATATGTGCTTTACTTTCACTCGATGCCAATAGACATGACTGTAGGGAAGAACTATGAGTTTGGTTATGATAAAATGACCATACAGAAATTATTCGAGTAGTGTAAAGCTTTGTCGACTTTGCTTGACGTGGGCTGTTTCATCCTTCTTCATTTCATTTGTTTTTCTCTTACGTTTCCTTTCCCTTTCCTCTTGTTCCGCTGATGATCTGATAAAAAAGTACCGTCCTCAAAGATGGTACAAACAGTGACTCACCCAGCCAAAAGCATCAACAGCCACCTAATCAACCGTTGCTTTCCCTACGTCCAAGGGCAAAAAGTACGACACTATTCCGCCGTTGTCAAGATGACAAAAGATATCGTCTCCTAAAACATTGTCGCATCCCGCGCGGGACTCGAACCCGCAGCCTCAAGATTAGAAGTCTTGCGCGCTACCATTGCGCTAGCAGGACTTTGCTCGACCAATGGATCAGGTCTTGATGTCGCGGCCTCTATTCGATTACACATAGGCTTGCCCTTGGGCCAAATCGCCACTGGATTTCTAGGGATAAATGGATCCTCGTTCTTAGTTTGGGCGAGTCGTTTTCGCACAAAAAGGCTAGAATCTAGTGTAGATGTGGCCTTGTGAGGCGCTGTACGGTATGTTGGATGAGGTGTGCAAGGCAGAAGAGAGAAGAGAACAGAGAGTAGAAAGGAGAAAAGAGTAAACGAATCTTAGTATGGTATCGTCGTGCAATTGGATAGGAATGGCGGGCGGGAGAATGTTTGTATTTGACCAGTCTACAAACACATTGGACTTTGCAGAAAAGTCCGCACAGACCGGCACGTTTAGACTATAAGCAAGAGGGGGGCTAAAAGCCTTATCTGCTCTCTCATTGTATCAAACTACAGACGACCCACGGATCCCACCCTCCCGACAGACACTCAGCTTGCCAGCGCCGTCTTGTAGGTGGCCAAGAAGTCCTCGACAGCCGCAACAAACCGGTCGACATCCTTGTCCTCGATGACGAGGCTGAGCGGCGTGTAGCCACGGCTGGCCAAGTAGATGCCCTTTTCGAGCATAAAGTGGTAGTAGATGTTGTGCCAGTGGCCGGCATCGGACCGGCAAAGCGCAGGTTCAGCATGCTGCCGCGGCTGGCCAGAAAGACACGGGGGAGGGCGACCCGGGGCCGCGTCGGCGCCGGTGTAGAGCTTGGTCTCATCGACAAAGCTGTCGACCTCGATGACGTCGGCCAGCGGCTCGGCGTGCTCCGCCGGGTACGGTCCGGCAGCAAACAGGGCGGCCGTGATGCCCTGCTTGAGCCGGTCGCCGCGGGCATTGAGCCCCGCCACCGCCTCGGCGTTGTAAATGTCCAGCGCGGCCAGGCCGGCGTGCATGGTGAAGACGTTGTTGTTGTATGTGCCCGGGTGCATGAGGCGCTGGGCGGCACCGCGCGCCGGATCAAACAGGGACATGACGTCGCGTCGGCCGCCGAAGCCACCAAACGTCATGCCGCCGCCGATCCACTTGCCAAACGTCATCAGGTCGGCGCGCACCGTGCCGTCGGTGGCGGCAGCCAGAGCGCCTGCCGGGCCCAGCCGCGAGGACATGACCTCGTCAATAATGAGCAGCGCGCCCAGCCGGTCGGCCGTGTCGCGCAGGAAGCGCAGGAAGCCGGACGCCGCCGCACGGCAGCCGCCCGAGCCCTGCACCGGCTCAATCAGGATGGCCGCCAGACGGCCGGCCGGCAGCGCATCGACAATCGCCTGCGTCTCGGCCACGTTGTTGAACGGCGCCGCCACAAAGTCGTGCGGCAAGTTCATGTTGCGCACCGGCGCCGCGCCCTCGCAGCCGTCGTGCATCCACCGGACAGGTCCATGGGAAAGACAAAGGTGCCGCCGTGGTAGCCGCTGCTGAAGACGAGAACGGTCGTGCGCCCCGTGTACGCCAGCGCCGCACCAATGGCAAACGTGTTGGCCTCCGTGCCGAGTTGGTGAAGCGCACCAGCTCGACGCCGCCGGCCGCAAACCGCGCCGTCACGGCCGCCGCCAGCTTCTTCTCCACCACGGACTCGCCGCCGTAGTTCCACCGCCCGCCAGCGCCGTCTGCACCGCCTCGGCGATGCGCGGGTGCGTGTGCCCAAACAGGCCGGCGCTGAACTCGCCCAGAAAGTCCGTGTAGGTCGTGCCGTCCACCGACGTCAGCGTGTTGCCCCTGCCGACTGGATGGCCAGGGGAAACGGCTCTGCATAGAGCACCGTGCGCGTGTTGCCACCGGGCATGTGTGCGGCCGCCTCGGCGTGCAGCCGCCGCGACTCGGGGTTGTGCGCCTCGTAGGTGGCGTGGGCAGCCGCCACGGCGGCCGCGACAGGGGAGGGCGACATTGTGGTGGCGTGTGTAGGTGAGGGAGTTTAGATAGATCACAAGAAAGGCGACGTTGCAGCCGCAATCGTGCGACAGAGGGACAGATATGGACGTCGGTCCTGCTCGGTCTGGATGATAATGTCCTCCGCAGATTCACCAGCGCTAGCGAAACGATGCCTTTTCCGGTGCCATTTCACGGCATCGTCTGGCGTGGTTGGCCGTCGGGCGGCCTAGCAGAGACGTTGGGCATCGCTTTGGCCGCCGCCTTTGGGTTCGTTGTTGATTGGCGGTTGGTCCCGACGCTAGGCGACTCGGCGCATGATCGTGTTGCTGTGCAGACGGCGCCGACGATGGTCGGCTCTAGCAGGGCTCCAAGCAGTCAAGGCCGTCTCAGCCAACGGCTTTGACAGCCGACCAAGGCAAGGGACGAAGAGTAGATAGACGCAAGGACGACACGCATAGTTTGTCGTCGTTTACAGCATGCATCAAGCCACACTCAGCACTGATCCTTGTGCGCGTCGTTGACTGGCTGTTTGTGTGTGGTCGTGTTAAGTTGGTTGTTTTCACGACCAAGCCACCGCACACAAGGGCACTTGCTGTCTCCAAAGCTGGCATCGTACATTGGCAATCTTGCGGGTGTGTGGATATAGTCGAGTCGAAGAGAACATCCAGCATCTTCACCTCGCCTGCCTCGGCCGCGGCCACCTCGCTGCCCAGCTGCGCAAAGCCATCTTGCGCCCCTGGGCGCCGACTCGCCAAACAGGACAGCGTATAGTACATGACACCGGCAACGGTCACGGCATAGAGCCAGCTGAACTAAGAGTCGCCCATCCTCCGCCTGCCAGCCTGTGGCCAGACTTGGCCAAGATGCACCGCAGCACAACAGCCGTCTGGTAACCGCCCGGACGATGGAGACGCCGGTTCAGACGAGCGCGTGAGGATGCAGGTGACGGCAGGGAAGCAGGAGCCCAGAGACGGAACGGGCGTGCTCCGTCTCACCACCGGGACTGTCCGTGCATGTCTCCATTGAGTTGAAAAGCTGCTGGCCGTTATAGTAACATCGTGGTCAGTCGAAGTCAGGCGCTTTCTGGTGAGCCAAGCACGATGGCTTGATCGCCATTGTTTCGCCTGAAAGGTGACTGGCCAAACAGTGCCCACATATGGAGATCAACGTACGGCCTACACCCCGTGAGGACTCTCTTGGCATCGAGCTGGGACGCCTCGTGGTCGCTTCGTTGACCGTTGTGCGCCAGTCCACAATAAGACATCTCCATAGTCAAGCGGGGATCAAAGCTAAAGTGCGATATGGAAGCGATACGGGTGTGATGGTGCGATAGCTGTCAGTATTAGCACCGAATGGTACCGCCCTCGGCCGAGATCTCTTGCCCAGCATCCCGGCATCCTCTCAGGGCAAAAGTGTGGATAGGGCGTTGGAGAGCCGCGGAATGCGCGGTTTCGCGGCTGTCAAGGCTGCTTATCTCCATCTCTCTTTGATTTGCCTAGAGCAGTACTCGTACGTTCTGCAACCCCATTCCCCCAAAAGTACGGAGAAACTGGCAGAAAGCGACCGACTACAAAGTACAAACTTTACAAGCGCTGTACAGAAAGACAGAAAGAAGACTAGCCAAAATAGCAGCTGTCGTGAGTACCCACAGGGCCCGGAGATATTTGGGAAGATTTCACTGATAGCGGCCGCGAGCGACCACTGTCAGTAACATCGGCATCCTTATCGTAGAGCGCTTGCGGATTTGTCGGTCATGATCGGGTCCTGCCGACTGCAGGAGCTCTCCACGCTGGTCCTTTAAGTAGATCATGTCGCGTGGCCTTGACGTTGTGAGGACGACACCGTGAAGACGACTCGAAAAGACGACTCGAAAAGACGACTCGAAAAGACGACTCGAAAAGACGACTCGAAAAGACGACTCGAAAAGACACTTCGTGCAGACTACGGCACACCACTCGACAGACAATCACCACGAAACTGCAAGCACCGCTGCCTTTAACCAATACACTTCCATAATGGACGGCGCACCTCCCGTTCTCGACTTTTCAGGTACGCCCACAGTTCATTCCCGGGCCCTCTCCTTTCCCTTCTGCCGCTAACTGCCAACAACAGCCTTCCACGGCGACGACAAGCAGGCGCGCGACAAGCTCATTGCCGACATCAATGCGGCCTGCCGCGACAAGGGCTTCTTCCAGCTGACCAACACGACTGTGCCGGTCGCCCTCCAAGACGACATGCTCGCCGCGACAAAGGCCTTCTTCGACCTGCCCCTCGCCGAAAAGATGACGTGCGACCTGCGCAAGAACAAATACCGCCGCGGCTACGAGACGCTGGGCGCGCAGATGCTGGAGCCCGGCACCACGCCAGACAAGAAAGAGGCCGTCTACTTTGGGGAGGACCTGGCGCCCGACCATCCGCGCGTCTTGGCGGGCGACTACAACTGCGGACCCAACCTGTATCCCGCGTCCCTGGGCCAGTCGTTCCGCGACACGTGCAATGCCTATTACGCTGCGGCCCTGACGCTGTCCCAGGACATCATGACCATCCTGGCGCTGGGGCTCGGCCTGGCGCCGACCTGGTTTGACAACTTCGCCAGGGTCGACCCCAGCGCCACGCTGCGTCTCGTGCATTACCCGCCCACGCCCGCCATGGCCCCCAACGAGCGCGGCGTCGGCGCCCATCGCGACTTTGGCTGTGTCACCCTCCTGCTGCAGGACAGCGTCGGCGGTCTGCAGGTGCAAGACGAGCGGACGGGCGCCTGGCTGGACGTGGAGCCCGTGCCTGGCGCGTTTGTCGTCAATCTGGGCAACGCCATGATGCGCTGGACCAACCACCAGTTTACGAGCAACACCCACCGCGTCATGAACGACTCCCCACGACCGCTACTCGGTCCCCTTCTTCTTCAACGGCAACGCCAAGCATGTTTTGGCGACCATCCCCGGCTGTGAAGCCCGCCCGGATACCACCGATCGGGCCTATGGGCCGCCACTGGACCAGGACGCCTACCAGCCGATTGTGCTCCGTGATTTTTTGTTGGGGCAGTTCACCGCGTCGTACGCCCGGGCCGAGGCCGTGCAGGCCTAGGTTCGAGTCGGACCTCTGTTTTAGGAATAGTTCACGATAAGTATCAAACATCAAAATGGGATTGGGTCTTTCTTTCAGTCGACGCAAGGTGACGGAGGTGCCGGTGATGAAGAGTAACAACGATCCGGCGCGTCTCCCACGGCCGAGAATGTGACTTTCCAGCCGCACGCTGTGGTTGGCCCCCTCCTGCTTTTGGCCACCGCTGCATCCGATACGTAGCCCTGCGGAGTAATACGAGCACAGGCCAATATCAAAGCCACTCTCGTATCAGAAGTACAGCAAGCTCCATTGTGTTCACAACGTTGGCGACAATGGCAGAAAACGCACAGACCACAACGCCACGTGCTGTTGTAGCTGTTGCGTGCGCCCAACGTCGCGAAGGCGATGGAAGACGGCGTGCTTTGTACTTTGTGAGTGTGCTTCACCCGAGACCCGTGTTAGTGGAAATAAGTGGGGCGGTGGAGACGCGGAGACACCCGAAGTGCCGGATCTCGTGTTAGACAAGCCAATCAGAGCGCAAGACGCGACCTGCATACTGATAAGAACAGCAAGAGCTCGGGACGTCGCGTCCTTTGCCCAACGCTGCTTCCTTTTAAATGATGACCCGTTTGCTGCCCGGCCGAGCTGTGGATACGTGACAACGCGCAGGTCATCGCCATACGGCCGCCTTGAGACTCGACTTCGACCATGTCGGCCGCAGTGAGCCGCATACGGACGGCCTGTGCATCGTGTACGCGGCGCAAAGTCCGATGCTCCAAGACGATTCCCTGCGAAGCATGCACTCGAAGGTGAGAGGCGACAATGGATGAGACCCTTTGCTCGGCCTCTTGCTGACCATGTACACCAGAGGGGAACAAGACACCTGCGGACCCGACATACTGGGCCCGTCTCCGGCACGGACGCAAAGGACAGCGACAACGACAAACGGACATGATGCGTCTGTGACCAGCGAGCTGGAGTTCTACAGAGACGCATCCGCGAACTCGAAAGCCGGGCCATACAACCGCTGGCCGAGCGCAGCGCACATTACGACAACCAATCTCCACAGCAACAGCCGCCAGAGTGTCCTTTGCGCCGAGGTGGCCTTCCGTCAGCGCCCCCAGAACACACTGCCGAGGAAGGTGCAGAAAACGCCGTGTATGGCGCTGATGGTACAGAATGTACAGTCGGGCAAGATGAAGAGGACGGATGCAGCACCGACATGGCCCGCCAGCCGGACAAGCACCGCGATACAAGCGACACGGTCATCAAGGACGCGGCGTCGATCCTCGAGTTTCTCGCCTGGGGACGCCGCAAAGACCCTGAACATCATCCAGCCCACACCGGTCGTCAAAGCAGCGTGGGCGATGGCAGCCCAACGGCCGTGTCGGCAGCCGCAGATACCGCCGTCAAGGGCATGGGCATGGGCATGGGCATGAACATGGTGACGATGCCTGACGATGCCGATGAGCTCCACGACACCCCCTATGGCGAGTTTGGAAGCCACCAGCCCGGAGGCGCCCACGACAGCATGGGCAATCTCTTTGGTGTAGCAGCACGCACAATACGCTGGCCGTCATGCAGATGCTCCTGCCCAGCCGCCGCCAGGTCGAGCAGCTCGTCGACTACCACGTCGCGTGCCTTCTCTGGTACCACGCCTCGTTTCTTGCTCCGCGCTTCAGGATGGATCTGGCCGCCTTCTACGACCGGCTCAACGGCCAGGTCCAGGCTGTCGAGGACCACCACGGCGTGGCCGGCCTCGACCTGCAGTGGGCCGCCCTCCTGTTTGCCGTCTTATCGGGCAGCTTGACCTGTGCACCCGCTGCACAAGCCCTGGCCTGGGGCTTCCGCCCACCCGAGCGGCACGCCCTCTGCAAGCACTGGTTCCAGGCCGCCCTGGCCTGCCTTGCGCGCGCTCAGTACATGGCCAGGCACAGCGTGCGCGCGTGCCAGGCCATTGCCACCCTGACCATCTCGGCGCACCTTCTCGGCTTCTCCAACACGCTGAGCATTCAGCTGGCGGCGGCCGTACGCATCGCTCAGTCCTTGGGTCTGCATCGCCTGGGCCCGGACGAGAGCGGCCCCCTTTCGGCCGACACAGAAGAGGGCCGCCGCGTATGGAGCCAGCTCTGCAGCCAGGACTGGTTTGGCATACCGTTCTCGGAGAGCTACCTCGTCAACCCGCTGCACACCAGACGGCCAAGCCGGCCAACGTGCACGACGAGGATCTCTTCTCTCCCACGCAGACAGCCGCGCCCATCCCTGTCCAGCCCGAGACGGAGCCACCGTGTCCGGCTTCTGCCGCTATCTCAACGCCATTGCCTCCATCATGCCCCGTCTCCAGGACGGCCTGTTGGCCTGCAACACAGCCTTTACTCGCTACCAGCAGGTCCTGTCGTGGGACGCCCACATGCGCACGCTGGCCACCGCCGACCGCCCACGTTTCTTGGGGCCCAAGTCGCGCTGCACGACCACTGGCCCTGCTGGATCCCTGGGCCCGGCGTGCCCTGGCCATCAGCTCGGGCCACAAAATCATCATGATTCACCGCTCCTTCCTGTCCGCGAGCTTCACGAGCCCGGCCTTTGCCTTTACGCGCCACACCTGCATCGCCGCCTCCAAGACCATCATCAAGGAGTACAAGGCTGCCGTGCGCGAACAGGGGCCCGTTCTCTGGGTCCACCAGGCGTTCGCAGTGGCCGCTTCCATCATTATGCTCCTCGACGTGCTGCACCGCGGACCCGACGACGACGACCCGGCCCGGCCGATCTCGGAGCACACGCAGCTGGTGGAAGACGTGGTTGGGCTGCTGCGGCAATTTTCGCACAGCATGATTGCCGTGCGCGGGATCCGGCTGCTGCGGGCCCTGCTCGACGAAGTCGGCGGGCGTGGTGCGGCCACGGCGGCACACGAGACGCCCGCCTCGCCCCCGGCGAGGTGCAGAAAGCGCAGGCGGATTCTTGACCATACGGAACCTGCAACGGACGCTCGACGCGCCTCCGCCTCGGTCTCTGGCGCCATGTCGTCTCCGTCGCCTCATGGGTTCAATGTGCCCGCTTTTATTCGGAGCTACTGTCAAGGTGGCAGGGCCGAACAACGACGCAGTGCCGGCTCCCACCACCTGCGCGAGGCACGCCGCTCTGAGCAACCCCGAAACGGGAACAGCACTGGAACTGTCGCCGCAGGCCCGCTGTCGACACCCAAGGACAGCTATCTGAATGAAGCTTTCCTTCTCGACCAGAGTACGGATGTCACCATCAGCATGGCCGGGTGCTATACGGGAACGTCCGAGGAGGAAGCCGGTATTCTGACGAGGGATGTATTTCCCGACCTGGGCCCCGTTGATGTGCCCGTAGTTTTACCACCTGGCTGGGAAAGCACAAACAATGGGTTTGAGAATCTCTTGTATTTGGCGAACCACGATCTGTCCGTGCTGTAAAAAATAGATGGAAAGGATGATTGTAATTGTACGACTTTATCTTGGCAATCGACAGCGACTCTACCACTCTCTACCACTCTCGACCTATGCCTGTTCCTCCACCTTTCTCACGTTCTCTAGGAAAATCGACAGGGCCAGCTTCACCCCCTCCACGTCCTCGAGGATCGGCTGGTGCCCGCTGCGCACGATCTGGACCTCGGTTGGCCCACCCACCAGTTTGGCGAGGTCTTCGGACCGCGACACGGGGCTAATCATGTCCTTGTCGCCTGCCACGAATACGACAGGGCACTTGATGGCACGGTAGTCGGGATCCTCGTGGTCGTCTGCCACGAGGGCCTCGCACGTCTGCGCATAGCCCTCCGGGTCCGAGGCGGCCACGGCGTCGTACACGGCCTTCCGTAGCTCGGCCGGGACCGTCCGCTGGGGCGTGTCTGCGTAGAAATTGGTCACCTGGGCGGCCTTGGTGGCGGCGGCGTCGATGCCTTCGGCGCGCACCAGGGCGGCCAGGCCAGCCATGGCGGCGCGCGCGGGTGGGATGCGGCTGCCCGCACGGCCGACACCAAGGAGCAGCAGGCCGCCGTAGTTGCCCGTTTTGCCGCTTCCTGCATCAGGGCTGGCGGCCACGTGAAGACTGACAATGGCGCCCAGGGAGTGTCCGACGAGGAGGACGGGCTTGGTGGCGCCGGCGCTGCCCGCCGGCGCAGCGGCCTGCAGAGATGTGACGAGATGGTGTAGGTTGGCGACATGGTCGGCTATGGAGATGCGGCGGGCGTCGGGTCCGGTCGGCCGTGGCGACCTGCCAAAGCCAGGAAAATCAACGCGGACGGCGTGGAAGCGCGCGGGAAGCAAGGGCAGGAATTCGTCAAAGGTCGCCGTCGACGCACCGAGACCGTGTGTCAGGACAACGAGCTGGCCAGACGGGTCGCCAGACAGCTGGTAGTGGATCGTGTAGCCCAGCGGCGTGTCGATAAAGGAAGACATGCTGACGAGGATGGGGGAAGGTGAAGCTGTTGATGTGTGTGGTTCGCGACGTTGTTGTAAATCGTCGGTGGGAGAGAAACCGCGAGCGATAACAGATACTCTAAAGCAATCCGCTGTTACATGCGCTTGAGCTATCGCTGCGAGCAGAAAGGGGAGCTGCGATTACGAGCTTCAGCAAGCTGTCTAGGTGCAGCGGTAGACTCCGGCGTAAGTGGGGCTCGGCCGAGGTGGAGATAGTGGACCCTGATTCTCGGGTTCGGCCGACACGGTTTCTGCACGGCTCTTCTTGTGGCAGGAGCGGCCGTCGTTGCTGATTGACGACAGACTACGAGTAGTAAGGAAAATGGGACGAGGGGCGGGAAGGCTGGACAATGATGTGGCAACACTGCATACTGATATAAGTCGAGCGTCCGTATGCACTTGTACTTGGGATCGATCAATACTTTGATCAATCTTGATAGCTCCCTGCATTGCACCACACTCATCTCTACACCAAATCCGCCATCCACATCCGACAATGGTCATTGCTGCGGCCTTTACTCAAACCGAGGAGGCGGGTGCCCCCGGGCTCCACCTTTTGCCGGCCAAGGAGACCTTTGAGCTGCCCCATGCTGAAAAGACCAATGGGCGCATTCAGCCCATTCAGCATGGCCCCGACAGCAAGGTCGACTTTGGCGCCGAGGTCTACGGCATCGACCTCAACAACTTTACCGATGCGGACTTTGAGCTCATCTCGGATGCTCTGCACAAGCACAAGCTGCTCGTCTTCAAGGAGCAGCCGGGCATGCTGAAGCCGCAGCAGCAGTACCGGCTAACCTCCAGCTTCGACCCGGACGAGACGACGGGCGGCTTTGCCCACGGCAAGGATCCCTTTTTGGTCCACCACAACGGTACTGACATTTACGGCATCCCCAAGCGGCCCGCCATCCCCGAGCAGCCGCAAGTGCACATCCTCGGGCGCGGCCCGCTCGGCGAGGACCACCACGGCTTCCCGCCCGGCTTTGAGATCCAGGGCATCGACCACCACGAATTCCACCTGCCGCCCCACATCAGTGAGGAGGACCGCGAGGCCGGCGCCTCCCGCTTCTACCAGTGGCACTTTGACGGCTCCCTCTACGACATCCCGCCGCCGCGTGTTGGCTGCCTGTTGGCCGTCCAAACTCCCAAGGGCCCCAACGTCACCGTGCAGTGGGACGATGGCTCGGGCACGCAGATGAGCATCCGCCGGGCGCTACCGCCATGGTCGCCGGCAGCCGCGCCCTCGCTCTGCTGGACGCGGAGACGCGCCAGACGGTGCTGCACAGCCGCATCGAGTACGCGCCGCATGCGTTTGCGTGGATGGCGCCCGCCCACAGCACCCGTCTCGGCCACCTGATGGAGACGGAAGGCCTAGAGGTGCCTCTCGACCAGCTGCCGCCTTGGTCCCAGGACAAGGTGTGCATCTACCCCATGGTGTGGACCAATCCCAAGACGGGCGAGGCGTCGCTGCAGGTGCATGGCCAGGGCGCCTTGAAGCTGCACCTCAAGAGCCGTGCCGACGGTCCGGAAACGGTCGTCAGCGACCTCGGAGCGGTGCGGGCTTTCCTGCACAAGCTGATGCGTCCGGTGCTGGAGCCGGAGAACATTTACGCGCACAACCACCAGGAGTCGGATGTGATTCTCTGGTACAACCGAGCTCTGTGGCACAGTATTGTGAGTGCTCCACCACATTCCCTCACGCTTGGCCTGAACTGCGACTAACGAGATAGACTGAGTTTCCCAAGTCGTATGGCCCCGCGTCATGCACCAGTGCAACGTGGCTGCGAGCGACCATCCACAGTAGAGCGGGCGAGCCTTTAGAGTTATTTTGTTACGTACACTCGTTGGATTGTTCTCTCATCTTTTACGATTCTTACTGAAAGAAACCATCTAAAGCCGAAGCTCTGACCTCACTGCTATCCAATACACTGTCTGTTACTTCCTTGCATGTCCACAGTAGCATAGATTAGGCCCCTGGCCGTGCAGCCAGGACGCCGTCTGCGTACAGCTGATGCACGCGGACGCCCTCACTCCGACAAGAGAGTATCCCATGTGCCATTGCGATGAAATCACGGCAGTGCTGGGACCAAATAAATAGCGAAGCTGATACAGTAGTAAGCAATACTCGCGAGCACGCTGAAATACGACGTACGACTGTAGATAATGCCTGTATTCCCTATTGCGGGCCGTATGTCTTTAAACAACAGTCTGATCAAAGAACCCTCTTCCTGGTGCCGTCAACCATTAATACTCGTACGGAGCTCCTCCGGAAGAGGCCGTGTAAGTGAGTGGGCACAACGCCGAAAAGTGGGGCCGGACGTGGAGACCCACAATTGCCGCTCTTGCCTGTTTTGGTGGTGCTTGCCGAGTCACGTGCGAGCTGCGTCGCGCGGATTTATTGACTCCTTTCCTTCCTGAGAAGAGGGAAAAAAGGAGGCAAACGTCACAACAACAAAGCTGTCAATGCTTACGACGAGACAAAGTACTGTACAGTGTGCAGCCACTTGCGACGGTATTCACAATACGACGGAGACAAGACCCGAAAAGCGAAGCCAGCCGCCTACGTCGTGCAGGCCGTGCCGGGACCCGAAATAGGATTTCTCCGTATGAGGACGGACAATCCCATGTCTGATGCTTCATCGACTGGCTGATATCAGACTCATATGCAACCGCAAGCTGTCATGCGATGCGTGCTCACAGCTTGGCAAGGCCATTGCGCCAGTTTGCGGCGAATGCAGACCGCAGTGAGAGGCGTGGTGTGAACAGGGTGGAGGAGCTAGAGGCACCGGGTCAGTGAGCGGCCGTCTGAAGCGATAGGAAGACATGGCTCGGCCAACGGCATCAGGACCGGCTGGGAGAGCCGCTGGAGAAACAAAGCCAACTTGCGACATACAACAGCATGCGGGGAGGAGGTCGTCCACACCCCTCTGCTGGCCGGTCGGTCAGGGCCATACGCCAGTTTCAGACGAAGATTGGCTTCTTGTTGACAACGGGTTAGTCTTCACGAAATGCCGAACACAACATCTGTCGAATCACTCGTAGACAGCTATCGAGTTTTGTCTTTGCACGGCCGTCAGTCAGTCCGAACGTTTTGCTAAAATCTCGGCCTCCGTGGGCCGTTTGTGACAGAATCACCTCTCACTACCTTCCAGCCGATCACTTTGTTTTGCGTGAGCTGTGGTCTATCGTTCGCTTTTAAAATCACTTCACCTGATGGAGATTCCGAAAGAGGTGCGTGACTTTCCAATATGCATCATTTCACAACGCACCACTCACACACGAGCATCCATTGGCTAGTATACAGCCGTACGCAACATCCGAAGAAGCACCTGGACAAGCTTCAATCTCTGGGCCGCTTCTTGTTTGCCCTCCTGGCCGCGTCAGCTGGCGTTCATTTCCAGGCTGTACAGGCGCCAAGTACACCGACACGCCCAAGCCGCAGTATAGCCGAAAGGCACGCCAGCGTCTAGTGTTGGGCCACGACGTCGATAATGATGCGCACGGCCTCGAGGCCACGATGCTGCTGTTCCGGCGCCAACACTTTCACGTCGCCGATAACCGGCCACGTGGAGCCACAGCCGCATGCCATCATGCTGGCTATGCGCCGGGGATAGCGCTGAGATTCATCCAAAGTACACGCAGCGCGGCTCAGTCCCTTGGCTGGTGAGATACTCTGCCACATCTGGGTGGCTACCGTGCAGGTGGATACGTTCATATCCTTCTCATGACTGCATTCTCGCGGCAATGGTCCTGTGCCTGGACCGCATTTGGCTGGAAAGCGCGGTCTGGGCGCAAACGATGGCCGCCACCCCCTTGCGCTCTCCTCCACCCGCACGGCCCATGGCATATGGGTTGCCTCCTGCCCACAGTCACCGGGTGCACGCAGTGCCGCCGACGCTGGGTCGACCCCAACAGGAGTGGAGCAGCACCAAGCGAGGCCCGTGGGCACGGTCGCGAGCACGGTCGACAGCCAAGCCCACGACAGCCAGGTCTGGCTTTGCCAAGACGCACTGGTCACTGAAAGACATTGGCAGCGTCGAATAGACGAACCCGACTGCGTCAACTGGGTCTTCTCCATTGCACACTCTTGATATCTGTTTGTTCGCAAACACTGCAGTCGGTCTTCCTTGACAACAATTGCCACGATCCCGTCACGGTTCTGTACGACGAGATGTGAACCAAGTCCAGGTTCACAGTTGAGACCAGATGTTCCAAGGGTTTGCCGACGCTCCGGCGCCGGCAGGTGCTTGCCAAGATAGAAGCGATGGGTGACTGTTGACTATTGACTGTTAGCGGTTGACAGCTGCCAGAGACTGCGCGGCGCGAGGTCTACTTAGCCTCTTGGCGGACCAGACGACTGGCTATCATGACTTGCTAAGATAAAGAGACTTGGAGACGAAAACGACGTCGCTTCGGCTTGTCGAAAATCAGAAAACTGCGCCCATCAACGCATTGTTCGCGACTTCGTCTCCACTTGCCTAGTCTACCACCGGCAAGCTCATCAGACGACCCGAGGTTCTGTCGAACGGTTCCGCCCCAGATGCAACCGTCAAGGCCCGAAGGATCGCAAACTAGTTTACGGTTCAATTTCATCTCTTTTTTGACAGCCTTCCACCTGTTCCGAGCCAATGTCCACGTTTTTTCGCTTCCCTCTCTGCTCCACATCCCGTTGGGTTCGTCTCGCCAGCAGCCACCCTACCCTCTTCCTCCTTCTTGGGAGGTCCACCCCGACCACTCACCACGCATTGCCAAGCCTCTTCTGCATCCACCCATCACATTCCACCCTCTTGATCTTATCAATCTGCAGGTTCTTGGATCTAATCAGATCAAAGTCGACTGCAACACCCAGACCACGACCCAAGACATGGTGAACCAAGAGTCGCGTTACCGAAAAACCTCGTCATCCGCTCAACCCGAAGACGCAACGCGAACCAGAAGTCGACTCTCCGAAATGGCCGCAATGACCACCAACAAAAAAACAGGCCATATCAGACCTTAGTCAAAATGGGGTTGTGAAAAGGCGACAAACAAGCAGTCAAACATGTTCGACAGTCTTCGCCGTCCGGTGACCGGAGTCACACTGTCGTTCCCTCTTTTCCGTCCACTCGGCAGTCTTTCCCACGCAAAACGGAAATACGAGCCTGGACGGGCCCTGCTGAATAGGCTCAGCACGAGATGGAGGCATATAAGGAAAGGACCACCTCGATGCCAGTCTGTGCCTGAGATTGTCTCTCATCATCGCGACCCAGGGCCTTCTGACCCATCCACTCTTTTGTCTTTCCTTGCCAGCTTTTCCCGGCCACCATGGTGCTGCCAAAGTCACTCGTTTATTCTTTGGCCTCGCTGCTCGCGGCAGCCACGGCCCGCGCCGCCGACTCTACCAACTTGACGGACAACGCCGTGCCTGTCCCCGCGTCGTCCACCGGCCGCTACATTGTCAAGTTCTCGGCGGATGGAGCATCACAGCTGTCGCGCCGTGACGATGGTTCGGTGGATGCGTCGTCGTTCTACGACACCCTCAGCGAGGTGGGCCATGACGCCACGCCTGCCCGTGCCTTTGACTCGTCCCTCTTCCGCGGCGTCTCCTTTGACCTGGCGGTGAGACCAACTTGACGCTAGAAAGCATCCAAGCACTGCCGGCTGTTGAGCGTGTGTGGCCGGCAGGCTACTTTACGCTGCCAACGGGCAGTGGCCCGACGACGGTGTCCATGGACACTTCCTCCACCTCCTCCTCCTCTGTGACCGGCGCGTACAACCTCACATACAGCCGGTGGACCGCACACAACAGCACCAATGTGGCGCGTGTCCAGGCCGACGGCGTTCTGGGCGATGGTGTCGTGATTGGCTTTGTCGATACGGGCATCGACTACAACCACCCGGCTTTGGGCGGCGGCCTGGGTCCTGGCTACAAGGTCGTGGGCGGCTACGATTTTGTCGGTGACGACTACGTGGCCGGCTCGACGGATCCCGTGCCCGACAACGATCCCATGGACTGCCTGGGCCACGGCACGCACACGGCCGCATTGCCGCGTCTCTGGACGCGCTGGTGCCCGGCGTGGCACCCAATGCCCAGCTGCGCGCCTACAAGGTCTTTGGCTGTGCCGACGGTACCCTCGAGGACAACATCGTGGCCGCTTTCCTGATGGCGTACTCGGATGGCGTGGACATTATCAGCGCATCTCTGGGCTCCGACCAGGGCTTCCCGGACACGGCCATGGCGGAGGTGGCGACGCTCGTCTCTAGCAAGGGCGTCTTTGTGTCGATTGCGGCCGGCAATGCGGGCCAGAACTATGGCCCCTTTTACACATCGAGCGGCGGCAACGGCAACGGCGCCAGTGTGGCCGTGGCGAGCATGCAGGCCGAAGACTGGGTGGGATTCTCGGCGCACGCAGAGTCAAGCAGCGGCTCGTCTCGGGACATTGTCTACCTCTCGTCGGAGATGACCCAGTTTGCCATCGACGGGACCGTCAACACCTATGTGCCGCCGGGTGCACGCAACCACACGTCGTGTGATTGGTTTTTGCCCGCCGCCCCCGAAGGCGACGTCTACGTTATTCCGTGAGTCCTTTTGACCGTTCTCTCCGTTCTCGCCGTTCTTTTATTTCATACTGACGCACGAGGACAGCCGCGGAACCTGTCTGACCCAGCTCCAGGACTCGACAATGATAGGCCTTGCGACGTACGTCTTTTACGCCCTGAACACGACTGAGTTCTCGCGGGCCACCCGCCAGCTTTACTCGAGCGAACAGCCGGCCGGCGCCGCCACGATTGTCGAGGAAGACGGCGACTGGCTGATGTCCGAGAGCGAGGCGGGCCATACCGTCACCCTCACCTTCAAGAACGACCACGCGGCTCTCGTATTCCCCGTGATGGCTTTGCAGTGGGCCGCGTCAACGACTTCAGCTCGTGGGGCCCGACACTGGACGCCGCATGAAGCCCGAGATTGCTGCGCCGGGTGGCTCGATCCTGTCGACCTGGCTGACGGGCGACGGCAGCTGGGCCGTCTTCTCGGGTACCAGCATGGCCACGCCCTACATTGCCGGTGTGGCGGCCCTCTTCTTCTCTTCCAAGGGCGGCCGATCGGCTCTGGGCGGCAACGCTGCGGTGCTGGCCCGCAACCGCATCGTGGCCAGCGCCCGACCGATCTACCACAACGACGGCACGGATAACCTGGCCAATGTGGCGCGGCAGGGCGCCGGCCTGGTCGATGCCCTCAAGGTCGTAGCGTACACGACGACCGTCCAGCCGGCTGTGCTGCAGCTCAACGACACGGTGCACTTTGTGGGCGAGCACACCGTCCAGGTGACCAACGACGGCGACGACAGCGTGA
The DNA here is from genome assembly GCA_016097075.2 of Sporothrix phasma. Classification (NCBI taxonomy): domain Eukaryota; kingdom Fungi; phylum Ascomycota; class Sordariomycetes; order Ophiostomatales; family Ophiostomataceae; genus Sporothrix; species Sporothrix phasma. The sequence continues at coordinate 47,593 of JADMNG010000037.1, read as the reverse complement.
CGTACCAGGTGGAGCACGTGGCAGGCCCGACTGCGTTCTCCAAGGGCGAGGGCAATGCATGGGTCAGTGTTGAGCCGCCGTATTCGTCGGACAGCGGCGACCAGGCAACGGTCGTGCTGTCTGCCGAGACGCTGACCCTCGCTGCGGGCGAGACGGCGTCTCTCACCGTCTCCTTCACCGAGCCTGCGGTCGCAGACGCGGTCTATATGCCCGTCTATGGCGGCCAGATCCGTCTGACGGGCTCCAACGGCGAAGTTGTCTCGGCCGCCTATATGGGTCGGTCCCCCTCCCCTCCCTTCTGTCCCGTCTCCTTTTTTTTTCTCGATAGTGTCTATTCTGTACTGACCACCCCACAGGAATCAAGGGAAGTCTCTATGCGAGCGACATGTGGGAGATGGCCCGCGGCGTGCCCCTGTTCTTCAACGGCGATGGTGTCCTGATGGAGGACGGCAAAAACTACACCTTTGCCGACGGCTCTGGCGTGCCCCAGGCCTACTTCAATGTCCTGTGGTCCACGTCGGAGATCTCGATTGATTTTGTCAGCCGTGACTGGACGCCCAGCGACTGGGTCTACCCGCCCGTGGCCGGTGCCGACAACTGGGTCGGCAGCATGCGCACGGTACCCAATCCCCTGACGGACGAGGTGGTCAACTTCCCTTTCCACGACTACCCGCGGTACTCCTCGGCCATGCTCGCGCAGCCGCAGGGCGTTCTCTCCAACGGAACCAAGCTGGCCCCTGGTGAGTACATGCTTCTGGCGCGCACGCTGCGGACCTTTGGTGACTCGGCCGACTTGGACGACTGGCAGTACAAGACCTCGCCGTGGTTCCGTGTGGTGGAAGAAGACGTTGTCAGCTCGAGCTCGAGCCTTGCGTCGACGGCCACATCCACGTCCACGTCAACCACAACCACTGTCCCTGCCTCTGCCACTGCCTCGGCCACGCCCACCGCCTGCCCGACTGCCCAGACGGTGGCTCTGACCGTCTACGTTGGCGACAACACGAAAGCCCACCAGTTCTACCGCTACTCGGACTTCTTGGCCGTCGACCTCGCTGACGAGCCATCGTCGGACATCTCGCACCTCGAGGACTGGCAGTGGATCCCGTCGGATGCGGACAGCACCTCGTTCCACCTCAAAACGACTGTTTCTGACACCAACGGCGCATCCTCTGCCGTCTTTGCCTCTGTCCACAGCAACACCAACAGTCTGGTCTACATGTACATTGCCTCGCGCATTTCCAGTCCGTGGTCCTACCTCCAGTGCTCTGTCGGCGCGGATGGCACGCTTGACTGTGTGTCGGGCGCCAAGGTGTACTTTTACGTCTGTGACAGCGGCTCGGGCCTAGTCCGTCACGGTACGACGGTTTGGATGGCTGCACGGCTTGCGCATCTCCCTCGACGTGGTCCAGGAAGCAGGCTGTCCGTCGTCCTCCGTGGCTTCCTCGACGGTGTCGTCAACTGCGTCCGCTTCGATTGTGTCGTCCGCCGTGGCCTCCTCAACGGTGTCGTCAACTGCATCCGCTTCGTCGACTCTCCCACCTGCTCGGGCACGGCCGCTCCCGTCGCCGTTGTGGCCCGTGTCGACGCCGACGCCACCGACTACCCTCTCTACCAGTACTCGGACTTCTTGGCCGTCGACACGGGCCGCACCCAGACGCCTCTGTCTGGCTGGCAGTATGTCAACAGTAGCCACCTCCAGGTGGTCAACGGGGCCGGCTCCACCGTCTATGCCGGCGTCCACACCAACAACAACAGCCTCATCTACCTGTACGCGTCCAGCCGCCTGGCATCGCCCTACTCGTTCCTCGATTGCGTGGCTGGCGACGACGGCAGTCTCGTCTGCTCCAGCGAGGCCAAGCAGACCTTGTACTATTGTGAGACGGGACAGGCCACTCTGCGCAGCGGACCACGGTGCGGGACGGCTGCACGGCCGTGACTCTGTCATGACGAAGCAGTGTGTTGACGCCGTGTCGTCGTCTTCGGTTGTGTCGAGTGTCTCGACTGCATCGTCGACTGTCTCGAGTGCATCGTCAGCTGCCTCGATTGCATCGTCAATTGCCTCAAGTGTATCGTCAGCTGCCTCAAATGCATCGTGGACTGTCTCGAGTGCATCGTCAGCTGCCTCGATTGCATCGTCAATTGCCTCAAGTGTATCGTCAGCTGCCTCAAATGCATCGTCAACTGCCTCAACTGCATCCTCCTCTGCTTCCATTTGTCGTCCTCCTCGCTGTTGGCGTCTCAATCTGGTAGCTCAACGATCGCTCTGTCGACATCCACGGCCTCGTCTTCGACTGTTCCGTCATCTGCTTCACCCGTTGACTCGAGCTCGTCCTTTGACTGTGTCAGCTCCTCTGCTGTCTCTTCGTTCTCTTCCAGTGTGGGATTGTCGACGGCAGCTTCTGCTTCTGCCTCTTCCTCTGGCGTTTCGTCTGGTTCGTCGTCGGCAGTGCCAACTACCTCTTCCACGTCTGCTTCTGCTTCGGCCCCCATGTCGGCTTCAACGGCAGTTTCCTCGCCGGTTCAGTCAGTGGCGTCGTCGGCGGCCGCGTCCGACTCTGCCTCTGCCTCTGCTACTGCCTCTGCTTCTGGCCCATCTGCTGGCCAGTCTTCTGCCCGCTCCACTGCCAGCCCAGCCTCGTCTTCCGCCCTGCAGCGTCTTCCATTGTCGCCTCTTCGGCGGCCGCTTCCGACTTCACCACATCCACCGTCTTCTCGACCAGCACGGCCACCATCACGGCCTGCCCCAGCACGGTCACAAACTGCCCGGCCAACTCTCGGACGACATACGTGACGACTGTCATTGTGGCTGTCAGCACCACTATCTGTCCTGTGTCTGCGACGGAGACGGAGACGGTGCCGATGACGACGCTCGCTACCGTGTCGACAGCAAAGAGTGCTTCCCATCATTCCAAAGGCACCGCCAGTCTCCCTATGGTTCTGGCCATCCTTTCAGTGGTGTTGAGACGGTTATTCGCGTGTCCAAGACACTGTCTGTCAATGCGGCCAAGACTTCCAAGACTGCCGACACGGCCAAGACTGCCGACACGTCCAGCACGACCAACACGGTCACGGCCAACACGGCCAACACGGCCAACACGGCCAACACGGCCAACACGACCGCCCTCTCGACTGCCACGCCCAAGACGACCCACGTGGCGGCCACAACGACGACGACGACAACTACCGGTGCTCAGTCTGGTGAGACCACATCGTCCACGGCTCGTCCAAGTACCTCCATGCCCGACAGTGGTAGCGGAAATGTGCCCTCCTTGTCATCGTCAACCTCAGCACCCTCCGCCTCTAGCAGCGATGTCGTTACCAGTGCTGCGTCATTGATGAGCAGCCACATTCTGAGTGTGGCTGCCGCCCTGCTTTCCGCCTTCCTTTCGTGTAAAGATGCCCAAGTCTTTGACACGAAAAACATGGACTTGCTGACCAACCTGACGATGACTCAATATAATCTTTGATTTGTTTCTCTGTGTTTTTCTATTTCAACTTCTTCTTCGATTTTGTTTTATTTATCTCACACTTAAAAAGTAGTATCACAAAAGTCAATTAATTTTGAAAGTTTCCTGTCGAAGAGCATCACAGTCAAACAGTCGAACGAGGCAGAGCCATGACACGTATCGACGCAGTGAGGGGACCTGAAAGGAACCCGATATGAACAGCAACAAGTCAATCAGATACACAAAGGCTCACATACTTTGTACCCCGTACTTTTATAAAGACCGCCTTGCTCGACGTCGTTCTCTTGTCTACGTATCCGAGAACAGAAGGGTGACTGACATGGTTACAGAAAACAAATAGGGCTACGAATATAGCACGTTGACTGCTAATTCAGACAGAGCCCCACAGTGGGCAGACCGCTTGGTTTACACCAACTTTCTCACTCGAATACAGAAAGGGGGTCTGGGTAAGGCTGGACAGACTGGAGGGGCGATATAACGAAAAGATGGAGAGAGGATAGCGTCGGGTGTTGGGAGAGTATCAGAATGTGTCTCGTACGGCGATGGGGGAGGATGCGCTCGTCAGTGCCTGTCGTCCTGATTGTGGTTGCTTGTCGTCCGTCCAGACGTTGTGACACCTCTACGGACCTCCACGATGCTAGGCAGGGGATAGACCCTTGGTACTTTGGGTCGGCATCGCTCACGCTCTGCAGCACGGGCGGTCGCCGTGGCCGCCGCAGTTGCGCCACCTGCTGATGTTGCTGCTCGACGTCGACCCCGACGGTCCTGTGACTGAGACAGAGCTCGACGAGCGAGACATTTGCGACGCCGCTCGCTTCAAACAGTTGCAGCGTCGCCACAATGTCCCCCGCCGGCGGCCTCGGCATGCCGCCCGTGACCGCTGACCCCGTCCTCGCTGCTGTTGGCACGTTCTCGTACTCGTCCTCGACAAACGGATCGTTGGCATCGAGAAGCGTGCCCAGGCCCAGCCGGGCTCGAGGCCATCCAAGAAGACGGACAGGCGGCGGATGGAGCGCCACGAGAGCGTCCGCTCGCGCATCGCAATGTGAAGCGAGTCGACTTGGCCGTTGCTGTCACAGACGGCACAGTGGTTCCGCATACGGTCCAGGTCGAGCCGCTCGTTCAGCCGCGACGGGTCCAGAGGCCGCAGCATTGGCAGACCCGCCAGCATCTCGGCCGTGCATGGCCATGCTGGCAAGGCACCCATTTGCGACCCCAAGGATGCGGCCAAAGGCTCTGGCGATGGCCTGCTCGAGGACGTCGGCGCTCGAACCTTGGCCGCGATCATGCGGTGCCGTGGTGGCGATCCCGCTGTTGGTGTTGGTGGATCGTGGGTGAGTGCAGGTGACGGAGAGTACACTTGTGGCCTGCCCGTGGCCGTGTCCGTTAGCCGTTGTCAGCACCATGCTCTGGTGAAGCGCTGCGTGTGCGGCGCCGCGACGACGATGCCTTGTTGCGTGTGTTGCGGGCGCTGTCCGTACTCGACCCTGCTTGTCCTGCGAGTTGATTCTCGAGAGCCTCTACGCGGTCCTCGAGCACCTCCAAGTTTTCAAATGCGGCCTTCTAGGGAGATGTCGACATCCACCAGCTCGAGCTGCCGTTCACCAATGTGGGCGATTTTGCCGTCTGTGTTTTGCAGGCGCTCGGTAACGTGCTGGAAGCGGCCTTCCGTCATCTTCTGGCCGTGCATCAAGTCGGTGATGGAGTCCCAGGCACGGCCTAGGTTCTGGTAGGTTTCTCGGACATCGTCCTTTAGCTCGCTGCGTACTCTCTCGACCTGCCCCTCCAGCTCGCTCACGCGCACAATGACTTCCCGTCCCGGTCGTGGCCCTGGTCCATGCGTTCCTGCAGCATCATACGCCGATGCAGCTCAGCGTGCTCTCTTTCCAGGAGTTCCAGACGCTGCTTGATCAAGGTAAGCTCCTGGCTGGCGGCAGTGGACAGCAGCTCGCCGCTGTTGGCGTGGTAGCACGAGAGATGGCCGCAATCGCAGATGGCGCCGCGCGTTGACCGGTTGAGGCTGAAGTGGGCACAGCCGCACCGTTGGCCTTGACTTCGGGCAAGAGCAGGATGTAGCGGCAGTGGCCGGTGGGTAGTTGGACCTCGTCGGTCTGGGTTGTTGGCCGCTGCCGGGGCGCCAGCGTCGATGTGTCCGTCGATGTGTCCGACATGGTTGTGAGTGCCGCCTTCGAAGAGCTGGGCTGTGTTCTTTGAATACGGACAGCGAAGACTGAGTAGAGGCTGATGTCGAGTCCTCGCAGCCACTTCCCGACTGCACGCTAGAAAGGAGAGGATTGGAGGAGGCCACACTTCGGCAGACTTTTATAAGATGTCCAGAACAAGGATGCGTTGTTGTTGATAGCGTCGTTTGCAGTGACAAGTAGTGAAACTGTGCAAGGGCAAGCGGGTCGATATATGAACGAGAACGGCAAATTTGCCTGGGCCCGGGTCGGTGGTGTGAGATAATGATAGGCGTCTCGAGAGTTGCTATGGAGAAGAGAGACCGGAGGATGGAAGCAGGGGCAAGCCCGGGAAGATAAAAAGGGTGAAAGACAAAAATATGAAAGAGGAAGAAGGAGAGTGCCGTGAGAGAAGAATGAGGCGGAGCGTGAAAGGGTGGGATGAAGTGAATGGATGGATGGCCAACTCAGGGACGCGATGAGATGAGTAAACGTATCGTGGGACTGGGAGAGAAACGAGAGATATACAGGAATGACTTCGGCACAATACCGCAACGTCTGGGCTGGCGTGCATGAAGGCGTATCCGGATGCTAGCTGGGTAGACAGGCAAAGAAGAAGAAAACAAGACTAGAAAAAAGAAGAAAAAGAATGGGCAAGGGGCGAAGAGGGAAAGGTTCGGTCTGGGTATGAGTGGGACCGCTTCTTTCGTCGTTTTGATACCGGATTGAAAAATACAGACAGCAGAACCAGACTATGGCGTGTCTGTATCTGTGACGGTCGGCCGTTCAGTCCGCGGCCGTACTCTGTAGTTGTTTGGCGGAAATGGGTGGAAGAGACAGAGTAACACAAGAGACGGGCAAGGGGTCATAGGCAGTCTCTACTTTGTATGCAGAAGTAGAATGGGGTGTGTGCAGGGGGGTGGTATGAAAAATACAAAGACTCAGGGACCGAGAGGCCAGGGTCAAAGTAAAGAGCCGCAGGGTCAGATGGAGACGGACAAGGGCAGAAGAGGACACTGAGGCAGCGCCCAAGGCGGTATGAGTTCTGAGTAACGTGCAGTATCTGTCTGTGTGAACTCGACGACGGGCGACGAGTGAGGGCAGCGAGTACGAAGGCGGCAAGAGACCGGGAAGGCGTGCGGTATACTCCCAGACACCTGTGAACAGAGGACCGGTGAGGGTGGAGATGACGCAGGAGCCCGTAGATGGTGGCTGGTGAAGGACACTGACGAAGAGCTTCGAGGAACGAAAAGGCGCGAGTCAAGGAGAGGAGGAAAAGAGGAAAACAGGAACGAGGGCCTCGACCTTGTCACTGGCACAGCCAACTTGGAGAATAAAGGCTAACCGTATTGCCACGAGTCGTGCCGGCGCCGGCAAGTTGATATGGTGGTGATGGGCGCTGCGTTGGAAAGTAGCAGAGCCTACTTCGTACTTTGTAGACAAAAGACGAAAAGCCGTTGACAGACGAGCAGGCTGGGGAGAAGCCTGGGGGCGCCAAGTGGGTGGAGATGGAAAGAGGGTAAGAAAAGAGGATAAACGACTCTGAAAGACGCTGACCGGACCCAAGTAGATACTAGGAAGCGGGACCGGTCAGAGGTGTGAGAGAGTGGATAGAGGAGGCGGTACAAAGTACTCAGTAGACAAGCAGGACAGGGCGAAGCACGCAAGCAACGATGAAGAAGGCGGCCGATGGCGACAATGTGCAGGGCGGTGACGGGGCTCTGAGGCACAAGTGCACGGCGTTGTTGCGTCTTGCCCAGACCACTCTTCACGACACGGGCGGCACAGGATAATGAGGGCGGGCGGTTGTGGGGGTGCGTGTGGATGTGTGGGTGTGTGGTGGACGGAGGAAAAGCGCGGGGGGGTCGAGATGCGTGGTGAAGATGCATGGGGGCTCTCTTGAAGGGGGGGGGTTAAGAGAGGGGAAAGAGGGAGGGGAAAGTAAGACACATGCATAATAGCATGGCGTGTCAGCAAACGGCGTGTTCTGGCCACGAGGTTGGCAGACATTTAGGTTGACGATGCTTGGAACGCGCCTGCCAAAGCGCAAGAGCCAGTGCACTCGTGATACAGGCATCCACCCCATATTTTAGATTCAACCACCCAAGGAGATACTCGGACTTCGTTGAGAGGCCAAGCAGAAGAGGCCAGGGTCCCGGAGGGCATCTTGATGGTTTGCTGCGACGGTGTTAGACTGGCCTGGTCTCTTCTTGCCCATCTCGAGACCGGGTCGTCGACATTTCTGTGCCCTGAAAATGAATTTTTCTGCGTGGGCGGTCTTGGTGGCCAGCACGCCTCGGCTGCCTCTCGGCCACCTGGCTGGTCTTGTCCATTGCATCCTCTCGCTGCACCTCGTACTCGTAATGTACAGAGTACGAGATTTTCCAGGAGAGTGGGGGGAGTCGGACATGCAGGGCCCGAACCGCGTCGCTCCTTCTCACTCTCTCTCGACGCCACCCCTGTCACGCGCCTCTCGATAAAGCACGTAGCTGCAATCGCGGCTTCTCATTTGGGCCATTACTGGTGACGTGCTGTGAGGAGAAGATCTCCGGGGACAAGGGATGGTCGGCGGTGCAATCCAGCGAGAATCCAGCGAGAACCAGCGAGAAAGAAGCCGAACGGGGGCATCGCTTGGGCCCCTGTGGCAGGCAGGGCAGAAAAGAATACTATTGGTACACAGGCACAAGGCGGGTTGGGGAACAGGGGGAAGCCAAAGCATAACAAACGTACGACGTTACGATGTACCCGCGGACTGGAAGTGCAGAGTCAGAGCGTCCTCAACGTCAGGTGCACAAAGCCCATGTGCAGAAAATATACAAGGTGTGCTCTCAAGAAAGGGCCCAGCCGTGATAGCAATTACGTATCCGCAAGCTGCGTCTGTGTTGCTCTTCATCCCGCGTCGGCCAATCTAAACTAGGATCGTTCCGCGGAAAGGCCTCTCACGTTACCCGAAGAGTGGAAGAAGTGCAGCTTGTCTGGATAAAGATAGCTGTGGGGGCAAGGGACGACAAAGAGGACCAGCGAGGACCGGCGAGGACGTAAGGGGGTGATGAGCATGAAAGATACGATGTCGTGTGCAGATGCAAAAGGTCAACAGACCACCCGAGCTGAGATTTGTATCAGTCCATGTTTTCGGCTGTTTTCGAGGCTGCTTTTTCTTCCACAAGACACCCAGACTTTGCCTAGCCTGGTCCAGGCCCCCACAGGCATAATACGGAGAGCCGGGAAGCGTCTCCCGTACACCGGATGGAATGGAAGCCAAAGAAATACTCGTAGAGAGCGACTATGATTTGAGGTGGACAAGGCATCAGAAGAAAGCCAAGACGCGGACGAGGAAAGTCATGGAATGCGTGTTCGCCCACGCAACAACGTACGAGTACTCGTAGGCTACGTGTAAAAGCGGAAGACCGTGCGGGCATACAGGGCTGGCGAACAAAGAGAAGAAAAAGAACAGATAACCACAAGCAAGGGTGCAAAGCGTGGCCATGTCTCCCATTTTTCGCGATTCGCCACAAGGATCAATGAACAACAGCGGCAGGCCAAGAAAGGGACAAGGCGCAGCTATCACCATGTGCAATCAGAAAATCCATGTTTCCTCCACGCTTTCTCACCGTTCGCTGTCCCTGTCCCCTGTCCCTGTCCCCTGTCCCTGTCCCGTTCCAGTTGTCCAGTTCCATCTTCCAAGATAGCAGACTACGCAGCACGTGCGACGTGCCACGTCTTCAATCGTCCGGGTGCTTCTCTCATCGTAGGCAGAGACAAGGAGAACAGACGAAACCGAAACAGAGCAGATCCAAGACAGGAGGCGCCTTTCTTTTTGTTTTTCAATGGTACGGAGCACAGAGTACGGACTACGAATTAACGTCGTACTCTGTATATGATTGGCAACGACAGCCCACGCCAGTCGACATGGGCGGTTCGGTCTGTCTGTCCTTCCCTAACTGTGGTCCTGCCCTTTGTTGTTGTCCTGTCCTCAGTGTTCATCGTATATTCCCTTCCATCCCATTCTCAGTCTCCTCTCGCACGGCCAGAGTATGCACGTCGTTACAGATGAGTCTTCCAGTGCACTTCTTCTCGCGGCCACGGAGTCTCCTCCAGGGCTGGCAGGCGCCCTTTCAAAGAATCTCTAGCGGATGTTGGTAGCCGCCTGGGATCTGGGGCAAATCAAACTACAGGCGGCCATCGACGGCCACGGGCGGCTGGAGGGCGGCTCTGTACGGGTCCAGCTCGTGTGTATGGCCAGGTCGAGGTCCCCGATCAGTGGAATACAAGGACAGAAGGGCGGATGAGAACAGAGACGCCAGAGAAAGTGAGGCAACCCCACGCGTGAAGAAGGGCTGCATCGAGGAGCGCAAAGTGTAAGCTCCGTGCAGCGGCGACGTGGGGTCTCTCGGCGGAACGGAGGCCTCCTGCGGCACGGCACTTGACAGATCCAGTCTACCAAAGTCCTTTTACCTTGCCGTCGTCCCGCTTGGATTCCCACAGCAATCTCTACTGCCTGCGAGCGGCTGCGATACGTCCTCATCTGCACCAGCATGGCCTCGCCGACAGCGACGGTGCACTGTTGGATGCATATGCAAATGGGTGACAGGCCATAGATCTAGGCACAGGTCATGGTCATAAAGCATGGCCGAGTCGCGTTGCAGCTGATTGAAACCAACAGAGGAGCGCCAGGTGCAGATGCAATATGAGATGAAGAACCTGTAGGCCTCGTCGTCGTCTCATGATTTGTGTTGTTGCAAGTTTGGCATCACGGAGACTTTGTATGTGAATTTCAGGGGCCGTGAAGCTACCTCTGACCGCTGTAAGAGACGTCGAAGCGCTGTAACTTTGCTCGCTGAACGGACCCACAAATACCCAAACCCTCACGGTCGGGGCAGTGCAGCAGATTAGTCAGCAGCCTGAAAAAATTACACACAGAAATGCTGCCCCACACTAAGCTGTGGCTGCCCCTCTCACTCGCTCCTGCGTTGCTGTGGCAGGCTCTGCTGAGACGACTCCAGACGAAAGAGGCAGGCACACAGTCAGCAGTCGACAGGCCTTTACGACTCTCCGCCTCGACACGACAACGAGAGAAGCACAGAGCATCCGCAACAACAACAACGCCATGGGACGCTGCCTAGTCGACTCGACGAACCACACACCTCGCCGTCTTCGACCAGACGCTCTCGCCCCCAAAGACCCCCCCCCCTCCCCCACATACGAGGCTGCAGCTGTCAACGCCCTCAACTCGCTGCTGCCGCGGCACCAGCATCGACGACCACGATGAAGCCTCAAGCTCGCCAATGCCGCCATCGGCAACGCCAGCAGCAAGACCGGCCCTGCCAACGCCGAGCAGCTGACCGCCCTGCACGCCAAGGTCGTCGCCCTGCTCCATCTCGACCGCTTCGACGACGCCCTGCGCACTGTGCCGCCGGCGGCGACGCGCTCGCTGCCCGCACCGCCGTGGAGCGTGCCTATGCCCTCTACAAGACTGGCGACCTCGCTGCCGCTGCCGAGCTGGCGGCCAGCCAGGGTGCCTCCAGTCGCGCCCTGAAGCCACGTGCCCGCCCAGGTCGCCTACCGTGCCGAGCAGTTGACCTCGCCGCCGGCCTCTACGCCGCTCTGGCCCAGGACGCCGAGACGGCTGGCGAGGCTGGTGTGGGCGAAGTTCGACCGACGTGCGCATCAACGCCCTGGCTGTGTCGGCCCAGCGCGTGTGGGCAGGGCCGGGGATCGACGACGGTGTCGGCGGGCCAGGATGCTGCGCTGGACGCCGGCCGCCGGGACGACCTCGAGGCCTTTGAGACGGCCTACAACGCGGCATGTGTGGCTGTGGCCCGTGGCGACGTGGCCAAGGCCTCGGTCCTGCTGCGGCGCGCCCAGCAGCTGTGCGAGGCGTCCGACGAGCTCAGCGACGAGGACAAGAGCGCCGAGCTCCTGCCCATCCTGGTCCAGCAGGCGTACACGCTGACGCGCCTGGGCCGCCACGACGACGCGGCTGCGCTGCAAAAGGCCATTGACGCCAGCGCCTGCGACGGCTCCGTCAAGGTCGTGTCGGCGACCAACGCGGTCGTGCTCAAGACCGGCCGTCCTCTGGCACCCCCCTCCTCTCTCGGCAGCAACCCCTACGCTGTCCAGCGCCAGATGGAGGCGGTGCCCGCGCCGCCCGTGGCAGCGACCGTCTCTTTGCGCACCAGGCGCGCATCCTGCGCCGCAACCAGTTTGCCATTGAGCTGCAGTGCTTCAAGTTCAAGGGTGTCCTGAGCCGCACGGCTCCAAGCAGCTCCGGCGGCCAGGCGGCCGACGAAGATGCCGACGAGGCCACGTCGCCCAGCACGGGTCGATCTCGGCATCTTGGGTGCCGCAGCCAAGGCCGAGCTGCAGACCGGCAAGGACGCCCTGCGCCGCATCCTGCCGCTGCTCGAGCACCGCCCCGACGACGTCGTCTGCTCCTGACGGCCGTGCAGCTTCAGCTGCAGGCCCACAACGCCGAGGCCGCTCTGTCCCTGCTGACGTCCTTCTTCAGGCGCGCAGAGAGGCTGCCACGCCCTCCGCCAAGGATGCCCGCTTTGCGCCCGGCCTGGTCGCCCTGGCCGTCGCCATCTACAAGCTGCAGGGCCGCAGCCACGCCGTCCGCGCCGAGCTCGCCAAGGCCGTCGCGCACTGGCAGCCGTCCCGCGAGACTTTGTCGTCGCCTGCATCGCTCCTGCGCGCCGCCGGTATCGAGCTTCTGCACTCGCAAGACCCGCCGACCAGGCTGCCGCCGCTTCGGCCTTTGAGAAGCTGCACGCGGCGACCCGGCCGACCAGGTGGCCGCCGCCGGTCTCGTCGCGTCGCTTGCGGCTGCGTCGGCGGAGCCCGCCGCGACAGCGACGCCTGCCCAGTCCGCCCGCCAGCAGGCACTGGCCGCGTCCCTGACACCCGTCGACCAGCTCGTCCAGGGCATTGACGTCGCCAGCCTGCTGCAGGGCGGTGTGGCCACGCTGCCCACCCCGGCTGCGCCCAAGAGCACGAGCAAGAGCAAGAAGCGGTCGGCCGACGTCGACTCTGCTGCTGCTGGTGCTGCTGGAGACGCTGCCGCTCCGCCGTCGGCCAAGAAGCCCAAGACGGCCGGCGCCGCTGCGCCCGCCACGCTCTCGCGCCAGGCCCGCAAGCTGCAGGCCAAGGCGGCCAAGGCGGCCGAGGACGCCAGCCACGGCACCTTTGACCCCAACAAGAAGATGGACCCGGAGCGCTGGCTGCCTGTGCGCGACCGCAGCTCGTCCGCCCGCCCAAGGGCAAAAAGGGCCGCGGCCGCCGCGGCGATGCGGCCACCATGCAGGGCGGCGTGGTCAAGGAGGAGGAGACGCTGGCGCTGGCGGGTGGTGCCGGCTCGGTGCGCGTGGAGAAGGCGCCGCAAGGCCCGAGCGGCAGCTCGGCGGCCAAGAAGCGGAAGAAGGGCAAGAAATAGGTGCAGGCAGTTGTGGGTGGATGGCGCGAACAAGACATGCCGTGACGGAGAGTCTTGGCTTTCTGCGTGTATTCTGCATGTGCATACAGGTACGGGTACAGGTACAGGGACTTTTGATACTGCGTTCGACCATAGCGATCTTTTAAAAGTCAATGAATTCTCAACATGGTGAAACCGGGCTCTCCTCCGATCGCTTTTTGGCTTGGTCTGATGGGTGGTATGTATTTCTTTGATAAATGTAAATGGTAAAAGATATAGATGTTCGATAGATCGAAACTGCCTTGATTGTCTTTTTGTAGGGAAAAAGGCTCGCCCAGCTTCGGCTCCAAGGCGGTAAGGAATACAAGAACGAGAAAGAAAACAGCAAAACGCCCAGAAAATGAAGGCCAAGGCAGATGCGACAGAAGCGAGGATGAAACGGGGGAAAGATTGAGTTTTTAAAAAAAGGAGGAAAAAAAAATGCAAGGTCTCCAACGCAAGATACAGTCCATCGTCGGCTAATCCAAAAATGTAAACAGATTCGTGTGCAGCACGTTCATGGCTCGTGTGGCCTCATCCGCGTCAATCACGCACGAGATGTTAATCTCGCTGGCACCTACGATGCTGTTAGCAATGAAACAATCAAAAAGACAAGATGACGGGGCGTGGCATACCCTGCGAGATCATCTCAATGTTGATGTTGTGCTCGCCGAGCGTCGAGAACATCTTGCCAGAGACACCAATCATGTTCTTCATGTCCGCGCCCACCAGACTCAGAATGGCCATGCCGTGCAGCAGGCTGACCTCGCCGAGCGCGCTCAGCTGTTTCCGCGCCAGCTCCAGGTTGCTGTCGGCCACACCCGCCTCGGACGGTGTCGAGATGTCGGGCGCGTGGATGGCCATGGACACGTGCACCTCGCTCGTGGCAATGAGGTCCACCGAGATCTGGTGCTGGTCGAGGATCGAGAAGACACGGGCGACAAAGCCGTGCGCCAGGGACCGCTTGTTGGAATGGATGTTGAGCACCGAGATGCGGTCCTTGATGGTGACGGCCGTCGGTCTCCGCGGTGTGAGCCGCACGCCCGCTGCTGCTGCTGCTGCCGATTTTCTGTCGCTGCCGTTGCCGTTGCCGTTGCCGTTGCTGTTACCGTTGCTGTTGCCGTTGGTGGCGGGCGCCGCAGGGCCCACTGCAAAACTGCCGCGGGCGAGACGCTGAAGCTGCTGGCCGGGCGCGCGTACTGGTCGGGCAGCACAATGGTGCCGTTGCCGCGCGGGTTCTTGACGTTCTTGATGCGCACCGGGATGGGCGGTACTGCTTTTACGACCTGGTCCATGGTCAGGTGGTGGATGACCTCGGAGCCGTAAAAGGTCAGCTCAGCTGCTTCGGAGGGCGTAATGGACGGGATCAGTCGTGCCGTGGGGACCTTGCTCGGGTCGGCCGTGAAGATGCCGTCGACCTCCTTCCACACCTGCAGCTCCTGCGCCTTGAGGCCCACGGCGATGAGCGCCGCGCACAAGTCTGTGTAGCCACGGCCCACGTCGCCGTCCACCAGGCTGCCGGGCACATTGCCAAAGAAGCCGGTGACGACCGGCACACTGTCGCCGCAGGCAGAAATCTTCTTGGCGAATGCGCTCGCGGCTTCACGGTAGAAGGCGGCGTCGAGGCGGTCGTGGGTATGGTTTGCGCCTCCGATACCGGAGTGCAGGGCGTCGGCCAGGTCGACGTACTCGGCGGCGACCTGGTGGTCGCGCAGCACGTAGGTCATGAAGCGACAGCTCAGCTTCTCGCCAAAGCTGATGACGCGGTCCTTGGAGCGGGCATTGACCTCGAGGTTGAAGCGCTTGATGGCGGCGACGTATTCGGCAAGCTCTTTGCATTCGGCTTCAATCTCTTTGCACAGGGCGTCGCGCAGCTCCGGGTCGGCGACGCTGGCCCGGGCGGACGTGACGTGTTCGTTGAAGATGTCGTGGATCAGCTTCTGGGCGGTCTCGACGAGCTGGACTTGGGCGGCTTCGTCGCTCATCGCGGCGGCTGGGCCGAGAAGCTGCAGGCTGCGGACAACCTCGAGCAGGCGGCTCGTGGTGCCGCCGACCTTCTTGCCGGGCTGCGTGCCGAGCAGACGACGACGATGCGGTTCGCGGACGAGACATATTGCCTGGGCACTGTTGTTAGTCGAGCTGGTGCTGGTGCAGAGCGTGTCGTTGGCTCAAGTGTCTCGGCCCCACTCGCGCACCCTCACTGGACGCCCTGGCCCTGGCCCGTATATGGTGCTTGTTGCAATTGACTCACCGGACGATATCCTTGGCAATCTGTAACGTGAGAGCTGGTTAGCCTTGTCTGTTTGTGACTCGTTTCGTTGGGTTGTCGCTTCTCTTGTCCGTTCAGGCCAACGCGCCAAAACAGTCGAGCGCTGGCAATGCAGCCCGTTTGCGCGGGGCGCGCCGAGGCACACTGACCTTGTCTGGGAACTTGCCGACACTGGTGCCGCCAAACTTTTGCACGATCCACCCGTTCTCGCCATTGTTTCTTAACAAGGGCTGCGACATTGTGTGGTTTGGTGTGCGAGATTGTGCGCACAGGGAGAAGGCTGTATGCGCAAAGGAGTGCCGTTGGTCGGGTGGGGGCGAGGAGAGGAGAGGGGAGGAGAGGAGAGGGCGTGGTCGGAGTCGGAGTCGGTCAGAGGACGGGGCGAGGGGGGAGCGGCGCAGATGGCGAGCAACCACAAAGACAGCTGTAGTCGTGAGGTCTCGAGAAGCTTGGAGAATGAGTCGAGAGAAGATGCAACGTCGAAAGAAAAGGAGAGCAGAGGATCGCCAGCCAGGGCAAGAGCGAAAAACAGAAGCAGCAACCTGGCACTAACTACGACTAGGGACAGGGCAGTGGCCGCTTGTATTGAGTTCTGGCAGGAGCGAGGCAATGACTCTTAGTGGGGCTGTTGGACAAAGGGCAGAATTTTCGTCGAGCTGTCTCCGGCTTTCGCTTCGCTGGTGTCGAACAAGCAGGAAGGAGCGAATGAGCGGCCGTGTTTACGTCAGTAGCGGCGCCGGCGTGGGCACTTGCGAATAGGGAAAGAACCCTTTGTCTACGGTTTCGGTCCGTATGGAAGGCTAGCCTCGTGGCCTCTGCGCTTTCTGCTTTGGGTTCACAATGGACCTCGTCGAGAAAAGGAAAAAGAGGGTAGCTCTGAGCTTCCAGGAACAGAAGGAGAGAGCAAGGCATGCGATGCAGACACATCCGAGGCAGGAACGTCCAGCCGATAAGTGGGCATATAAAAGTCCCTTGAAACGGGCCTTGAAACGGGGATCCAGGCAGACGAGAGTCAAACGTAGCGACAGAACTCGCAGAGCGACGGGATCAAATTCACGAAATCGTACGTCGTGCAGCGAGGCCAGCCATCATGCGTGCCCACGCTGCGGGGCGGGTCGGCGGTCCGCGGGTCGGCTGCGGTGGACTCTTTGGTCTGATCACGACACGGCCGCCGTGTAAGTCAGCCATTGGATACGTGTCCGAGTGTTGCTACAGAGATCAGGCACGCAAGCGTGGGGGCAGATGGAATAGAGGAACGTAAGCATGAAAAGAGGAAAAGAAAAGATAAAGAGAGAAAAGATAAAAGAAAAGATAAAAAAAAAAAGACTCCGCTTGGCATTGGCATTTAATAAGTCAAACAAAAGAAACAAACGTAAGACTGGCAGATATATGCAGCACGTTCAACCTCGGGTGCCATCCATCTCACTGCTGTCAGCCTTGTAAGACAGAAGAAAACTGAAAACAGACCGGGAAACTGATCGGAATGAAAACAACGTGGCAAACAAGCGCCACCCGCAAAGTGAACAGCCAGCCGAAAATCCCTATTTACAAAGACACAACCGTCGGCAACGCCCTGGCGGAGCTGCAGACTCGCAAAAATACCCGCAAAACGTCTCGAAACTGCCTCTTCTCCACATGTCCCGTCTGTCCGTTCATGTCTTTCGCAATCCGTGAACCGCAAAAGCCCCGCGTCGCCTGTAATTCTGTTCTTGGCTGATGCTTTCTGTGATTAGATGTATTTGCGAAGCTAAGCCGTGTCAGTACGAGGTGGAAGGTGGTATAAAAAGAGCACGAGAAAGAAAAAGGCTGAGATGGCGGCAAAAAGGAAAAAGGAAAAAGGAAAAAGGAAAAAGGGGGGGAAAAAGGGGAAAAGGGGGGGGGACTCACATCCAGTGTCAACGTCTTTGAGCTATTCACCTCCTGGTCGCGGTAAACACCCACCAAGCTCTCGCTGTCCTGAAACAGGCCCGGCTTGAGACTGATGACGATAAACTGCATGCCCGGCCCGGCATGCTCGCGAATGTACTTTTGATCTTGTCGACGTTGGCATTGTCCAGCGCCGCATCCACCTCGTCGAGCACAAAGAACGGCGACGGCTGTAGCTGTGGATGGCAAACAGCAGCGCCAGCGCCGCCATGGTCTTCTCGCCACCCGACAGGTGCTCCATGTCCCGGAAGCGCTTCAGCGGCGGCATGGCGTGGTACTTGACGCCGCTCAGGTACGGCGGCTCGTCGCCCTCGGCCTCAATGTCCAGGTACGCCTGGCCCCCCAGCGGGTACGCCTCCGTCCGCGTGAGCTCCTTGTAGACCTCGGTGATCTGCTCCTGGATGTGCGTAAACGCGCGCCGGAACACGTCGGTGCGCTGGTTCTTAATGTCCTCAAAGTCCGTCTTGATCCGGTGCGCCACCTTCTTGCTGTCCTCAAAGTCTCTGTCCACCTCGCGCAGCTTGCTCTCGACCGACTCCAGCCGCTCAATGGCGCGCATGTTGGGATTCAGCTTCTCCAGCTCCAGGGTCAGCTCGGCAATCCTGGCCTCCAGCCGCTCCTCCACGCGCTCCTCGTCCTCGCCCTGTGGGTGGCAAAATAACAGGTCAGCAAGCTCTCCGTCCACATCACACATCACGGCACCGCACAATACGTACATCCTTGAGCTCGGCCTGCAGCCGCGCAAAGTCGACTTCAATGCCGTGGTCGTTCATGGCCACCTCCATGACACCGTCGTCGCCCTCGTCAATGTCCATGGCGTCCGGGTCTTGGTTCAGCAGCTGGTCCTCGTTGGGCAGGTCGTCCAGCGAGCCCTCTTCCAGCGGAATCTGGATCTGCTCCATCTTGCACCGCTGCAGCAGGGCGAACTTGGCCGCGCTGTTCTTCTGCACCTCCGTCTCCAGGCCGTTGATCTCCTTGAGCCGCGACTCAATCTCGCGCTGCCACTTCTGGACCGCGGTCCGTGCCGCGGCCACGTTGTCGGCCGTGTCGCTGTTCTCCTCCTGCATCTGCGCCAGGCTGCTGCGCAGCTGCCCGATGTCGCGCTGGGCCTGGGCAACCACCTGCTCGACCTGCTTCTTCTCCGCCTGGTGCTCCTTGAGGTCCTTTGCGAGCTGCTGTGACCGCCGCTCCATCTGCTCCACGCGCGCCTTGGTGCTGTCGTGGCGGGACGCCTCCCAGCTCATTGTCGACTTGAGGCGCTGCAGCTGCACCTCAAACTCGCTCCGCTTCTCCGCCGCCTGCTGCTCCAGGCTGCCCTGCTGCGCCTCGTACTCGCGCACGTCCTGGAAGCCGTGCTTCTTGCAAAAGGCGCCAAACACCTTGTCCTCGACCTTGCTGATGGCCTGCTCCGTCTTGGCCATGGCGCTCTGTGTCTTGGCCAGCTTCGCGGCCTCCGCGGCGTGCCTCGACTCCCGCTCGCGCAGCTGCTGCTGCTCTTCGGCGACCTCCTTCTTCTTGCTCGAGAGGTTCTTTTCAAACGCCTGCAGCTCGGCGCGCGCCGCCCGGAGGCGCTGCTCCAGGTGCACCATCTCGTCGTTGAGCACCTTTTCGTGGTGGAGCAGGTGGCTCGGCTTCGGCAGCTTCTCCAGGTCGGCCCGCTTCTTCTCAAACATGCGCTCCAGGTTCTGCACGTCCTCCTCGGCAAAGCGCTTGCCGCGGTTGCCCTTTTGATCAGGCATACGGCCACCCGTCATCGTACCAGAACGGTTGATGAGGAAGCCCTCGAGCGTGACGGCCTTGACCGGCAACCGCTTCTGGTACACAATGTTCTTGGCCACCTCCATGGAGTCGCAGATGACGGAGCCGCCGCAGGCAAAGGCCATGCCGCGCTCGAGGTTCGAGTCAAAGTCGATTGTGTCAATCGTCAGCCGCGCGCCCTGGATGCCCTTGATGGCCGTGTTGGCCGTGCCGACCTTGACGTTGTCCAGCGGAATAAAGGTCATGGCGTGTGCCGCTGCTCCTTGAGGTACTGGATGCACTCGGCCGCCGTCTTTTCGGTGTCCACCACAACCGAGTCAAAGTCGTGGCCCAGCGCCGTCACCACGGCCTCGTCGTACTTTTTTTGCTTGGGCTTGCACAGCTCGCCAACCCGACCGTACACGCCCGGGTAGATGCGGCGCATCTGTGACACAACCTCCTTCATGCGTGTCTCCCGGCGGCTCTGCACCATGCCCGACCGGGCCGTCTCGAGCCGGGTGGAAATGTCCTGCATCTGCTCTTCCAGGTCCGTCACGGCATTGTTGACCCGCACGCGTTCCGACTTGGCCTGGTTAAACGTCTTCTTGGCACCGTCCACGTCCTGGCCAAGCTTGCGCACGTCTTCTTGGCAGGAGCTGTGGCGCTCCTTGATCGTCTCCAGCTCCGCCTCGAGCTTGGTCACCTTGGCCTGGCGGCTGTCGACGTTGCCCTTGATCGTGTTGACCGTCACCTCGTCGCTCTTGAGCTGGCGGCGGATGTTGTCGCGGTCGGCGAGCTCCACGGCGCACTTTGCGCGCACTTGACTGCGCAGGGCGTGGTACTCTTTCCGGTCGTCGTCGCTCAGGTCCTTGCCCTGCTTCTGCAGCGTCTCCTTCCATTGCGTTTCAAACTGCTGGCGTGCCTTTTCCACAACGGCAATCTCCTTCTCGGCCTTTTGCACGCGCGCTGCTTGCGTGTCGCGCTCCTCCGTGGCGGACGTAATCTTCTGCTTCAGCAGCGCAATGTCGCTGGACAGCTGCTCCACCTTTTCGGACACGGAATGAGCTTGTTCTCCTCCTCCTCAATGTCGCGCTCCTTGTGGCGGATGCGCCGCTCGACACGCGATGCCTCCTTGTTCGCAGCAGCCAGTTCCGCACGCGCCTCCTCGAGTTTCGTCTCGGCGTCGCCCAGGTTGCGGCGGAATTCGGCCAGGTTCTCGTTGTGCTCCTGGATCTGGTTGCTGGAGTCGTCCATGATGCGCTGGTAGTGGTAAATCTTCCACAGCATCTGGTCGACAATGGCATCGTCGCGCTCGTTCAGCTTGCGCTGGAAGCTCTCGGCCTCGGCCTTTTGCTCCTGGTACTGCTTGATCTCGGCGTTGATGGCGCGGCGGCGGGTCAGGTGGAAGTTTTGGTTCTCAATGGCCTGCTCGGCCTCGGTCTTGAGGCGCTCGTACTCGGGCTTGTAGTCCAGACTGCCGGAGATCTGCTCAATCAGACGCGTCAGGTCCTGCGACGACTGCGACGCAATGGCCTCGACGTCGCCCTGGAAGACCAAAAAGTTGCGGGCCTTGATGAGAATGTTCTCGGCCTCCAGTGCGGCGTTGTACTCCGGCGCGGTGACGACACGGTGTTGATGCGGTACTCGCTGGAACCGCCGCTCGTGATTGTCCGCTTCCACCGGTGCGTGTCGCCGGCGTCGTCCTCGTACACGGCCATGACCCAGGCGTTCTTGGGGTCTTTGCGGCCGGCCTTCTTGCCACCTGGCGCGTCGTCGTCGTCGTCATCGTCGTCGCCGTTGGCATGGCCATTCGTGTGGCCGTTGGCGTCGGGTTGGAGCGGTGTGTCTTCGTTTGGTTTTGACGTCTCCATGACGCGTCCGCGGTAGACGAGATCTTTGAGGTGGCTGGACCGAAGGTGGGAGGATTTGATACCGAGCACAAAGGAGATGGCGTCCATGCTGCACGCGCAACGTGGTTAGTTGGGGGACGGCAGGATGGACGCGGAACGGACGCGCGAAGCGGCATGGCACGCAGAACATACGAATTGGACTTGCCAGAGCCATTGGCCCGACAATGGAGGTGAAGTAGGAGTCGCCAAAGAGGAGGACATGATGGCCCTTGTAGGACTTGAAGTCTGCAGGGCAAGCGTTAGACATGTGGCCACAAATGTATGTGAACAGCAAACAGCGACAGCGGCTATCCACAGAGACGCGCAACAACGACAGCGAGACAGCAAGACGGCCAAAGGAAGGCACGCACTAAACAACTCCAAGCGATTGAGCTTGCCCATTGTCGCAACGGAGCGGCGACCGGGTCGGCCGCGTAGAGAGGCGAGGTTCGTTGGAAGAGGTCGATCGCGACTTTTGGCGGCGCGTGATGGGTCAGAGGATGCGCGTTGGTAGGGCGGCACAGTCGATGCAAACGTCAAGTCGCCGGCATGCTATTGCGCAGCAGTCGTAGAGCGAGAGACGCGAAGCTGTTCACCGTCCGGCCGAGCGTCGAAGGTATGGAGAGGGGGGTGAGGTCGAGCGGCACTCTGTCTTGGGGTCGCGGCGTCTTGAAGGTTTACTCGGATCTCCTGTCCTCGTGGATTTACGCGACTTTGGCAGCTATGGGCGCAAGCGCGGGGCGAGGAGCGATGCTGGCGCGCAAAATGGTCACGTGAAAACACGTCAAGCCACACAGTACGGGGGGCGCTTCTCAGACGGTGCACCGCCACTGTCGCGGGCTTAAAGTGTGTACATGAGTCGCGGCCTGGGCGGACAGTGCGAGCGAGCCGGCCAAGCGGTCCGGCTTTCGGCGCGCAACACGCACACTGCACGTCGGGAGAGCAGGAAAGAAGGGACCATGCGACAAGAGCCGTTGGGAGGAACAAAACGGCGTTTGCGCATCTCCAGCTACACCAGTCCGGTGGTGGTGTGCACACAGGTGCGCAGGTGATAACAAGTGCCACGGCCATCGCACTGTCCGCTGAACCAACCATAAGGCTGGCCTGGGACACGCCCGGCCGGTGGAGCCAGCTGGCCGCCAGCTGGTCCGCGCTAGTCCCAACTGCGGCATCCATTCCAGATAGGCTCCTGCCATTTCCTGGGTGGCTCCTTCCGGCCCATCCCCTCGTGCCGGACGTACACGATCACAAGCATCCGACGTCCAACTTCACCCTTCTTCCTCCCACAACCACCACCCATCACCTGGACCTGCAGCCGCCGGCATCGACGCTGTATACATATTTCTAGAGCTTCGCGATTGCAGCTGCTGCCTTGGGCGTGTTTGCTTCGCCGATTGCTCCCTGGCCAGCTGCCAGCTGTTGCATCGTCGGCTTAGGCGGATCGCCACTGTTGCGGTTCTGCACGTCTGTCTTCTCGACGCCTACCGATCTTTGTTTCTTTGTGCAGCGCACCACGCTACTGCGCCGGCTTCCGCACATCTACGCGAGTATTTCTATGCACGGTGGGGCAGACCCTGTCCGTCTATCGAGGTATGTCCGTCCCTAGCTCTGGCGAGTCCACGAGGGTCCCTTTGACTCTCATTCGCCTCGCCGACGCTTTGTTGCCCACCCTTCGTGTTCTTCCGCCCTTTCCATCCGCCCCAGCCTTTATTTGCCTTGTCTTCGTGTCCCACCGTCTGACCCCTCGTGCCCGTGTATCCCCTTGGCCGGCTCGTGCTTCCCATTGCGTTGCACAGCGTCGTCTCGCCCTTTTCCCTCTTTATATGCCAGGCCCTCCTCTTCTGTCTACCCTTTCACTTTGTGCATGAGCCACAAATACCACTGTCTCGTTGTCCTTCTTCGGGAGTAGCAGTCATGGCTGACGTTTTGATTCTTCGCGGCGCAGAAGCCCTCCGCAAGGTCTCCTTTCACAACAACGACCGCAAACGCTTTCGCCGAGCCACTCTCTCCGATATGGCAGAGCCTGAGCCCAGTGCTCTGTCGAGCGCCCGGCCTGCCGACGCCCACAGCCGGAAACAACAAGTCTGACGATGCGCTGACCGACAGCGAGGCTGTGCTCACGCCCGAGGGCAGCAGCGGTGGCAGCGGCGGCAGCAACGCATATGCAGGTGCTGGTGCCGGTGCTGATACCGCTGGTAGCGTTGGCTCGCCGCAGCTTGTTCCCGAGCACGCGATTTCAGACACCCCCACGCTGGGCCCGACGACGTCTGGCCTCCCGAGTCCGTGGCACGGCGCCTCGCGCAATCCATCCTTTTCCGGCAGTAGCTCCTATCAGGAGACTGGGACATTCCGCCGCTGGACCGGCTGACCGTGCTCGACATCCTCGACAACTTTGCGCTGCCGCATCAGCTCGAGAAGCTCAGCAAGGGCATCTCGGCACAGACACGCAAGCTCAAGAAGTCGCGCGGACGCCCTCAAGTCGCGAAGCCAGGTCGCGCGCGGGCGCATGGTGGAGGAGTGGCGACACCGCGTGCCGTCTGCCGAGGAGCAGCTGGACCGCTACCGCAAGCGCATGCGCACGAGCGTCGAGAAGCTTGGCCGGCAGTGGAACGACACCAAGGTGATTACGCTGCGCGAGAAGGTGTCCTTTATCTGCGGCGTCCTCAACATCTTCATCAGCGGCTACCTGATTGGCGGCTGGCCCGAGTATATGCATCTCTGGTACACCGTGCAGATTCTGTATTTCATGCCCATCCGCTTCTACACCTACCACAAGCGCGGCTACCACTACTTCCTCGCCGATCTTTGCTATTTTGTCAACTTCTTGCTGGTCCTCAGTCTCTGGGTGCTCCCCGGCTCGAAACGCCTCTTTGTCGCCTGCTACTGCTTGCCTTTGGCAACAACGCCGTCGCCATTGTCATGTGGCGAAACTCGCTCGTCTTCCACAGCTTCGACAAGGTCACCTCCCTCTTTATCCATGTCATGCGTGCGCGACGCTGCACTGCATCGTCCACCTCGTGTCTCCCGAGATCCAAAAGGCGCGGTTCCCGGCCGTCTACGCCATCCAGCACGCACCGCCCAGCAGCTACGGCTCGTACGCGAATGTGCTCTCGATGCTGGCCTGGTCGACCATTCCCTACGCCATCTGGCAGCTGTCGTACTACTTCTTCATCACGGTGCGCCGGCGCGAAAAGATTGCGGCAGGCCGCCCGACATCCTTCACCTGGCTGCGCCACTCGTACAGCAAGACCTGGATCGGCAAGATTGTGCTGGCGCTGCCCAGCGCGCTGCAGGAGCCCGCGTTCATGTTCATCCAGTACAGCTATGCCGTGTGCACCATGCTGCCGTGCCCGCTCTGGTTCCGGTACCGCTGGGCCAGCGGCCTGTTCATGATGGGCGTCTTCACGTGGAGCATCTACAATGGCTCGACCTACTACATTGACGTGTTTGGCAAGCGCTTCCAGAAGGAGCTGGAGGCCATGAAGCAGGAGGTGGCCAAGTGGCACCCGGCCGAGTCGGTGGCCGGCGAGGGCAGCACCGCCTCGGGCGCTGGCGCTGGCGCTGGCACGGGCCGTACAAGCTCGGGCAGTGTGGGAGGGGGTGACGGCGTGACGGATACGGCCGGTGGTACCATAGTAACTTGACGAGCCCGCCGCTGGAGCCGCTTTCGGAGCACGGCAACCGACGATGGCAACGAGGACGCCGAGAGCCGGCGCCACAGCATCGACGCGATTCCGCTTCTTGACCGCGATCTCAACGACGACGGTAGCGACAGCGCGTCCAACAGCGGTGCCAAGACGCCCGGTGTGGCGTCGGCGGCCGAGGCCATGGCGGCGGCTACCATGACGGGCGCTACGGGCGCCGACTGGGATATGGGAGCCAAGGACGTGGCGCGCCGCCGCAACTAGCAAGTCGCAGTGGCGTGTTGCTGTAATGGGTCTTGCGGCGGGAAGCATCCGACGGCGCCGGGTTGCGCCTTGTCATCATCTTGATGGCTTTCATCTTCGTCTCGACGGATCGCTTTTACCCTTTTCCACGTGTGCAGGTTCCAGGTTTTCTCATTGTATTGTTCTCCCCCTTTGTATTTGCTACTCTTATCACGTCGCCTGCGCGCATTTACGACCCCTTTGATTTTCGCTGTTTTTACCTCTGACGACAGAATGACGAGAACGCTGAGCATGGCACGATGCACAAGCACAGTTAACACAATTGTCGTGTCGCGGATGCGCACGTCTAGCACCACCCCTGCCTGTTTTCCTTTTGGCCGTTTCTTGTGCCGGAGCTTTGATGTTTACACATTTGCCTTCGCTCGCGTTTCTTTTACACATTTGCCTTCGCTCGCGTTTCTTTCTTAGTGGTTATGATTTCCCTTTACTCGTTCATACCCGGATACTAAATGATTAGGGGCTGGACGCATGACATGGACTGATTGTTTGCAATGGATCTCAACTGTGAAATGACGCGTATCACCGTGCCATGTACGCAGGCATACCTGAAGCGCGTGTTCTTGGTCTTCAAAGCTTGAACATTATCGTACGTGAAAACCAGTAACGAGGTTTATCAGGATCAGCCACGGTTGTTCTGTGGAAATATTGCGTCTATCGCAAAAAGACGAAATCGACAATCTTCTACTAGCTTGTCCATCATCTTGATTGGTTATAAAAGAGAACAGACAATGACGCACTCTAGCAAGGAACGACACGCATGGCGATATGTCATTCACATTGGGCACGCTCATAAATCACCAACCAGACTACAGACTACAGCTCATTGCACGTTCAAGCACCCTGAAACATCTTATAAACACAAACAAATACATACAATTGGGCTCTCGATCTTGATGGAAAGCCCACGCTAGTTTGCCCCTCCCAACTATGATGCAAGAGTAAACAAAAAGAGGAAAACGAAAGGAAAGACGTGATACTATCAGATGACCCGTTTCATCATGCTTAAACTTGTAGGACTTTGCCGAATGAGAAAAAGAAAACAAAGCCAAAGCCCGCAACGGTAAATAGAGCCAGCAAATGCAAGTGGATAGCATCCAAGAAAGAATAGGTCCTCGACCTGACGTAAAGTCGACTGCAAAGCGAAAGTCCCAAACAACAAGACATTGCAAGCGTGTTGTGTTGGAGATTCGGAAAACAGAAAAACAGATGGGCCACGGATGGAGCTTCGCTAATCAAAGGGAGGGGGGCAGATGTCGCTTCGCCGTGGTCTCGCTCGTCCTTGTTTGTTCATGCGCCTGAAAATGCTGCCGAATAAAGTACCGGATATTGTGTATACATACATGGAGAGAAGTGGGAGAGAAGAGGGAAGAGAGAGGGGATCAACAGATTAGACGACGGAACAGAGATGCTGCGTGAAAAGAGCATCTACCGGATGACGCCCCAGTCTGCAAGACGCCGCCACCGCTGCCGTCGCTGTCCTCGCGTGTACCGGGCTTGCGGCCAAAGACGTTCCAGAAGCGCAGCGTCTCGTCGCCCGCGCCAGTCACAACCACGCGGCCGTCTGGGCTCATGGCCAGGTAGAGGACACGGTAGGTGTGTCCGTCAAGCTGACGACTTGTGTCATGGACGGATACTTCCAGACCACAATCTGGTTTGCGAATAGCCGTGGGTAGACACGATTCGTTGGAGTTCTTGGACCAGGCGAGGTTGCAGACCTGGCTGCCGTGTCGATCTCGTTGATGACGGTGCCCCGGAGCGTGTCGTGGAAGATGATCCGGCGATCGGCCGTACCGCCGCCGGATGCCAGCAGGCTCGCTGGTGAGGGACCAGGCAATGGCTTTGACGGCCGCCGTGTGGTCAGAGAACTTCCAGAGTGGTGTCTCCGAGAGCTTATCCCAGACCATCAGCTTGTTGTCGTTGCCACCGCTGGCGAGCTGGCCGTCCTCGCAGTTCCATTTCAGACCGCAGACCTCCTGCTTATGGCCGACGAGCTTACGCATCCACTGGTCTGGCGCCCGCACGTCGCGGTGGTAGATGAGGCGATCTCTGGATCCCGACGTGAGGATGTGTGTGTTCCAGGCGAGCGAGCTGACACGCATCGTGTGCCCCGTCATCGTACGCAGCCGCCGTGATTTCTCCGCATCCCAAATCTGCACAAGACCTTTGCTCGTGCCAATAGCGAGATGCGTGCCCTTTTGGATCCAGGACACGCTGGTGACGGTGTCGTCGTCGGGAGTGTGCAGAGTTTGTTGACCCTGCTTGTTTGCGCATTCCATAGGTAGACGCTGGACCCCAAGCCGACGCCCAGGACGTTGGCGCTGCCCCAGTCGACCAGGTTCAGGTAAAAGTCATCCGCCAGCTCGGGCGCATCCAGGACTTTGTAGGGAACCTTGCTGACCGCTCTCGGTTGGCGGCGGGGCTCATGAGGATTTGCTGGCTGCCGAAGCGAACGGGGGACAGGCTGTAGATCTCGGCGCGCGTATCGAGATTCGGGCCGTGCCTGCTTTGTGGTGTCCTGGACGGCGTCGGGTGGCCGGCGACATGGCTGAACTGGCGCGGCGACATGTAAGAGAAGAGGTTCTTGTGTGGCGTGGAGGGCGTCATGGAGGTGGCGCTGGCGGAGGAGCGGTGGGGTGGGTGGTGCGGGGCGGGGTGTGTGAGCGAGTGCCGTCAATGACATTGGTGACCCTAGAAGAGCTGGGCAGTGCGTGGTCGGGGCGACATGGGTGGCGGTGTGACTTGTGGTATGGAGTCTTCAAAGAGCTCGGCACGGAGCAACGTCGAAAATGTCCGGTTGGCCTCCTCGGCTATGGAGGTTGGGTGTTAGTTTCAGCGCCCTCGTGTCGCTTGGTGGGACAAAGGAAGGCATGACATACTCTTCTGGAAGTGCAGGTCGCCGTGCGGTGTGCGCTTCTTCTGCTTTGAAGGCGTGGCAGGCGAGCCATCTTCGTGCAAAAGACTGAAGCTCGCCTGCAAGTCTTGACCGGACCTTGTCGGAATGAAGCTGGAGAGCGCAAATGTCAGCATCGTGCGCCGAGGAGGCAAAAGACAGGAATGGGAAATACGCACCGATCGCCGTTGATGCGTTGCCGCTTCCTATGCGGACTCGCGCCGGGCGTCCCCTCTCGTTGTGGTGGCGGCGGCACGTGGTAGCTCGGACGACCCATTTCGCGACGCAGGGCATGGTCGACTGCGTCGGCGTCTAGGACACTAGTGCTGCTACTCCGGTTGCGGCCGCTGATGGTAGTCGCATCGAGTGGCTGCTGCCAGCGTCGCCGATGATGCCGCTGCCGCTGCCGCTGGCGCTACGGATGCGGGCGGCCGTCCGTGCGAGCCGTGCTGCCGCCGCCATGCTGGGCCTTGTGCGACTCCCTGGCGCGGAGCTGCTGGTGCCGTCCATCGCATTGCTGTTCCTCTTGATGTCAAACAGGTGCGTGCGGAGCAAGGAGGAGGACGAAGGCGTGGATGCTGGCTGCAGAGGCGCGGCGGGTGGTGGCGGCGTGGATGCTGTGGCGTGTGCTGAAGCGGCTGCTTTGGTGGCAGACGATGAGGAGGAGGACGGGGCGGTGAGAGAGGAGGATGCCGGCGTCAAGGATGGCGTTGCTGTTGATGGCCCGGCCATCGAGCCGCCGCCATCTTTATTGGCGTCGGGGCCATGATGCGATGCTTGTCGTCGAGGTGCTGCTCTCGGGTCGTCGAGTGGGCGCTGCAAAGCGACCGCGGCAAATGGTCCGCGGAACAACAGCTGCGAGCTGCGTCCAGAGAAGTGAAAAGCGCGCGAGAGCCGGTTCTTTGGAGCGAGTGTCGATGCTGCTTCTAGCGCATGCTTCGAGTTCGGGCAGGGCTGTGATGGATGGCAATCTCGGATGTCGTGGTGTCGAATCTTGGGAGATGCGAGGCGATGCTCGGGCGGTGGCGCTCAATCTCGGGTCGTCCAGGTGGCGTGAACGAGGCGATGGGGACGAGGAGGAGAGACAGAGAGGAGGCGGCTTCTAGGTACTAGGTATCTCGGGTTCTAGGACGATGCAGATAGCAATAGGTGCGTGGGCGACGACTTCAATGGCGTTGTCAATCGAAGGAGGACGCCGAAACGAGATACGGTATCGCGATGCCACGTAGGTCGATGCGGGTGTTAAGAGGAGGTGGTGGTTGAGGAAGAGGCAAAGAAGCAGCAAAAGGCAGAGGGCAGACGTTGGTATTGTTGTCTCTTGATAGCCGAGTTCGTGAGAGGAGAGACAGAGCGACCGGCAGGAAGGGGTGAAAGGTTCCTTGGGCTTTG
Source organism: Sporothrix phasma (assembly GCA_016097075.2). NCBI lineage: Eukaryota > Fungi > Ascomycota > Sordariomycetes > Ophiostomatales > Ophiostomataceae > Sporothrix > Sporothrix phasma. The sequence goes on along the minus strand of JADMNG010000037.1, from coordinate 18,449 downwards.
CTCTGGCGGGAAGGCAGCGACGGCGAGCGGGCGGTAGTGGATTTGGTTGGTGGTGGCAGGGGAACTAGAGGCTGACTAGCGCGGACTACGAAGTAGGAAAGGAAAGAGGGACAGGGGAGGGAAGCGCGCAGGACGAGCGAAGAGGGGAAGAGCAGTGGGCCGCAGTAGAGAGGACCTGCCCGTTGTTGTGGCCAGGACGGCCAGAGCACGGGCCACCTGTCCGAAATAGATTAGCGCCGGGCATCGACAGACAGCCATAACGGTGTTGGACAGCACAAGGGCTCGAATGGGCGCTGGACAGCACAAAGGGCCCTGAATGGCTGCTAAAAGGCGCTGGAGAGGCTCAACCCAGCCTGAAGACCGCTGCTCCGGTTGGCCCATCTTGACGCCGTGTTCGACGCGCGCGGCCAGCCCCTTTCATGTACGAGTAATTACCTCTGTCCGCCGTTGTTTGTTGTTGTCTGAGACGCCGCCTTTCGTGTTGTTTCTGTTTTCTTTCCGTCGCGGCAAGGGGCCGGCCAAGGCGCGAAAGAGCAGAGACCGTTGGGCCTGTCTGGTCCTGTCAAGCTCGTTCTCAAGCTCGTTCCAAGCTCGTTCTCAAGCTCGTTCCAAGCTCGTTCTCGTTCCAAGCTCGTTCCCAAGCTCCAGCAGCTCCTCACAAGTGATCAGAGCCACGCGGCCGGGTAGCTGGTCTTTGGGTGTGCGATGCGCACGCAGTGCGTCAGTCTACGGCGTGCTCGTCGGTGGAGTGGACAATGCGATGCGTGATGCGCGATGCACGATCGACGCACACCACAGCCTGTACGAGTACTTCGTATACGACGTCTCCAAAGAAGAGGCTGCATGGCCAGGCCAGGCTATGCCGTGACGTGATGCCTGCCGTGAGGCTGTCGGGTGACGGCACAGGCGAACCCCATCACCAACTGTGCAAGACCATTTCACACATCTCGATATCAGAGTGCACCGCACCCGTCCACCAGCTGTCAACCATCCCATGTGCGTGCGCCGAGTGTGGTGGATGTGTCGGTGCGTCTTCTGCTGTGAACACGCCGCTCACGATCGATCGAGTCACGCTGCTTGTGTCTTGTGCCTGGCTATGGTTTCTTGCAGAGGACGACGGGATGGCCAAAGCACGTCACGATGCGAACGACACGACACAAACCGACGGACGCAGCCTGGCCATGACTGCACCCTGGCCGTGCATCATACGTACTTCGTACACGACTCCCGTCTCTTTCGACGAAAGAGGCAATTAAACAACAACAAGACCCAGAAAAGGATCGCGAGGCAAAGGAGGGGAAGAAGAAGAAAAAACATGAAATGAAAAGCACTCGTCCAGAAGCACCGCTGATGCTCTTCTGTCCGACTCCACATGGCCAGCACAACGAACAAGAGCCACACGCGCGCGACGGCTTGGGCGCGGTGGCTTGCTGAATGAACCGGCCCGCGCGCGCGTCCCTCTCTTGACGAGTCTGTACAAAGACTGGTCTGATCTCCATGATGGCTGGCGTTTGGCCTTGGGCTGCAGAGGAAGTGGGTTTCTGCACGATTGGCCCGCGACGCGACACGACAGACGCCTCCCTGGCCAGCTGCAAATCAAACGAGCAGAGAAAACAGAAAAACAGAAAACCACTTTACGCGTTGTTTTGATCTTCACAAAGGGGGATGCATCTGCGCTTCCAAAGGCTCGACATGATTGGCTCCGGGGACGCAACCGCGTCAGAGGCGACAGAGGACTTGCATTGTTTTGTTTTGTCTTTCTTTGCAAGTGGCCGACTGTGCCTTGCCTGCATTGGCCCTGAAGTCTGCGTTGGCCGCCCTAGCCATGATCTGACCGTCTTTGCTGGAGACTGGGGAGCTGAATGATGGAAGCGTCTACGACTCTACTTCGTACGGCGACTCGTTGTGCCTGTCGCTGCGTTGATGGTCCATTATTGTGTGCCTTTTACGTTCTATTTCGTATTTGTGGTATCTCTCGATCGGCGTATTTGTCGCTCTCTGTCGTTGTGGCCATTGCTGTTTTTCGCATGTCGCCATCTATCGATACGAGTACTACGAGTAGTCGTATTGCAGGTCAAGCCGGAGGCAGCGACTTACAGCGACTTACGGCGCCTTTCCTTCTGGACGGACGTCTTCGGTGTCATTCGCCCGCCTCCGCCAAGTCCGATACGTACGCACGGCAGTTGCATCTGGATGTTCCTGGTCTGGTGCGCAATGTTCCATGGAGACATATTGTATGGATTCATATAACCATTTTGTTCTACCCGCTGTCACCCCCGTAAAGAAGAAAGAAGAAAGAATAAAAATAAAGAGGAAATAGGCCCGAACAAGGCTCGATCCAGTCCCGTCCTGTCGCTTCACGTACACACGCACAAAAAGATATAGAGAAGAAAATAAAGCAAAAAACCCCAGCTGGAGAGTCAGCTGGAGAGGTCAGCTGGAGAGGTTACCCACGATGCGTGCAGCCGTCGTGGGCCATGTGTGGTCCGACAATGGGACTGGCCATGGCGATGATGGACAGCAGAAATACGACAGCTGACCAAGGCAAACGGAGGGCAGTTCGTTGTAGGGGTAAACGCTCGAGGCACATCGACTAGCGCAGCCCGCGCCGGCTGGCCATGCCGCAAAAGACCCGTCGCGTCAGCTAGACTTGGACGGCTTGGAGCTTCTGGCCCGGGCCTGTCTCCTTGGCGGCCACGGCGTCAGCGCTGTCCTCCAGCAGCGGCGGGCGACGCAGGCGGGTCGGGCAAGAGATTTGCGCTTGCGTGCTGCGCTGCTGGAAACGTCGAGGTACTCCTCGCGTCCACGCAATCGCCGTCGTTGCTTTGATCGTCGCCGCTGTCGTCGTCCGAGTCGGGGGCCGTGGCGTCGGCCTCGGCGGCCGCCGTTCTTCCTCGCTGCCGCTGGCCTCGCCCACACCAGAGAGTACTTTTTCCGCTTCCGCTCGCGGTCCGCGTTGGCCGCCTCGTCCAAAACGAGCAATCGTGGCGTGTGTCGACCCTCGGAGGTGCTCACAGCCGCCTCGCTCTCGTCGTCATCGGAAACCAGGCCCTTGCCGCCTGTGCTCGACCGGCTGGCCGCGCGTACGGACGAGTACTTGCGGTGGAGCTCACGGAAGCTGCGTGCCGTCGCCGTACTGGCACTCGCAGCCGAGTCGCGATGCTCCCGGTCCTGGAACATCGCCACCCGGTAGTCGCTGTGGATGCCAAACAGGTTGTTGTCCGTGCCGCCGTTGATGATGCTGTTCTCGCCGCCATTGCTCGACAACACGCTCACATCATCTTGACCAGCAGCCGGCGGCTGCAGAGGTCGGTGTCGCCGACAACGACGGCGAGTCGGGAACCGTCGGCAGGCGCTGCGACTGGATCGACTGCCTCGACTGCGGCTGCTCCTGTTGCTGCTGCTGTTGCTGCTGCTGCTGCTGTTGCTGTTGGTGCTTCCGCTGACGCAGGCGCTCGTCTGGTGGAAGGATAGACGAAAAGTCACCGCCAAAGTTAATCACAGACGCCTTCTTGCCGTGCACTACAAACGACCCGGTGCCGCGCTCCAGGATGATGGGCTCTTCCGTGGCATCCTCCTGACCTCCCACCGCCGACGCATCCTTGGTCTTGCGGCCGCGTGAAGACAGGTGGCCGGCGCCTTCTCGGAGCGTGCGGTGCAAGCTGCGGCGGATCTTGTTCTTGTCATGCTGGGACGTCTGCGTGGCGTCCTGTGCGGGCTGCTGCTTCGAGTCCACCGGGACACTGCCGGGGTCCTCAAGGCCACGGGCTTGGTCTTGCCTGCTCCGCTGACACTGCCGCTCGTGTTGGTGGCGACCGACTCGAGAAGGCCCGTCTTCTGGAGGAGGCTGTGCTCGTCCGCGTCCACGTCGCTGGGGTCAACATTGTCCTCCTCTGGTGCGGCGGCCGAAGCAGTCGGCGCTGCAAGTTGGCTCGACGGCGACGGCGCATTGTCGTGCGCCGAGTTGAGGCTGCGCACTGCGCGCGGCGGGGACGCTGCGACCGAGGGGCCAGAGGACAGGCGCTCGACACGGACGCTTTTTCGCAAGCTGGTAAAGTCCAGCCCGGCAGCCGCAACATCCGACGAGTTCCGGTGCGTTTGCTGGAAGAACGCGGCGGCGTTGGCGCTGGTCGCGGCGTCTGGAACACGTCGTCGGAAGTCGGCGAGTCGGGAGCGATCGGCCCGGCTGCAGCGCCGCCGGAATGGATGCTCGTGCTGGCGAGAGAGTCACAGTGTGTACCCGACTGCGATTGCGGGCTGCGTGGTGCAAGGACCGTGCTCGACGTGCTGGCCTTGGACTGTGCCCGCTGGAGCTGGGCCTGTTGCGAATGTGCCTGGGAGGGCTTCTCGACGCGCGAGGCCAGGGCGTCGTGTGGAGCTGCACCATCCCCGATGCCCCTGGCGACACGCCAATGATACCAGCGAAAGCCGCCCGCTCTCCAGCATGTCAGGTCAGGGTCAACTGCCGCTCGTCGTCCAGATCCATCTCCAGAATGTCCCTGTGACACTTTATCCGCCACATGGCCATCCGGTCCACTTGAGCTGTGTATCGATCCGCACAGCCGAGACCAGCATCTGGTCGCGCGTCTTGGGTTGGATGGGCGCCAGGATCTGCAGGTGGCGCGAGTTGCGCAGCTGCACTTCGAGGCGCTTCTCCTCCTCCTCGAGCTTCTGGTTCGCGTCCTCCATCTTTTGGAGCATAATGTCCCGACGGGCCGCCAGAATGTCATGCGCCATCTTGTGGTCAATTCTGCTGCGCATAATCGTGACTTCGCCGCTGCGGTGTCTGAATCGACTGGCCGCCATCGGGCGCAAGGCGACGAATGGCCCGCCGGTCTTGGCCCTCGTAGAATCCGCCGACCACACCACGCATGCGCACGCCCGACGTCCGGAAAGCGGCCGCGTAGTTGAGCTTTGCGAGCCAGTCGTTCATCTCGTCTTCGTTGTCGGCCAAGAGAACCTCTTCGACGCCGCCATGGCTGACGTAGGTAAAGGCGTGCTTGTGCTTTTTATAGGACGCGTCAAGAAGAGCCACGGCGCCGTTGGTGACATGAGTCCGTCCGGCTTGAACTCCTCCAATGGCGGCTGGAAGATGATTGGATGCCGTCATGGCCGTGCTTGATGTGGGTCTCGTACTGATGCATCAGGCTCTTGACCCACGAGGTGTTGCGGAAAAAGTACAGCTGCGCACCCGTCAGAATGGCACCCCACTCTTGCCAGGGCGATCGCGTCTTCTTCTTCTTGGCGTCCTTGCGCCACAGGAGGCCGACTTTGGTAATCTTAATGTCCACGATACCGGGGTGTGCCTCCTGGGGGTTGGTAGCCGTCTTCTCGGTCATAAAGGCATCCGGCCGCGAGCGGGCCGACACGATCTGCAGCACACCGGTCCGGAAAAAGGTCGTCTGCAGTTCCTTCATGTTGAGCGACTTGGCGGTGCCGAGTAGCTGTACGGTCGTCGAGTTGCATCACAATCCCTCAGGTTTGCGCCGCAGAACGTCCAGGTTGTCGTCAATGAGGAGGGTGTATGGGTCGATGGGCTCCTTGGTCGACTTCTTGGCGATGTCCAGGCTCCCATTGGGCAGAATGTCCTGCGCTTCGCCTTGTGAGCAACAATACGCTCACCGTTGATATCGATATCGTCCTCGACGTGAATAAAGGGCGTATAGGTGATGTTGTCGTAAAAGACTTCCAGGATTTCGTCAAAGATGCCCTCGCCACGCGTGTTCTTCTGGTATTCGGACTTTTGCATCTTGTGCTTGTTGTTTTTGTTGAAGACGTCCGTGTGCAGAATCAGGAGAGAGAAGGCGATAAAGTACGCCTGATCTGGCGTCGAGAAAATACCCGGGTTGCACTCGTGGTATCGGTTGGCAAAGGCTTGGAGGAAGCGGTCAATGTGCTGCGTCTCGCGTGGCAATTCGGCATCCATGAGCAGTTTGCGGATGGCCATGTCCATGGGTCGGTGAAGAACTTGAAGCTGCGCATGTAGCTCCGCAAAACGGCCTGGGAGAACGGATCGTTGGACTTTGACAAGGCACTGCCAATCACGCTCCGGCTGACCACCTCTTCCAAACGAGCCAAGTACTTGGCCGGCGTATCGTCCTCCCGGCGCTCGGGTAGAACAAAAGAGTCGCGCGGAAGCTGTAGGGAATTGTTTTTCGAGGTCGCAGAGCAGGGTGTTGCGGGCGTAAGGGCGCCCTGGCGGTTTGGCTCTGAATTCTGTCGCAACCGACTGAGGCCGAGCAGATCACTGAAGCTCTTCCTGCCGGTAGCAGACGAAGAGCTTCGGAGGGCGGGCGCGGTAAGATGATCGTCCACAGACTCGCGGCCAACCACCGAGTCCCGGCCCACCGAGCTCAAGGTCGAGGACCGGCCCCGACCAAGTGGCCCAGCAGCTCCTGGGATCGAGCGCGTAGGAGACGAGCGACCCGAGTTCCGGGAACTCGGCCGGAAGAAGGCTGAAGCCGGCGACGGCTTGCCCTTTTGGAAAAGAGCCATAGCGGGAGACGGCGCCAGAGACGTGGGTGGCGTTGAAGCGCCATGTTGCTGCGAAGCGGGTCGGGACTGAGTCGGTGTTTCCTGTTCCTCGACACCAAGCCCCCAAGCCCGCCAAGCCCGCCAAGCCCCCCTCGCCCAAATGCCCCACGCCACGACTCGGCGCTCTGGATGATGGCTGTCTGCTGATGCGGCCTTCTGCATCGGTGCCATTCTCCGAGATGGTGCCGTCAATCGGATGGGCGGGTTGTCCCTTTTGCGGCAGATGTGAGATGGGAAAGAGTGATGGCGGGTTGGAGTTCTTGCGTCGGCGAGACAGGCGAAGAAGGTGGTGGTGGTGCTGACGGTGTGTGTGGTCGTCGTGGTGCTGCCATAAACACGGTCGCCCGAGCTGCCGTCGGAGCGAGAGGATTCGGAAAGGCGGTTGATGGGAAGAGCCAGTGCGGTGTTTGCTTCGTCGCCATATTCAGGTGGTGCGTTGCCGTGCTGCTGCTGCTGCTGTTGTTGCTGCTGTTGTTGTTGCTGCTGCTGCTGAATGATGGCCGCCTCATCAAAAGCCACAGCAGGTTGCTTGCCAAGCGACTTGAGCGGAGCAATGATGGACTTGCGTCTCTCTCTCCTTGACCAGCTACCAAAGGTGTTGCTCGTACGCCCCGCAGGCTCCTCAGCATCGTTGATGCGCGGCAAGTCACTAGATTTGCGCGCACGGCCAGGAATCTTCATGCGGTTCTGCCGCTTCTGGGTAGCAGCATTGGGCTCAAACGTTGGTGCCGTCATTATGATTTCGGGTGCTGTCACGTTGTAAGTATATAGTGCATTGTAGGTGTGCTCGTTGAAGCGCCATAGAGCAAGCTTACGGTGCGGAATGGGCGGGATGGCCTCTGCTTCTGCCTGTGCATGCTGCCGAGCACGCGCAGCAAGCTGAGAGTCCGAGGCATTACGGAATCGAAGCAATGAGAAGCGGCGGTGCTTGGGTGTCTGCTCCTGGATAGGCGGAGAGTCGGGTCGGCTGAGATATGCACTGTCGATCGACACGGCGCCACGCGTGCCCTCTCCGGCGCTGCTGTGTCTGCCATCAAACGCAGGGGAAGAGGGCGGTAGTTTCGACAGCTTGTTGGGCGTGGCTGGTGTAGTAGGCTCGGTCACCGAGACGGCAGCTGCTGTGCCGGCGGCAGACACTGCACGGCCGAGATCGTCTGATGCTGAGCTTTCACCGACAGGGTCCAGCAATCGGACAGCTGGTTCCGACTGTGTTGTCAAGAGGTCGGGACGAGGCAGTGGCGGCTCTTGCTGGGCTGGCTGTTGTTGTTGTGGCAGCTTCGGGGCCGAGAGTGGGCCAAAGATGGACGTGTGCCGGCGCATGTCCGACTCGCTGGCCATCACGCCCCGGCGGCGGAGGAACGGCATTGCGGCGGCGGTCTAGAAGCAAAGCGACGAGCAGGGGGTGCGGTAGGAGGTAGGAGAGGAAGCGCAGCAGTCGGCGGGCATGTTACCACTTCCTAAACGAGCTGGTCGAGGCGAGTGTTTGGCATGAACATGGCGAGCAAGATTGAGACCAGGATATGCGATGGAGGTGGTCGAGAGCGAAAGAATGGGGCTTGCAGATGCAGACAAACGCAGGCGTGCGCAGGCGTGCGCAGGCTCAGCCGTTCGAATTCGGGACGGACGGCCTGGCGATTCGATTGGAGGCTGGAGACGCAGCAGCTGAGAAGCCAGAAGCCAGAAGCCAGAAGCTGAGAGGCTGAGGCTGAGAGGCTGAGAAGCGAGCTTAAATGCGTTGCGACGTGCTACGACGTACTCTGTAAAAGTCCGTCGAGAAAAAGGCGTGCAGTCAAGGCCCGATCGAGAAGGGCGAAACAGGCGACGGGAACGGGTATGCGACGATGCGATGTGTGTTTGGAGGTGAGAAGCAAAAGAAATGCTGAAGGAAACGAGACACACGGAACCGATGGAAGGATGCAAAGCGTTGAGGAGAAAAGGGGCCGACGGTGGTGGTTGGATGGAGCGGGACGCCAAAACAGGCAAAGGCTGGAAAGAGAGTGGGCTGGGATAGCTACAAAGTATTCGGGGGTGAATTGGGCGGGCGACATGGAGTCTTGCAGTGCACTAACGTGTGTAGTACTAGTACTGAGTAGTCGTACTTTCGTAGCGTCCACACCACACCCTTGGGGCATGGCAGTAGGCCCTGGTTGTCCTGGAGGCCACCATCCACTGGAACGCAGCCCCGTTACCACGAAAGCGACAGCGTCGGTGGTAGTAGAGCTGAAGGCGCTAGTACTTCGTAGAGCCTACGGGCTGGCCGTTGGGAGCTAACAAGGGCACACGCTGCACGACGACATACGACTGCTGAATACAGGCCGAAACGCCCTACCGCAGCTCGTCTTCCCAGCGTCGTGCTGCAGTGGGTTTCGGGCGCTTTAGTTGGATGGGCAGCACGTTGGACGCCTGTCTAGCGCTGCTGGCTAGTGGCTTGGAAACCTCCGCGGTGCGCTAAAAACGGCAACAAACCACAAGCCAAATGGCAGGCAACACGCAATGGGCAGAAGAAGGCCCTGTGCTTTTTGGTCTCTCGAAAGTTTTCTGGGACGGCCTGTTCTCCTTGTCTTTCTGTGTCCTACCAGCAGAACGAGCCTTGCTGCCCGCGGACGTGGCTTATTTCTTTACAAAAAAAGAAGAAAGAAAAAGAGGAGAAAGAGGAAGAAAAAGAGGAGAAAAAAGGCCAAAGGTCTAGACTTTGGCAAAAAGCCGGAACGATGGAGCAGCGACGAGGAGCTTACGTTGCAGCTTCAGTAGCGGATGACGGGGCATCGTTCTACAGCGAAAGGTCTCCACCAAGTGAGACGCATATTCGCAAGGCAAAAGTACTTGCACAGGTCACTTCTCCGGTCGCTTCTACGACGTACGAGTAGAAACATGAAGATTGGAAAGGGGCGATTTGCCAAGAAAACAGGAACCAGCAAAAAGAACCAGGAACAAGGCACGGAGGGGTAATACCAAGACGGACCATTACTGAGTAAATAAATGTCCAAATACAAGTCCAGGGCCAAAGATAGACAGCCAGTACTTCACCACGCCAATCATCCCCTCGTCTGGGATCTACCGCCAAACATCGTGCCTTTCCTCTTCACACTCAGACCTGGCTCCCGACGCTCCCGGTGGGCCTGTACTCGCATCCGTCCGCCTACGTCAACCACCAGCTTGGTGACGACCACTGTCGGCTCCAGCAGAGTGGTCGTCACCAGCAGCCAGAAACGGCTGCTGGTGACGACCACTCTGCTGGAGCCGACAGTGGTCGTCACCAAGCTGGTGGTTGACGTAGGCGGACGGATGCGAGTACAGGCCCACCGGGAGCGTCGGGAGCCAGGTCTGAGTGTGAAGAGGAAAGGCACGATGTTTGGCGGTAGATCCCAGACGAGGGGATGATTGGCGTGGTGAAGTACTGGCTGTCTATCTTTGGCCCTGGACTTGTATTTGGACATTTATTTACTCAGTAATGGTCGTCTTGGTATTACCCCTCCGTGCCTTGTTCCTGGTTCTTTTTGCTGGTTCCTGTTTCTTGGCAAATCGCCCCTTTCCAATCTTCATGTTTCTACTCGTACGTCGTAGAAGCGACCGGAGAAGTGACCTGTGCAAGTACTTTTGCCTTGCGAATATGCGTCTCACTTGGTGGAGACCTTTCGCTGTAGAACGATGCCCCGTCATCCGCTACTGAAGCTGCAACGTAAGCTCCTCGTCGCTGCTCCATCGTTCCGGCTTTTTGCCAAAGTCTAGACCTTTGGCCTTTTTTCTCCTCTTTTTCTTCCTCTTTCTCCTCTTTTTCTTTCTTCTTTTTTTGTAAAGAAATAAGCCACGTCCGCGGGCAGCAAGGCTCGTTCTGCTGGTAGGACACAGAAAGACAAGGAGAACAGGCCGTCCCAGAAAACTTTCGAGAGACCAAAAAGCACAGGGCCTTCTTCTGCCCATTGCGTGTTGCCTGCCATTTGGCTTGTGGTTTGTTGCCGTTTTTAGCGCACCGCGGAGGTTTCCAAGCCACTAGCCAGCAGCGCTAGACAGGCGTCCAACGTGCTGCCCATCCAACTAAAGCGCCCGAAACCCACTGCAGCACGACGCTGGGAAGACGAGCTGCGGTAGGGCGTTTCGGCCTGTATTCAGCAGTCGTATGTCGTCGTGCAGCGTGTGCCCTTGTTAGCTCCCAACGGCCAGCCCGTAGGCTCTACGAAGTACTAGCGCCTTCAGCTCTACTACCACCGACGCTGTCGCTTTCGTGGTAACGGGGCTGCGTTCCAGTGGATGGTGGCCTCCAGGACAACCAGGGCCTACTGCCATGCCCCAAGGGTGTGGTGTGGACGCTACGAAAGTACGACTACTCAGTACTAGTACTACACACGTTAGTGCACTGCAAGACTCCATGTCGCCCGCCCAATTCACCCCCGAATACTTTGTAGCTATCCCAGCCCACTCTCTTTCCAGCCTTTGCCTGTTTTGGCGTCCCGCTCCATCCAACCACCACCGTCGGCCCCTTTTCTCCTCAACGCTTTGCATCCTTCCATCGGTTCCGTGTGTCTCGTTTCCTTCAGCATTTCTTTTGCTTCTCACCTCCAAACACACATCGCATCGTCGCATACCCGTTCCCGTCGCCTGTTTCGCCCTTCTCGATCGGGCCTTGACTGCACGCCTTTTTCTCGACGGACTTTTACAGAGTACGTCGTAGCACGTCGCAACGCATTTAAGCTCGCTTCTCAGCCTCTCAGCCTCAGCCTCTCAGCTTCTGGCTTCTGGCTTCTGGCTTCTCAGCTGCTGCGTCTCCAGCCTCCAATCGAATCGCCAGGCCGTCCGTCCCGAATTCGAACGGCTGAGCCTGCGCACGCCTGCGCACGCCTGCGTTTGTCTGCATCTGCAAGCCCCATTCTTTCGCTCTCGACCACCTCCATCGCATATCCTGGTCTCAATCTTGCTCGCCATGTTCATGCCAAACACTCGCCTCGACCAGCTCGTTTAGGAAGTGGTAACATGCCCGCCGACTGCTGCGCTTCCTCTCCTACCTCCTACCGCACCCCCTGCTCGTCGCTTTGCTTCTAGACCGCCGCCGCAATGCCGTTCCTCCGCCGCCGGGGCGTGATGGCCAGCGAGTCGGACATGCGCCGGCACACGTCCATCTTTGGCCCACTCTCGGCCCCGAAGCTGCCACAACAACAACAGCCAGCCCAGCAAGAGCCGCCACTGCCTCGTCCCGACCTCTTGACAACACAGTCGGAACCAGCTGTCCGATTGCTGGACCCTGTCGGTGAAAGCTCAGCATCAGACGATCTCGGCCGTGCAGTGGTCTGCCGCCGGCACAGCAGCTGCCGTCTCGGTGACCGAGCCTACTACACCAGCCACGCCCAACAAGCTGTCGAAACTACCGCCCTCTTCCCCTGCGTTTGATGGCAGACACAGCAGCGCCGGAGAGGGCACGCGTGGCGCCGTGTCGATCGACAGTGCATATCTCAGCCGACCCGACTCTCCGCCTATCCAGGAGCAGACACCCAAGCACCGCCGCTTCTCATTGCTTCGATTCCGTAATGCCTCGGACTCTCAGCTTGCTGCGCGTGCTCGGCAGCATGCACAGGCAGAAGCAGAGGCCATCCCGCCCATTCCGCACCGTAAGCTTGCTCTATGGCGCTTCAACGAGCACACCTACAATGCACTATATACTTACAACGTGACAGCACCCGAAATCATAATGACGGCACCAACGTTTGAGCCCAATGCTGCTACCCAGAAGCGGCAGAACCGCATGAAGATTCCTGGCCGTGCGCGCAAATCTAGTGACTTGCCGCGCATCAACGATGCTGAGGAGCCTGCGGGGCGTACGAGCAACACCTTTGGTAGCTGGTCAAGGAGAGAGAGACGCAAGTCATCATTGCTCCGCTCAAGTCGCTTGGCAAGCAACCTGCTGTGGCTTTTGATGAGGCGGCCATCATTCAGCAGCAGCAGCAACAACAACAGCAGCAACAACAGCAGCAGCAACAACAGCAGCAGCAGCACGGCAACGCACCACCTGAATATGGCGACGAAGCAAACACCGCACTGGCTCTTCCCATCAACCGCCTTTCCGAATCCTCTCGCTCCGACGGCAGCTCGGGCGACCGTGTTTATGGCAGCACCACGACGACCACACACACCGTCAGCACCACCACCACCTTCTTCGCCTGTCTCGCCGACGCAAGAACTCCAACCCGCCATCACTCTTTCCCATCTCACATCTGCCGCAAAAGGGACAACCCGCCCATCCGATTGACGGCACCATCTCGGAGAATGGCACCGATGCAGAAGGCCGCATCAGCAGACAGCCATCATCCAGAGCGCCGAGTCGTGGCGTGGGGCATTTGGGCGAGGGGGGCTTGGCGGGCTTGGCGGGCTTGGGGGCTTGGTGTCGAGGAACAGGAAACACCGACTCAGTCCCGACCCGCTTCGCAGCAACATGGCGCTTCAACGCCACCCACGTCTCTGGCGCCGTCTCCCGCTATGGCTCTTTTCCAAAAGGGCAAGCCGTCGCCGGCTTCAGCCTTCTTCCGGCCGAGTTCCCGGAACTCGGGTCGCTCGTCTCCTACGCGCTCGATCCCAGGAGCTGCTGGGCCACTTGGTCGGGGCCGGTCCTCGACCTTGAGCTCGGTGGGCCGGGACTCGGTGGTTGGCCGCGAGTCTGTGGACGATCATCTTACCGCGCCCGCCCTCCGAAGCTCTTCGTCTGCTACCGGCAGGAAGAGCTTCAGTGATCTGCTCGGCCTCAGTCGGTTGCGACAGAATTCAGAGCCAAACCGCCAGGCGCCCTTACGCCCGCAACACCCTGCTCTGCGACCTCGAAAAACAATTCCCTACAGCTTCCGCGCGACTCTTTTGTTCTACCGAGCGCCGGGAGGACGATACGCCGGCCAAGTACTTGGCTCGTTTGGAAGAGGTGGTCAGCCGGAGCGTGATTGGCAGTGCCTTGTCAAAGTCCAACGATCCGTTCTCCCAGGCCGTTTTGCGGAGCTACATGCGCAGCTTCAAGTTCTTCACCGACCCATGGACATGGCCATCCGCAAACTGCTCATGGATGCCGAATTGCCACGCGAGACGCAGCACATTGACCGCTTCCTCCAAGCCTTTGCCAACCGATACCACGAGTGCAACCCGGGTATTTTCTCGACGCCAGATCAGGCGTACTTTATCGCCTTCTCTCTCCTGATTCTGCACACGGACGTCTTCAACAAAAAACAACAAGCACAAGATGCAAAAGTCGAATACCAGAAGAACACGCGTGGCGAGGGCATCTTTGACGAAATCCTGGAAGTCTTTTACGACAACATCACCTATACGCCCTTTATTCACGTCGAGGACGATATCGATATCAACGGTGAGCGTATTGTTGCTCACAAGGCGAAGCGCAGGAACATTCTGCCCAATGGGAGCCTGGACATCGCCAAGAAGTCGACCAAGGAGCCCATCGACCCATACACCCTCCTCATTGACGACAACCTGGACGTTCTGCGGCCAAACCTGAGGGATTGTGATGCAACTCGACGACCGTACAGCTACCTCGGGCACCGCCAAGTCGCTCAACATGAAGGAACTGCAGACGACCTTTTTCCGGACCGGTGTGCTGCCAGATCGTGTCGGCCCGCTCGCGGCCGGATGCCTTTATGACCGAGAAGACGGCTACCAACCCCAGGAGGCACACCCGGTATCGTGGACATTAAGATTACCAAAGTCGGCCTCCTGTGGCGCAAGGACGCCAAGAAGAAGAAGACGCGATCGCCCTGGCAAGAGTGGGTGCCATTCTGACGGGTGCGCAGCTGTACTTTTTCCGCAACACCTCGTGGGTCAAGAGCCTGATGCATCAGTACGAGACCCACATCAAGCACGGCCATGACGGCATCCAATCATCTTCCAGCCGCCATTGGAGGAGTTCAAGCCGGACGGACTCATGTCACCAACGGCGCCGTGGCTCTTCTTGACGCGTCCTATAAAAAGCACAAGCACGCTTTACCTACGTCAGCCATGGCGGCGTCGAAGAGGTTCTCTTGGCCGACAACGAAGACGAGATGAACGACTGGCTCGCAAAGCTCAACTACGCGGCCGCTTTCCGGACGTCGGGCGTGCGCATGCGTGGTGTGGTCGGCGGATTCTACGAGGGCCAAGACCGGCGGGCCATTCGTCGCCTTGCGCCCGATGGCGGCCAGTCGATTCAGACACCGAGCGGCGAAGTCACGATTTATGCGCAGCAGAATTGACCACAAGATGGCGCATGACATTCTGGCGGCCCGTCGGGACATTATGCTCCAAAAGATGGAGGACGCGAACCAGAAGCTCGAGGAGGAGGAGAAGCGCCTCGAAGTGCAGCTGCGCAACTCGCGCCACCTGCAGATCCTGGCGCCATCAACCCAAGACCGCGCGACCAGATGCTGGTCTCGGCTGTGCGGATCGATACACAGCTCAAGTGGACCCGGATGGCCATGTGGGCGGATAAAGTGTCACAGGGACATTCTGGAGATGGATCTGGACGACGAGCGGCAGTTGACCCTGAACCTGACATGCCTGGAGAGCGGGGCGGCTTTCGCTGGTATCATTGGCGTGTCGCCAGGGGCATCGGGGATGGTGCAGCTCCACCACGACGCCCTGGCCTCCGCCGTCGAGAAGCCCTCCCAGGCACATTCGCAACAGGCCCAGCTCCAGCGGGCACAGTCCAAGGCCAGCACGTCGAGCACGGTCCTTGCACCACGCAGCCCGCAATCGCAGTCGGGTACACACTGTGACTCTCTCGCCAGCACGAGCATCCATTCCGGCGGCGCTGCAGCCGGGCCGATCGCTCCCGACTCGCCGACTTCCGACGACGTGTTCCAGACGCCGCGACCAGCGCCAACGCCGCCGCGTTCTTCCAGCAAACGCACCGGAACTCGTCGGATGTTGCGGCTGCCGGGCTGGACTTTACCAGCTTGCGAAAAGCGTCCGTGTCGAGCGCCTGTCCTCTGGCCCCTCGGTCGCAGCGTCCCCGCCGCGCGCAGTGCGCAGCCTCAACTCGGCGCACGACAATGCGCCGTCGCCGTCGAGCCAACTTGCAGCGCCGACTGCTTCGGCCGCCGCACCAGAGGAGGACAATGTTGACCCCAGCGACGTGGACGCGGACGAGCACAGCCTCCTCCAGAAGACGGGCCTTCTCGAGTCGGTCGCCACCAACACGAGCGGCAGTGTCAGCGGAGCAGGCAAGACCAAGCCCGTGGCCTTGAGGACCCCGGCAGTGTCCCGGTGGACTCGAAGCAGCAGCCCGCACAGGACGCCACGCAGACGTCCCAGCATGACAAGAACAAGATCCGCCGCAGCTTGCACCGCACGCTCCGAGAAGGCGCCGGCCACCTGTCTTCACGCGGCCGCAAGACCAAGGATGCGTCGGCGGTGGGAGGTCAGGAGGATGCCACGGAAGAGCCCATCATCCTGGAGCGCGGCACCGGGTCGTTTGTAGTGCACGGCAAGAAGGCGTCTGTGATTAACTTTGGCGGTGACTTTTCGTCTATCCTTCCACCAGACGAGCGCCTGCGTCAGCGGAAGCACCAACAGCAACAGCAGCAGCAGCAGCAACAGCAGCAGCAACAGGAGCAGCCGCAGTCGAGGCAGTCGATCCAGTCGCAGCGCCTGCCGACGGTTCCCGACTCGCCGTCGTTGTCGGCGACACCGACCCCTCTGCAGCCGCCGGCTGCTGGTCAGATGATGTGAGCGTGTTGTCGAGCAATGGCGGCGAGAACAGCATCATCAACGGCGGCACGGACAACAACCTGTTTGGCATCCACAGCGACTACCGGGTGGCGATGTTCCAGGACCGGGAGCATCGCGACTCGGCTGCGAGTGCCAGTACGGCGACGGCACGCAGCTTCCGTGAGCTCCACCGCAAGTACTCGTCCGTACGCGCGGCCAGCCGGTCGAGCACAGGCGGCAAGGGCCTGGTTTCCGATGACGACGAGAGCGAGGCGGCTGTGAGCACCTCCGAGGGTCGACACACGCCACGATTGCTCGTTTTGGACGAGGCGGCCAACGCGGACCGCGAGCGGAAGCGGAAAAAGTACTCTCTGGTGTGGGCGAGGCCAGCGGCAGCGAGGAAGAACGGCGGCCGCCGAGGCCGACGCCACGGCCCCCGACTCGGACGACGACAGCGGCGACGATCAAAGCAACGACGGCGATGCCGTGGACGCCGAGGAGTACCTCGACGTTTCCAGCAGCGCAGCACGCAAGCGCAAATCCTCTTGCCCGACCCGCTGCGTCGCCGCGCTGCTGGAGGACAGCGCTGACGCCGTGGCCGCCAAGGAGACAGGCCCGGGCCAGAAGCTCCAAGCCGTCCAAGTCTAGCTGACGCGACGGGTCTTTTGCGGCATGGCCAGCCGGCGCGGGCTGCGCTAGTCGATGTGCCTCGAGCGTTTACCCTACAACGAACTGCCCTCCGTTGCCTTGGTCAGCTGTCGTATTTCTGCTGTCCATCATCGCCATGGCCAGTCCCATTGTCGGACCACACATGGCCCACGACGGCTGCACGCATCGTGGGTAACCTCTCCAGCTGACCTCTCCAGCTGACCTCTCCAGCTGGGGTTTTTTTGCTTTATTTTCTTCTCTATATCTTTTTGTGCGTGTGTACGTGAAGCGACAGGACGGGACTGGATCGAGCCTTGTTCGGGCCTATTTCCTCTTTATTTTTATTCTTTCTTCTTTCTTCTTTACGGGGGTGACAGCGGGTAGAACAAAATGGTTATATGAATCCATACAATATGTCTCCATGGAACATTGCGCACCAGACCAGGAACATCCAGATGCAACTGCCGTGCGTACGTATCGGACTTGGCGGAGGCGGGCGAATGACACCGAAGACGTCCGTCCAGAAGGAAAGGCGCCGTAAGTCGCTGTAAGTCGCTGCCTCCGGCTTGACCTGCAATACGACTACTCGTAGTACTCGTATCGTAGATGGCGACATGCGAAAAACAGCAATGGCCACAACGACAGAGAGCGACAAATACGCCGATCGAGAGATACCACAAATACGAAATAGAACGTAAAAGGCACACAATAAGGACCATCAACGCAGCGACAGGCACAACGAGTCGCCGTACGAAGTAGAGTCGTAGACGCTTCCATCATTCAGCTCCCCAGTCTCCAGCAAAAGACGGTCAGATCATGGCTAGGGCGGCCAACGCAGACTTCAGGGCCAATGCAGGCAAGGCACAGTCGGCCACTTGCAAAGAAAGACAAAACAAAACAATGCAAGTCCTCTGTCGCCTCTGACGCGGTTGCGTCCCCGGAGCCAATCATGTCGAGCCTTTGGAAGCGCAGATGCATCCCCCTTTGTGAAGATCAAAACAACGCGTAAAGTGGTTTTCTGTTTTTCTGTTTTCTCTGCTCGTTTGATTTGCAGCTGGCCAGGGAGGCGTCTGTCGTGTCGCGTCGCGGGCCAATCGTGCAGAAACCCACTTCCTCTGCAGCCCAAGGCCAAACGCCAGCCATCATGGAGATCAGACCAGTCTTTGTACAGACTCGTCAAGAGAGGGACGCGCGCGCGGGCCGGTTCCATTCAGCAAGCCACCGCGCCCAAGCCGTCGGCGCGCGTGTGGCTCTTTGTTCGTTGTGCTGGCCATGTGGAGTCGGACAGAAGAGCATCAGCGGTGCTTCTGGACGAGTGCTTTTCATTTCATGTTTTTTCTTCTTCTTCCCCTCCTTTGCCTCGCGATCCTTTTCTGGGTCTTGTTGTTTATAATTGCCTCTTTCGTCGAAAAGAGACGGAGTCGTGTACGAAGTACGTATGATGCACGGCCAGGGTGCAGTCATGGCCAGGCTGCGTCCGTCGGTTTGTGTCGTGTCGTTCGCATCGTGACGTGCTTTGGCCATCCCGTCGTCCTCTGCAAGAAACCATAGCCAGGCACAAGACACAAGCAGCGTGACTCGATCGATCGTGGGGGGTG